>JAUESI010000010.1:12165643-12178678 GCA_032275145.1 Synergus laeviventris | reverse complement strand
TAAGAATTGTAATGAATTTTAAGCAATTTATAAAGATTCTTATGACTTTTAAAAGATTTTATATTTATATACATTTTTAAGCAGTATAATAAATTACCCATTTTTTCGTAGAATTTTAAGAGATTTCTAGCATTTTCAAAAAATGTTCAAAAGATGATCGGAGAATTTAAAAAAATTAAAGAAGATTTTTAAGAATTTTATTAACATATTTTTAAGGGATTTTGACGAACTTTAGGTGATTTTTATGATCCTCGTGGAATTATAAGCATTTTAAAAAGATTTTTATGACTTTTAATAAATTTTGCGAAATCTTAAGGGATGTACAAATTTTTAAGGTATGTTATTGAAAAGTATTACTAATTCATTTAGTCAGTCCTTGTTGCTAATAGAATTAGATATAACTTTTTAATTATAATTTATACTAAACAATTAGGATTATAGACACTATTTGAATTAATAAGAAACTACTATTAATTAATAAAATGTAACTAATTCAGATTGAAAGAATTATTCAAAGTAGTAATTTTAAGATTATTAGAAAAAACTGTTATTCAAATGGCAATAATTATTTCATTAGAGTTTTTACTACATTTTTGTTTGCAACTTCTTTTGTATCAACTCTAAAAAAGCAAATGTCGAGGAACAGCTGCATCTGATTCGAGACGCTTTAATTGTGACAATTGGTGGTCATTGCTCGTCAGGCACGAGATGCTGAATATCAACGTGTAGGAAACTCGAAACCGTCGAAATGTGAGATTCATGTGCTTTCGATGGCCATTAGAAATTAAACGTTAATTACCGATATGGCGTGCCATTTGTATTGCATCTGCGTGCCTGCATCTTGATTTGTATGAGAGAAACCAGAAAAATTGGCGAATCTTAGACACGAAGAGGGAATGTCTGCAAAGGCCAGGGTGAAAACGAAAGTTACATAAGTTAAATTGGAATCCAAGTACAAAAAGTGACAATGAATCTTGAAAGTGTTTTGATGATATCTTGATTCCTTATCATGAGAATGATCTTTCTAATTAGTTCAGAGAGCTCAGTGTTTTGATATAAACCTCAATAATATGATACTATATAGAAATCTGTTATATACTGAAATATCAACTCATTGTTCTGACGAGGCCCTGGTCAGGATTTCAATTTTCAATAAACATATTTTTATATACTTATAGCCATTTATGGGTCAACGATATTTGGTATTTTTACCTTAAAAGTATGTAATAAAACAGAGATATTGTTAATAATGAAACAGGGCATTAAAGAGTTTTCAACGTCAAAATCAAACATCGGGTAAAAATAGGGAATTCCTAACATTTTTTGTTTTAAAATTACTTTAAAATCTTGCCGTTTTTAAACATTTTTTGAAATTCTTTAAAATTATTTGCAATCTTTTGAAATATTTTCAGATATCTTGATATTTTTGGAATTTCCTGAAAATTCTTACATTTTTTGGTATTCTTTTAAAGTTCTTTGAACTTTTTCACTATCGAGAATTTCCAGAATCTCAACCTTAAAATTACTTGAAATAAAAGATGGTTATATTTATATATTTGAAAATTAATATATATGTTTTGATAATTCTACAATTTCCTGAAAATTCTTCAATTTTTTTATATTCTTTTAAAAACCTTTGAAAATTTTTAACATCTTTGAAAATCCGTTAGAAGATTAATAAATATTTTATA
Source organism: Synergus laeviventris (assembly GCA_032275145.1). NCBI lineage: Eukaryota > Metazoa > Arthropoda > Insecta > Hymenoptera > Cynipidae > Synergus > Synergus laeviventris. The sequence continues at coordinate 12,176,987 of JAUESI010000010.1, read as the reverse complement.
ATAATTGAAAATCCCGACAATTGTTTCAAAATTTTAAAACTCCCTAAATTATTTTTAAATTCTTTAAAAATTCTTTAAATTCTGTTGAAATCCCTTAGGAAATCTTGATATCTTTAAAATCTTTGAAATTTCTTGCAAATTCTTACATTTTTCGGAAGAGTTAGAAGAAATTGAAAAATCATTTTAAGCTCTTTCAATGATTTCAATAAATTCAAAGGATTTCAACAAATTTTGGAACTATTAAATTTTTTCAAATACCTTAAAATTACCTGAAATCTCTTGAAATCCTTTAAAATATCTTGAAATTTTTTAAATCTTATAAAAGCTCTTGAAAATTCTCTGGAATTCTTTTAAACTCCTTAAGAATTCTTTAATATCATTTACAATTTTTTAAAATTATACTTGACAAAATTTTACAATTACTTGAAACTCATCCGCATTCTTTTGAAATTCCTTAAAAATTATTAAAAATCACTTTAAATCTATTGAAATCAAAAATCTCTTGAAATTATTTTGAATTCCCTAGAATCACTTAATATCTCTTGAAACTCCCTTAAATGCCTTAAAATCACTGCAAATATTTTTAAAATCCTTTCAAATTCTTTAATATCATTTAAAATTCCTTGAAATATTAAAAAAAAAATTTGCATTACTTTAAACTCTTGAAACTCCCCTGAAGTCTTGAAATTCTTGAAAAACTCCTTAAAACCAGCTGGCATCAGATTTCGGGATTGCGAGAATCTATCTTTTCTATATTCGGACTTTTTCCTGAAAATTAACTAGTTAATTAATCAAATATTACAAATAATTAATCCAAGAATAGTTTTTTTAATTCTGATAAGGTATTGACCAGTTTGCCCTACACTTGGGTTATTCACCAGTGAAAGCGTGTTGCGCCTTGTGGGGTTCTTTCCAGTTTTCCAGATCAGGACCACATTCAAACTACGGCAAACTGTAAATGAAAAAAATATGTTTAGCAATTTTTGGTTAATGTTATTTTTGTATGATTTTATCAAGTAAATTATAGGAAGAGGTATAAATCGCTTTTTCGGAGGAACTCTGGTAGAGTAGACATTAATCTAAGTATAGCAGGAAGGTATCTTCTCTTCCGGGGCTTGTGACTCGGGGCGATAGATGGGCAACGGATAACCCATCCTTTTATAAAAAGTAAAACGTTCCTTACTGTGAATAAGCGAGATCCTCGATGAGAAATCACTTTCATCGAGTCCTTTCTGTCCAATCGGTGAGCGGGTGAGAGCATTTCAGGACATGAACCTACTCGCGTAACAGTACCTGCTATCGAATTACCCAGGGATTTTATCTCATCGACAACCCTAGACTTGTCCTTCCTCGCTATAAATCTAACCACTGAATGTAGCGACGTATCAAGTGAGAATTTACGATCCTCGACTCTAGGAATAATGAGCCTCATTTTTCCAGAAGACGCTTTTAAATATCTACCAAATGACGAAAATTGCATGAAGATTTACTGCCGACTGATATCATTAAATTACCTAACTTATGATGTTGATAAGATTGTGTTGTCAGTATAGAACGATTTTTCTCGGATATTCGGATGGGAGCTAGTCCATAAAAGTGCATTTGTCTACTTCCTGCAGATTTGTGAAAGTCAAACGTGGAAAACCCATAGTAAGCGAATATCTGGGAGAGACAACATCCTTAATTAAATGTTCAACGTTCCTGGCATAACGTCGCCTTTCTAACTGTGCATAGTTTTGATTTTTTCTATAACTTCTGCGGGAACAAACTTCTGCTCTGCACTCATCCAGTCTTGAGAAAAAGAGAGTGAAAGTGATAAGAAATGTGTGTATTCCTTTTAAAAATATTTGTCTCGTGCAATTATTGTTTGATCAATCCTCTTTCTATCAATTAATACATTAAGCATTATCCATACATTAATCATCAGATTTCATTTTCTGAAGATAGGATAATCGGATTCATGTGTATTTTATCCATTTTTGCATCAATGAATCGCAGGAAATCAATTTGCCCGATCGGTTCGTGTATTGCTCGTATCAGATGCGGAAAATCGACTCGGTTTTTTCGTATACAATCGAATTCCATAAGGCAATCGGGTCTTTATCTAGTCTACGATGCTAGTTGAGTACACAGTTCTGTAAATCGAGTGCAACACGACTCTTTGCTTTTTTGTCTATATCCACTAGCGAATCACGATCTCGAAATTTCTCCTCGAGAACTGAATATAATAGAATCAATAATGCGTCCACTCAAACAGTTATCATCCAATCGAACCTTTTGTGATTACCTTCCATTCAGGTCAATCGAGTTGCACTCAAAATCTATTGACGTGAACAAAAAGTTCCAAGGGAGAAATTATGGCACGTGGCTTGGCAAAAAAATTCTATTTCATCCACTGCTCAGGCTTTTCGAACTTCTACTGTTTTTGACTTTTATGATACTTTTTTTAGTAATGTTAATCTTTATTAGCACAAACCTAAAAAAATCGAAACTTTCGATTTTAAATTCTAATTTTGAAAATGCTTGACAAGAATTTATTATTTTTAAAAGTTCTCATTTTAAATATGTTCCATAGTTTTTTGGTATGATATTCAGATATTTTAGGGATTTTTTCCCTAGCTTTTGTGATAGGCTCAAATTTGTATGAAAAAAATTGTAAAAATTAAAATATTCATAGTTACGTATAATAATTTTTGAAACATCAATTTATACCGTATTTTAATCAAACTTGGCAAAATGGCAATTTATTTTTAAAATTAGACAGAAGAACTTTTTAAATGGGACTGAAGTTTCCAGAATAAAAAATTTCTACAACATACAAGATCCAAAATTTCTATGCAACCCAATTTTCAACCCCCCTAAAAAATTGACCCTTGTTCGTGGGACCAACATTTTATTGCTGATAATGAGTCTTTTCAATGGCTAGAGGGATGAAACGTTTTTGAATAAAACTTACGAATTAGGGAACTTTTGGTGAATTTTTTAGGCCTAAGGGATGATATGGGGTAAGTTCCAAATGAGCTAGAGGGATGAAATTTTTTGTGGTTTCTTTTACTATTCAAAAGACTCATCAGCAATGCAATTTTGACCCCACAAATTATAGGGTAAATTAAAAATGTTTAGGTGTAAAGGATGATACGGGGTAAGTTTCAAATTAATTGGAAAATGAAAGTTTTTGGAGTGGATTTTACTATTGAGCAGACCTATTATTAGCAATAAAATTTTGACCCTATCAATTAAGGAATTTTTTATGGATGTTTTTTTTAAGTTTAAGGGATGAAGTAGAGTGTGTTCCAAATTTGCGAAGGGGTTGAAACTTTGTTAAGTCATTTATTGCTTTATATATACTACTTTTCACCATAAAATTTTAGATCTTGTATGTTGCAAACTATGAATCAATGAAAAAACAGTAAATTTCACTGATTCCGAGTCATATTCCATTGATTCTCAGTGACTCTTTTCTCACGATTTTAATCAGTGAAATTCCACTGATTAAATTTTAGAGAGTTTTCATTGTCATCGCAACCAGACATCTGTGTAGAAATTTTTCTGGGATCCTGATAGGGTCCTAGCCATTTTTCCTTAGTGCTAGTGTGGTCCTGATCTGGAAAACTGGAAAGGACCCCACATGGATCGTGTCTCGCTGCAACTGGCCTACATAGGGAAAACTGTCCAATACCCCATCAAGATAAAAAACTATTCTAGATTCATTATTTGCAATATTTAATCAAATTTCTAAAAACAAAAATTCTATTATAAAAAAGAGGTAATAATTATATTGATAAATGGTTTTAAGCGATTTTTTTAAAAGAATTTCAAACTAATTCACGGGAGTTTCAAGATTTAGAGTAATTTAATTTCTAAAGGATTTTCAAAAGATTTCAAATGCGATCTCAAGGAATTTAAAGGGATTTCAAGAAATTTAAAGTGGTTCTAGGTAATTTAAAATGATTTTAAGAAAATTTATAGGACTTCAGAAGAATTTAAACTGATTTAAATAGATTTCAAGTGATTTTAAAGAATTTTTAAAGAATTCCAAAAGAATTCTGAGGAGTTTCAAGAGTTTAAAGTAATTTTAAGATTGTTTTAAGTTTTTCACAGGATTTAAAATTATATTCAAAACTTTTGAAGGATTTTTTAAAGATTTCAAGTGTTTTTAAAGAATGCTAGGGAGCTTCGAGAGGTCTAAGTGATTCTAATGAATTTAAAAGGAGTTCAAGTGATTTGAATTAATTTAAAGCGATTTAAATAGACTTCAAGTGATTTTCAAAATTTTTTAATTTTCAAGCCATCTTAAATGATTTAAATTGATTTTAGAGAATTTAAAGAGATTTTAAGTGATTTTAGGGAATTTAAAGGGATTTTGCAAAATTCCCAATATATAAAGATTTCCTACTGGATTTTAAGGGATTTTAAGTGCCATTTCAAGATATTTCAAGTGATCTTAAGGAGTTTTTATGGAATTTCAAAAAAAAATGTTAACACTTTCAGGATATTCAATTATTTTTACACATTTGTAAATATTCTAAGGGATTTTTAAATATATTAAAAAATTTCAAAGAATTCTCAAGAAATTGCAGTTATCAAAATATGTGAAAGGGTTTACAAACTCTTGTAATTTTTTGAAATTTCTTTATATATTTAATTGTTAAAAAATTATGAAAAAAATATAGTCGTAGTGTAATAATAATTGTGATGAAAACCTGTTTAAAGTTCCTAGAAATCTATCCGTATTTTTAACAATACACAATATTAGTTAAATTTTATATATATATATATACATATAAAGATAACCATCTTTTATCTTTTCATAAATAATTGACTTGGAAAAGTCTTCTATGCTGTTTCATTATCAACAATATCTCAGTTTTATTACATAATGTAACATTGGTATTCAATGAGATATTACTACTATATTGTCGTCCCCTAAGTGACTATTTATATATAAATAATTCGTATTGAGGATAGAAATCCTGACCATGGCCGCGTCAGAACCCTATGTTAAATGGGGCTAAATGGGGCAATTTCTGCACGGGCAGTTGAATAATAATTTAAACTTTTTCCACTTCTTATGGTATATCTTATGTTGTTTTTAACTGTTTACTACAAATCTCTTATACGAGCCTCTCTCTTCAGATGTTTGTTGATATTCCCGATATTCCTTTCCTATATTACACCATAAAATATATCAAATCGATCTCTGGCCAAGCCGTGACAAGTACAAGTAAGCAAATTGCATGACAACCGATAATCTCGATGAGTAAAATTCGAAAATGACGCTTGTCAGTCAGCAATATATAATTATTGTTATTACCGTTATGGAAGAAAGATATGTATCTGCCTTAACGGTTATCAAGTTACAGCAAAATAGTTGTAAACTTCAAGGCAAGGATCTTCTCTAATGCCTTGTCGATTTTCGTTTGATACCGAATCGAAAGTTTCGTAAGATGTTTTTTATTCGCTTTTCTTACATTTCTATTTGAAGAAAGTATTTGGGTACAATGCAAGAAGTTACAGCACAAACTTTCTACAATTGAACAATAATTAAAAATCGAGACATCTCAAAACCTTATAAATATGTACCAATCTAATAACATTTGTTGTTTGTTACAGGTGAGTGAATTTGTTGCTTCTTATTAAGGACTTCTCTTTGTGAGTATGATGCATACATATAACTTTAATATCACAAATCGCATCATAAACAATAATGATGCAAAAACAAAAGTGGTCACGCCGGCTTTCTCGAGTGATAGGTTCCGATCTAGCATTAGTCTTCCTTGAGTCGTATAATTATTTTATAATAATTCGCTATAAGGTGGAGTTGCGGTCGCGACTGTCGCGAGATTCTCACATGGATTAGCGCAAAACTAGTCGGACAGCCGTTCTCGACTTAGGCGCCGTTTTCAAAGAAAAACGATCCGCCAGTAGACATCCCAGACAGCAAAAGCGGCGTTTTAGAGAGTCAAGAAGGGACAGAGATCGTTTATTGGCGCCATTGCGGTGCACGCATTATTCCATTCGCAATATCAATGTATGCCGAGTCATGGCATTGCATTACATTCCACTTTCTGGAAGAAGCTTCAACTTATTTCTCCAGAACTAGCGAGAAATGCACATTTTGAACGTGGCAGTTTGATTCGAATCATGCTGAGTCTAATCATCTAATCTCAAACGATTTCCATCTCAAACGCACATTTTGTGCAGTGAAAATCGAAACTTAGGATTTTAATCCAGTCGCGATCAATTTAAGGAAATGTGGAGTATTATCAAAGCCTGGAGGCTCTTATCTAAGCTCTTCTCTATGGCTTCCTTATTGGCTCGTTCTTTCATTATGTTAGTTTCTTTCAGAAAATTACAGTTTGGAGAAGTACTTCCTGGAGGAAGTTTCCTAAATGAGAGAAATTTAGCTCGATAAAAATTTTAGAAACACTTATTATTGCGGCCTTGTTTGAATTTAATACGTAATGTCGTAATTCTTTTTAAAAGATCATGTCTATATGATTTTCTTGAAATGGTATTTTAGATTGAAATTCTCTTTTTATGGCATATTTACCATAGATAAAAGCACATCATTTTTTTACTCCACAAACAACATTAAATATTGATGTCTGCGGATAGACGTACATAATGAAAGTAGACCATAATTATCACTAATAAAAGGCTCCTTCAGTGATTCACATCGATGTTCAGTGATTCATATGACCTTCATAAAGATTCCAAGTACAAAGGAGTAACAATTATTATTATTGTTCATGGGACATGGGTAACTTGCGTTCATATCTTCAAAAGTGCTCAATTTATCTTGAACTTCGATATGTTTTTAGTTTCTTGGATGATATTCACTGTTGAAAATGTAATCGAAATAGCAATTCTTCGCATGAGATACGAGAAATTTAGTGATTTGTCACGTAGAGTGTGCCACTTCAGAGTTTTTAAGTCGCGATAAAATATGATGATACATAGTTCCAACGGTTTCACATTGGTAATAGTTTCATTGTCCACTCTTCAGAAAAGCAATTTGTAGAAATGTGGAAGGCAAAGGTTAAGCGCAAGTCTAACGAAATCGAGAAGAAAATTTAGCATGTAAATTTCCATAACAATCATGCGCACTATGTATGCACAATTTATGTTTAGCGTGGTCATACCATACATAAAACCATTTTCCTGAAGGAATCTAAATTCATATTTTACACGTTTATTCATTATAGGGATAATTTTGAGAACCATTTCTCAGTGATCAGCAGCGTGGGATATTAATTATGCGTCTATGGCTTATACTAATTAAACCCAAACGTCAACTTCCTTACCAGTTTTGATCGCCTCTATATATGTATATATTTTTGTTAGTGTTTGTGTACATAACTATATATAGATATATAGCCGGACCTCTTGCACGTGTACGGATTTTCACGCCCCGAGAAAGTTACTGATCTGACATGAGTTCATACTTCATTACGCTTATACAAATAGCGTGCTTGAGTTTTTTCTCTTAATGCCAGTGAAACTTCCAAAATTAAAAAAGAATTGTAGCATTCACAAATTTTACTCATCCTGAGCTTAAGTCGCGATATAAATTGCATCAAAAGTTTCATTTATATGAATATTAATCGCATATAAGAGAAAAGTAAAAGCGCGGTATATTGACCCATTGCAAATTTTAATTGTCAGATTCATTTACCGATCAGTCTTTATATCTACCTGTTCCTTAATTGATTTTATAATTATGGCTGGTTTCGATACTTGATAAAAAAAACGGGTTCGCTTTTGAGGTTTGATAAATTTGAAAGTTTTTGTGATAATTATTAATTATTTTTAATTGTGCGATATATGTTTCGGCAATTTCTTACAGAATTGACTGCTCTCGATTTCACAATACTTTCCTCGTTCTAATCATGGAGATATTAAAAACTATAATTACATATTAGTTCCTAATCAAGAATTGAAAATGGTTTCCGGTAAATCGATTTAAAAAGCTATATATGTATTTGACTTTCATAAGACTCTGCAGACAATCTATTACACTTGCTCACGATGCAAACGCGGAATAAGAATTCGAAGTTTGCTTTGAAACAATGAAATTTAGAAGGTCGAGTTCTGTATAATATTTCACAACAGTCTTTCCATATATAATAATTCACGGGAGAGAGATTCACTGGAAATAATTCTGAAGAGCATTGTTAATAAACATTTTTGCGAGTTTTTGGAAGTTTTAACACTGACATAAAAATATGTTGAAAGTGGTTGAAAGCATACGTCAAACATAAGTCCGAAAATATTTAATAAACGCGATCGAGTTTAGTATATCGCATGTTTATTTTATCTGAATGCAGATCTGCAATTTTCTGCAAAAGTGCATTAAGTATGACAAAACGATGAGTAAAGAAATAATCTACAAAGCAGCGAGAGAGCGCTTTGTCGTACGCAAGAAAAGTAAGGCCCTTTGTGTCATGTAATCCGCGACCTCGACATGAAAATAAGTGCATTGCGTGAAACTTGCGCCTTGAGCAAAACTGCAGTCTTTGCACACGTGCGTGATGAACGTCTGAATCTGAATATATCATGTGGTTGTTATTTTATGCAGCCACGCTTTGACACTATGCATGAAAATCATGTAAATCATATTATGAAGCGCGTATTATTCCTACCGTGACATAATTACGCATATAACCTGGCGCCTCCAGGAGAAATGTGAAAGTCTCTATAATATAAAAAAGCATATGCAGTATTTAGATATTTTGTTTTTAGATACTCAGCAATTTTTCAAGAACGCTTAATTAGAATTTCTCTCTTCGCATCCTCCGTGCAGAAATTTCTGTTAGGCCCTGATGGAACCCTGGCCAGTTTTTCCTAGTTCTAATGTGGTCCTGATCTGAAAAATCAAGATCTAAAATTATTAAAGATTTAAAAAAATATTCTGGATTCATTATTTGCAATATTTTATTATTTAACTAGTTAATTTTTTTAAAACAAAAAGCCTATTAGAAAAAAGAGGTATTAATTAAATCGAAACAAAAGTGGTTTTACGAAATTTTTAAAGAATATCAAAATAATTCACGGGAGTTTCAAGCTTTTAAAGTAATTAAAAATTGTTGATAAGTTAAGAAATTTGGATGGACTTCTGCTGGGGCCCTGACTAGTTTTTCGTAGTTCTAGTGAGTTCCTGATCTGGAAAGCTAGCAAGGACTCCATACAAGGCGGAACACGTTTTCAATGGTCAATACCCCATCAAGATGAAAAAACTATTCTTGGATTAATTATTTGTTATATTTAATTACTTAACTAGTTTATTTTCAGAAATCTAAAATATATTCTCCCAATCCCGAAATCTGAAGCCACAATCTCTTTTCACCCATTGGTTGGATTTCTATTCGCTGCTTATATATTTGAAAATCGAGATCAGAGCTGCCAACTAATTGTAATGAATTTATAGCGATTTCAAAAGATTTCAAGTGGTTTTAAAGAATTATAAAATAGTTTCAGAAGAATTCAGGTGAGTTTCATGTAATTGGAAAATTTTTAAAAGTATTTTGAAGGATTTTAAATGATATTAAAGAATTATAATAGATTTTAAGAGAACTTATGAAGAAATTTAAAGAGATTTTAAGTGATTTTTAGGTATTTCAAAACAAAAAATATTTCTAGATTCTTTAAAATATGTTAAATTTCTTGAATTTCATTGAAATATTTAGAGTTAACTTACAATTTTTTTAAGTTTCTTTTAAGTCTTCAGAAAAACCTTATAATATCTGTTCAAGGAACTTTTAATGATAATAAAAACAAAAAAATTGATGGATTTGCAAGAAATGTCAAAGATGTCAAAATGTCTAAAAGGATTTAAAGAGATTACAAATGATTTTAAAGTATTCCAAAAAACTTTTAAAAGTTGCCAGATTTTAAACTAATTTGAAAGCAAAAAATGTTTTAAATTCTTTATTTTTACTTGATTTTTGGGTTTTACTTGGAAAACTCTTCAATGCCCTGTTTCATTATCAACAATATCTGAGTTTTATTACATTATTTTAAGGTGGGAATAACAATGTGAAATTGATATTAATGAGATATTACTGCTATATCGTTATCCTATAAATGCGTAATTATATTAAAATATTTTTACTAAAAATAGAAATCCTGATCAGAGCCTCGTCAGAACCCTATTTTAAATAGGGCTAAATGGGCCAATTTCTGCATGGGATGACATTAAAGAATTTTAAAGGATTTTCAAAAGATTTCAAGTGATTTTAAGGATTTTAAGGAGATTCCAAGAAACTTTAAGTGACTCCAGGGAATTAAAGGGATTTTAAGAAATTTTGCAAGATTTCAAAGATATCAAGATTTCCTAAAGTATTTCAAGAGAATTTAAAGCGATTTAAATTTTATTAAGGGATCTTAATTGATATTACAAAATTTTAAAACATTTTCGAAATATATCAAGTAATTTTAAAGAATTTAGAGGAATTTTAAGAGATTCTAAGTGATTCTATGGAATTTAAGAACATGTCATGTGATTATAATTAATTTAAAGCGATTTCAAGAGATTTAACAGAATTTAAGGGGAAATTTTACAAGATTTCCTAAAGGATTTCAAGAGAATTTAAAGCGATTTAAGGGCATGTATTAGTGTATATTACTTCTAAATTTATTGACATATCAAATTGAAAATTTCTAAAATTAAAGAAAATATGCCATAAGCTATATTTATCTGGTCCTAAACTTTTATTAAAATAGAAAAACAATTTTCAAAATAATACTTTTTTTCATAAATGTTAATATTAAGGACCAGATAAACGTACCTTAATTCTTTAACTTTAATTATATAAATTTTTAATATGATATCTTAATAAATTCAGAAGTAATGTTGCATAGAAAAGGGGAGTTCCAAGAGCTTGAAGTAATTAAGTAATTTTTGTAAGTTTTTCAAGGGATTTTAAATATTAAAGAATTTTAAATAATTATATATATTATAATTAATTTAAATCAATTTCAAGAGATTTTAAGTGATTTTAAGGAATTTCAGAAAATTCAAAAAAGGTTCAAGATTTAGAAGTAATTTGAAAACAAAAATAGTTTTTGGATTCTTTTAACTCATTTGTTATATAGATCTCTTGAAATATACTTAAATTTATTGAAATATCCCTCGAAACCATCTGAAATATCCTGAAATTCTTTGAGATCATTTAAAAACTCTTTTAATCTTTTGAAATCTTTTTTTCCCCTAGTTATTAAAAATTATGACATAATATAATTATGAAAATGTTAGTTAATGTTCGGAATTCAGTTTTAGTACTAATATGTCAGTTTTATTACATTATTTTAATAAATTCCTTATTACCATAAAATATTTTTA
>JAUESI010000010.1:12138683-12155672 GCA_032275145.1 Synergus laeviventris | reverse complement strand
TCGTTAAAAATAGTGATTTGGATAAATTAGTCAATTATTGGGATACATGGAAATTTATGCGGAAATACCCTCAATTTTTTTTCATCTTTCTGGAGGTCTTCTGAAATCTCTAGCAATCTCTTGAAACCACTGAAAATATTCGAAATACGTTTAAATCGCTGGAGATATTTTAAAATCACTATAGAAATTTATTGAAACCGTCTAAAATCGTTTGAATATTTTTTTTTTCTTATAACTCAATTAAATAACGAATTTCACAAAAAAAAGCCATCGCAGTCGAAGAAAAAATTGCAGAAATAAAAAATTAATCATAATTGAATATTTAAATGTTTTGTTACTGTTTATCTATAAGCGTTGTTTCTTTCATAAACGAAAGAAAATTGATGTAAGAATAATTTGAACGTGTTACGTATTAGTATAGCGTATTAATCAAACATTTTGAAATATTTATCTGCAATTACACTTATTTATCACCCGTTATATTTTTTTCTAAATTAAATAATTATAATTTAAACATTAAAATCTGTACAAAAATTGGGGTTTCACTATTATTATATAATGCTGTAATGGTGGGAGGGGGTATAAAAATGTGGATTCCATATACTTGAATGGACACAAATAATATCTGGAATTTTTATTTACAACTGCATTTACAACTGAAAAATAAAATCGCCTCGAATATTTTTTCACGTGTTTTAGTAACAAAAAGAATAGACACGTATTTTTTTATTGTATGAAAATGTATACAAAAATTATTCCTTTTTTTTTATATCAGAAATATACAATTGTTTAAAATAAATGGCATTTACGGAAAATGGACCTCTTAAAAATCGTCTGAAATTTCTTGGAATTTCCAAGCTGTTACATTTTCATATTGTTACCTTACCTTTTATCACGCTGTCATTGTTTTGGATGGGACGATTCTTTCTAAGTTCTAACTCGGATTAAATTAAATAAAATTAAATAAAATTCTTTTGGCTAAATACCGTTAAAGTATAATATTTAAATTTTAAGATGTTGTAACGTGGGAATTTGAATTTCTCTCGCCTGCATGCCAGCGTTCATTATTTTACTATCTAATATTAATTTACAATATAAATGACGCAATATAAATTTTGAACAAAGATTTGACAATTTTAACATATTTTGGATTCAAATTTGAAGAAATGTGCCTGATGTGAGGGGCGCAGGTCGTTGACGGATTCACAGAGATGTTTTTTGATGTGCATATTATGGGCGCCAATCCCACTTGAAACTTCCATTGATTTTCGTGAATGAACGACTCCCCTCTTTTTTACGGTCATTTATACTAACATCGCGATCGTAAATCCCCGTTTCTTGAAGTTGCGGCGCCAATCGCCGATACTGACAGAACCTACATGACTAATTATTTTTTTACGAGGGCCACTGGTTATTCCCTCACCGTGCATCAGAAACGCTCAGCGCGAATTCAGTTCACGTGACCTTTTGACATCTGATCTCGGAACATGTTCGTAAAACCAAACTGCACTTTATGTTCCGTGAAGTGATACTCTCTCAATCTGAATAAGTTAGAATCTGATTAAGTAAATTAGTTGCCTTACATTTGACTACTAAATTAGTCATTTCTCCACTTTTTGCTAAATGAAATAGTAATCTATTACCAAAGTGAATTAATAGTTACTTACTAATTGGATTGTTCACAATTCAAGTAGTATTATAATGAATTTTCAGTCATTCTGTGGGATTTTTATGGATTTTGAGAATTTTAACGAATTTAAAAGTTTTTCATGGAATTTTATTAACGGATATTAAAATATTTTTATTATTTTCAAAAGATTTTATGGAATTAAATTAATTTAAAGTAATTTTCAGGGATTTTGAGGGAATTAACAGACTATCAGGGAATTTAAACAAATTTTTTTCATGTGATTTTTTAGGAATTTTAGAGGTTTTGACAAATTTTTAAGGGACTTAAAACGAACTTTTGGAATGAAATTTTAAGGAGTTTCTTATATTTACTTTATTTAAGAAGATTTTTCGAAATTTTTAGAGATTTAAACATTTTTTCATGGAATTTTAAGGGTTTTCGGGTAATTTTAATTAATTAAAAATCATTACAAAAATTCTTATGACTTATTAAATATTTTGCAAAATTTTAAAGGGTCTAAACATTTTTCATGGAATGTTAAGGGTTTCTAATAATTTAAACAAATTTAATGATATTTTTAGGAATTTCAGAGATTTTGACAATTTTTTCAGTCATTATTTTAAAGAATTTTAGGTGATTTTAAACATCTTAACGGAATTTTAAGCGATTTAAGAATATTTTTATGAGTTTTAACAGTTGCGAAATTTTTAGACATTGAAACATTTTTTCATGGAATTTTAAGGGTTTTCGAGTAATTTTAATTAATTAAAAATCATTGCAAAAATTTTTATGACTTATTAAATATTTTGCAAAATTTTAAAGGGTCTAAATATTTTTCATGGAATGTTAATGGGTTCTAATAATTTAAAGAAATTTAATGCTATTTTTAGGAATTTCAGAGATTTTGACAATTTTTTCAGTCATTATTTTAAACAATTTTAGGTGATTTTAAACTTCTTCACGGAATTTTAAGCGATTTAAGAATACTTTTATCAGTTTTAAAAGATTTTGCAAAATTTTTAGACATTAAAAAATTTTTTCATGAAATTTTAAGAATTTTCGAGTAATTTAGAATTATTCCATGAGATTTACAAAAATTCTTATGGCGTAAAATATTTTGCGAAATTTTAAGAAACTAAATATTTTTTCATGGAGTTTTAATAGATTCCTCTGAATTTTAAGAAATTTCGTAAGATTTGTAAAGATTTTTATGATTTCTAAAAGTTTTTGCGAAATTTTAAGGCACCTAAAAATTGTTAATATATTTCATTGAATAGTGCTATTAATTCATTTGGTTTATCCTTATTACTAATTTATAGTTAACGACTTGGCACCATTTGAATTAGTAAGAAACTACTATTAATTAGTAAAATTTAACTAATTCAGTTTGAGAGAGTATGATTTCTCATTAGAGAGGATCATATTTTCGGCCGAAATGCCTACGACATTTTAATTCATTTGGGAATCTGGATCAAATTTCTATTTACCAATTTGTTGTAAAAATTACACAAATCGCTTTCTAATCTCATATAGACACAAAGTTCAGTAGCCCATTGCAAAAAGAGATAAAAAGAAACAATTTCAATTGACTAAGGAATTTTAAGAGATTTCATTTGATTTTAAAGGATTTCCGTCAAAAGATTTTGAATGATTTTAAGGAATTAATAGAGATCCTAGGGAATTTAAACATTTTTTTTATCTGCCAGGACTTTATAAAATCCTGTAAAATTTGGTTCGGATAGGTTCGAGGGTCATGTGAAAGAGACCGAAGTTTTACGCAAGATATAGTAAAGACATAACACATTAATACATCAAACTAATTTTTCTGATAAAAATTTGATACCATGACAAGATTGTAGAATACTTATTTGTACTTTGAACTTACTATTAATGTAATTAGTGGAGATATTTGATATAAGCATATAAGGTCACAAAGATCAAATTTATTAGGGATATATTTTTACATATACAACACACCTGATGCTATATTCCTATATATTTTAATATTATTAATTCACCATGTGGTACCCGTGACTCGATTGATCGATCATGTACGAAGTAAGAACGAGTACGGCTTTATACATATATACATAAGGGCCTATTCAGCTTCTTCTCAGTTATTATATTACAGTGGCGCTAAATGAAAATGAATCGCTTTATAAGCTCGCAACACAGTATAACAGATGTGTAAACATAATTGAACCTCATTCTAAAGCTGAATTAAGTTGAGACCTCCATAAATTCTTTCTCAAACAAATTTCAACTCTTCATTTTATTTTTATTAATATACTCATTTCTTTATCAAAAAGATTGTTCAGAAACGTTTACCAAAATTGTATTATACGGTTTATAAGGTCTTATAATCATAATTTCACAATAATAGTCAATTCTGCGTATGTTCTTATTAACTTATCCTTAAATGTTGATTTATTTCGATCTTTTTTTTCTTGAAACTCTATCTTGATTTCATTTTAATCTATAATCTAATCTTGAATTTTAAGATTACAAGATTATGAGATTAACGCGTATGATGAAAATGATTTTATTCTTTTTCTCCCATTCTCATAATGCTATATTTAAAAATAAATAACTGTATAAATTTGTCATGCCGATCTTTTAATGCTGTTTATTAATCTTTTTAATACGTTTGAAATCCTTTAAAATGTCTTGCAAACTTGAGGAGTCTACATATAAATCTGTGGAAAATCCTTTTGATAACTCTTTTGAACTCTTGTAAAAATCCCTTGAAATTCTTTCATTTAAATTTCTGCTAGCATTTGTATACAATATGTACGTATAATATTAACTGCTATTGTTCATTGTTCCACACTTAGTTTGTCTTTCATTGAGGCATATGGTGCAACTTTTGTACAAAGTTGATTTTGACAGAGGAACGTGTTAGTATACTTAAGTCTTTCATGCAGATACTGTAAATTTCATGTGGTTCGTGCATAAAGGAGAATTTAGGTAGCCAGTTCGTCTCGTCGTTGTAGCTTGTATGGGTTATAAAAAGTATAAATATCGACGGAGCTGTTCCTTCTAGAGAGTTCAATGCACCTACGTGCAGTATGCATATAGGTGCACAAGTTCAGCGCACTTAGAATGAAATCTCCATCAACGTGAATGAAATATTTCAAAATGCTCGTGGAAACCACGTGGGCACGATTGGGGTCTTTTAATACTCTTTTTTTTTTCTCGTAAAATCGCACCTGCATCCTCTATAGCATCCGCAGAATAGTTCAATAGGCAGATTTCTGTTTCATGCTCAAATAGCAAATAGAAAATGACACCTACTTTTGACTTCAAGATATTTCAGGATATTTCTATTTTTCAACGACTTCGGGAAATTTCACTGAATTAAAGTCACTTGAAATCATTCGGATTTTTCTGAAGACACTTGAAATTTCTGCAGTCACTTGAAGGAATTTAAAATTATTTGTATAGTGGTTTTAAGAGATTTCAGGTGATTTTTACAGATTCTCAAGTGATTCTAAGGGGGTTCGAAGAATTTTAAGAGATTTCAAGTATTTTAAAGTTATGATAGGAAGATTTTAAGGCATTTCAAAAAACTTCAAGGGATTATTAATTTATTTTTAAGTTATTTGTGAAATTTTAAAAGATTTATTTCCAGTGCTTTTAAGTTATTTTAAGTGATTTTGCAGATTTTCAAGGGATTTTAAGTCATTGTAGATTTTTTAAATCTTTAAAATAATTTTCAGTTATTCAGTGATTCCAAAAATGTTAAAGCATTTCAAGTGATTTTAAAGGATTTTAAGTGATCTTGAAGAATTTTAACTAATTCTCAAATATTTTAAGGCATTTTACAGAATTTCAAGGTATTTTATTCATTATTAATTCCTGCGTAGAGATTTAAAAGATTAAAAATAATTTTCAGTAATTTTAAGGGTATTCGAAGACTTTTAAGAGGAAAAAGTGTTTTAAAATTATATTAGGAAGATTTTTTAAGGCATTTCAAAACATTTCAAGGGATTATTAATTGATTGTTAAGTTATTTGTGAAATTTTACAAGACTTACAATTATTTTAAGTAATTTCCATTGATTTTTAGAGATTTAAAGTGATTTTAAAGAATTCTAAGTAATTGTAGAGTTTTTAAATCTTACAAATAATGTTCAGTGATTCCAAAAATTGTAAGGCATTTCAAGGGATTTTATAGTTGTAAAATTTAAAAAGACTTATTTCCATTGCTTTTAAGTTATTTTAAGTGATTTTGCAGATTTTCAAGGGATTTTAAGTCATTGTAGATTTTTTAAATCTTTAAAATAATTTTCAGTTATTAAGTGATTCCAAAAATGTTAAGGCATTTCAAAAAATTTCAAGGGACTATTAATTGATTTTTAAGTTATATATTTGTGAAATTTTACAAGACTTACAATTATTTTAAGTAATTTCCAGGAATTTTAAGAGATTTCAAGTGATTTAAAAGAATTCTAAGTAATTGTAGAGTTTTAAAATCTTAAAAATAATTTTCAGTGATTTTAAGTGATTCCAAAAATTGTAAGGCATTTCAAGGGATTTGAAAGGTATTTGTAAAATTTAAAAAGACTTATTTTCAGTGCTTTTAAGTTATTTTAATGATTTTGGAGATTTTTAAGGGATTTTAATAAATATTTCTAAGTCATTTTAGGATAACTCAAGTGTCTTCAGATATTTCAGTAGATTTCTACACAAGCTTACACCTGATATCATGAGTCTCATCAATCCCTCGGAATTCGTAGTTTGATAGAAATTTCAATTTTCAGATAACACATTGTTTTAATGTATGTATGGTATATTTAAATTATGAAGAACATTTCTGGGGAGAGTTTATAGTTATAGAGTTCAGGGGAGCATTTGACCCTGCAATTGAGTATCCAGTCATGACATTAAATATAAAACTTTGAGATAGCATGTATTTCATAGTAACGACACTGACCGCACTTCAAAGAACCAATGAATGAATTATTTCTATATAAAACGATCACTGATCAATGAACATATGCACCGGAATCTCGGATGCGTCCGGTCTCAATTGCTATAAGTAGAACATTGTACAATCAAGTCCACTTAAACTTGGAATACATAAGAACCTTCAATCTAATTTCACCCAAGTGCTATTTTTCATTAAATGAAGATACATACAAAGTTTAGTCGAAATATGAAATTCACAAAGTGAAAAAGAAAACTTAAAATTATTACATTATAAAAGAAATTATAAATGAAAGTATAATATATTAAAAAGAAAGTAATATTAGGATTCTTAAATTCAGACATTTTTGTATCGAATTTAAGTTCATTTCTTAATTTAAGGTAAAAAAATTGGAAGGTATTTTTCAGTAAATGAAGACATACAGCAATCTTAAAATTTGTTCGCATCATAAAAGAGCGTAAACGTATAATGATTCTGAAATTCAGATATTAAGAGTCTTGAATTCAGAAGCTTTTTTAATCGAAATTTATTTACCATATATTCACTTCAAGAAAATGCTGTGATTCTTTAAATCTTTTGAAACTCCCATAAGGCCCATGTAAATTTGTCCTATTTTGTAAAATCCCATGACTGTAATATTTTCATCGAGACAGAACTTGTCTCCACTGATGCCAGGTTAAGAAGCTATTTAAAAATGTTGAAATTCTCTGATTATACCACATATTGAGAAAATTATCTTGACTAGGAGAACAAGCTTTTTGCAACAGAGGCTATATTCTCCTGAGGCGTGTAATTCGCCGGGTGTGCGCTTGTACACTTGGGAAAGTGTACGTGGCAATCAGAAGTATGTAATGGTAGGTCGGTCGGTGGGTCGGTTATAAGAAAAGTAAAAAGAAAAAAAAGCAAGTATTAGAAAAAGGATAGTTTCCAATTTCCTTGGCGGCAGACGGGAAATCGACATCTATAGCCAGCCACTGGTCCGGACTAGGCTACTAATCTACTATGCAGTTTAAGATAGAGTATAACATGAGTTTGTGACTGTGGAATGGACGTGTTGCATTCTTTACTTGCTATCTCTAGCTTAGCACATTTCTCATTCTCTCCCTTTTACTATAATAATATCATCTCGGTTGTAACAGCAAGAATAGCTGTCTTCGCCCGCACTTGCCTGCCACTTCTCTAATAATAGGCTTTCCTCTGGAGCTAGTGCTTTGCTCTTAATTTTCTCCAACCTACCTACATTCATCGCAACTCAAAAATCGTTTAACACCTCGTCAGAATCAAAACAGGAAACACTTAAAGAAATGTCAAATAACCTGCGTTATTCCCCCAGGGCTCTACATATAGGTCTAATTCTTTTCTTTTTAAATCTTTAAACTGGAACAGAAGTAAATCCGGAATTTTTTTAATGGTGTATAAGTTGGGACAATATTTTAAGAAAGGGATTAAAGGATTTTTAGATTTCTCTTTAGATTTTCAGGAATATTCCCTAGAAATCTTTTGCAATATTTTTAAATCACTTCAAGACTATAGAACGCTTTCGAGATATCGAGAAATGTTGACATCATCTTTGGAGAGAATTCCAAGTCAGAAACATTTCAA
The DNA here is from genome assembly GCA_032275145.1 of Synergus laeviventris. Taxonomy (NCBI): domain Eukaryota; kingdom Metazoa; phylum Arthropoda; class Insecta; order Hymenoptera; family Cynipidae; genus Synergus; species Synergus laeviventris. The sequence goes on along the minus strand of JAUESI010000010.1, from coordinate 12,147,511 downwards.
GGAAAAGAATCTCGGACCTTGTAAGATCGATATTTACCACAGCTAAAAAGTGATGTAGTCCATTCTCTAAAAAATTTGATCTCCCGTGTCTTTTAAGGCATTGTATTTTCCCTTGGTCCCAAGAAACATCCAAATAAAGTAGCATCTGTTTTTGTTTCAGGTACCACGACGGACTTAGTGCCTCAGTTGCTTGGGATGTTTGACGAGCTTGCAAGAAGAGGGAATGGCTACTCAAATCATGTAGTCTTACCGTCATCCCGCAACATACCAGCAGCCCTGCAAAAACGTCTGAGTCTCGTCTCACAATCCCATCGAGAATCCATATTGGGCCCTTTGTGTCCTTCCGAATCCACAATCAACAAGACGAATTGGGAAGGAGCGCCCAGCAAAATGGAATCTAATAAAAGCTGTGAAGGCTCTGATAAAATGACAATTTGTAATGATTCTAAGGTCATCAAGGAGGATGTAAGTGTTTCCTCTAGCGCTCTCAAGGAAAGAAGTACTTCCGAGGATAAATCGCTTTATCGTCGAGAAAATGAACTGACACCGCTCAGGTATAGCAGACATCGAAGAACAGGAAGTAGACCTTTGTCTGGAAGTTCCATCGCCTCTAGCACTTCGTCCAGTGGCTGCAGTAATCAGGGAAACACGTGTCCTGCTAATCCCTGTCTGACCTCAGTGGAATCACTTGCTGACACTTGTGCCAGTTCTCAAGGTAACGAGAGAGAAGTTGGAAATCAAGGAATCTCAATAATCCTGTTTGATTAGTTTTCAAATTATAGTTAATAATTAATACTTAGGAAACTGTGGATTTAGAGAAAAATTCATGAAAATGATGGGGTTCCTTAATTAATATCGAAACTCTATAATTTTTTAGATTTTTCTTTCTGTACACTTTATTAGAAAGTTGAACATAGGAGCAGAAGTACAGATCATAAAGATTAATCATAGTATTTAGAAGAAGTACTTTTTTCGCCTCGCTGTGTTTGTAATGAAATGTCAGAAGGTTTTGGAACCAACTCATGAACAAGTTCACCTCAAATCAAGTACTTTTTTGTTTGTATAGTAGCAATTAGAAAACACGAAATGTTTAAAACTTTAATTGTCTGTTCCAATTTCATATTTAAAAGAAGACAAACCTGTTTATACCTTTGATCTCGAGTGTTAAAAATACGAGGAGCGTATTTTATGAAGAATAACAAAATAATTCCCAATTAGCTCGTGGTGAAATTTCAATGAATTAAGACAAATTACTTTCTTCATTAATTTTAAACACATTTTTTTATGTTTGTCGCAGGCTCCGGAGATAGCGGCGTCGTTGTCACTGTGTCAGAAGCTAGTTGTCGAATTGAAGGTGGAAATAGCATAGATATCAATTCTTTAGTCAATCACAGGCCTAGATATTGTGATCCTCACAGGAATCCAGTTGAGAGGGTCCTTCTCGAAATTGTAGACACTGAAGCTATTTATGTTGAACACCTTCGACAAGTTATTCAAGTAAGTGTGGACCATGTTCTGTAATTTGCAAAATAAATTTAATTTAACCAAATTGCTCTTATGGCAAAATATCATATGCCCTTAAAACTCAAAGAAATACGCTCTGAAGCTTTAATCGTCTTAATTGGCATATAATAATAATTCTCAGTAACAGCAACGATCAGTACCCATGAAATCATCAGTAAATTACATTGTCCCCAAAAGAAATTCTGCATATTTATAGCCTGAAGACAGAGAGCAATGTAGTAAGAAAAAATTCCTGGACCCTTAATTATGACAAGAATAATTTACATCCTCTTTTGCGTTTAATCGAAATGACCTAGTTATAACTGATATTTTGCAAATAAAGAAAACTAATTGCGGTGTAAAAATGTAAAAAGTATAAAAAATATAAAAAAAAACGTATGTTCATTTTCAGGGATACCTTATATTTTGGCGAAACGATCCAGCATCTCTAGTACACCATCTACAACTAAGTGATTTATTTAGCAACATTGAAGATATATTTGAATTTAATAGGTAAGTCCATTAATATAATTTTAGTATTTTTTGTAATTAAATCACTATAAAATATTTCTCAAGAATTGACAGTTCTATATAAGAAATAATTTTTATTTACAGAAAGTTTCTTACCGAGATAGAAAATTGTTGTTTGGATCCAATTTGCGTAGCAAACACCTTCATCAAGCACAATTCAGGATTTAAAGTCTATACAGAATACTGCACAAATTACCCCAGGTGAGACTTCAATTTAAAAGAAAACTGTTGCTTACCTTCCTGCTTTAACTTAAAAGCTAATTAATATCTACGTATTTTAAATTCCAGGACGGTTTCTGTTTTAACGAAATTGATGGGTCAAGAGGAATTAGCCAGTGCTTTCAAAGAAAGACAAGCAGCCTTACATCACGCTTTACCCCTTGGAGCTTTCTTATTAAAACCTGTTCAAAGAATTTTAAAATACCACTTACTTCTGAAGGTTTGTAATTCCTAAAGTTCTTCTTTATACAATTGAAAATTGAATTTTAAGTGCGAATCATACGGGAGGAATAGTCTTTTATGAATATTTTCTTCTTGATTTCAGAATTTAGCGAAAGAGTATGGTGCTGGTTACTACGACAAAGAGAATCAAGTCGAGGGAAGCAAAGCGATAGAAGGTGCTCTGGAAGCGATGAACGGTATCGCAGATCATATCAATGCAATGCAGAAGAAACACGAACACGCTGTACGGGTTCAAGAAATACAGTCTCTATTGTATGGCTGGACTGGTCCCGATTTGACCACGAGTGGAGAACTGGTCGCGGAAGGAAGATTCCGTATGCGAGGTGCCAAAGCTCCTAGGCACGCCTTCCTCTTCGAAAAAATGCTTCTCCTCACCAAAAAAAAAGAAGATGGTCTACTCGTCTACAAAACTCACATTATGGTACATTGCGTCCCTTTTAAATTAAAAAATCCTTTTCTCTAGCTTCATTTTTATTATACTGATTCCTAACTATAATAATTATTGTCTTTCAGTGTTCAAACCTAATGTTGATTGAAAGCATCCCCGGAGAACCTTTCAGCTTTCACGTCATTCCCTTTGACAATCCACGTTTGCAGTATACTTTACAGGTAAAAAATAATTTAAATAGAATGATATAATAGATATCATTCGAAAGGTCTAAACTGATTTTTTAAATTCTAATTCTGTTCCAGGCGCGAAATTTGGAGCAAAAGAGGGAATGGACTCTCCAAATAAAGAGCGTGATTCTAGAGAATTATAACGCAGTGATACCATCCCATGCGCGAAAGCTAGTTTTGCAAATTGGTCAGAGACAATCGGAAGGTAATATCTGAAAAATTCTTTTACAGTTTTCCTCCAGAGTTAGTACAGGATCTGACATTATTTTTCTTAATTGCAGAAGATTGTAGCACAATAGACAAAGTCTTAGCAAAGAGGCAATATTCATCACCGCCGGAGTATTTAGAGAAAAGAAAACAAGACAGGGAGAGAAGAAGATCCGAGACTGGCAATCGACAAAAGTTGAAGAAAGGAAGAAAATCAGATACTGGAGTCGAAGTAAGTCAATCAATATTCAACCATTATTACAAAAGTTCTCTCATTTTCTTATATTAATATTTTACTTTTTGTTTTTTTACTTGTTTTAGTCCTCGCATACGAATCAATCAGAAGAATCTATCACAAACTGTGGATCCAGGGAACAAAGCCTGAACCGTTCCTGTGATTCCCGTGCCTCGAAAGTTAAGGTAAGAATTGCTTATATCTAAAAAATAACACATATTTAACAGATTTCTTATAATTTCAAGAAAATTTATAAAGTTTAGGAAGGATTTCAAAAGATTTGATAGGATTAAATATATTTCAAAATTTTTTTGAATTACGCGAAATCCTTGAAAATTTTTCAAAATCCAATGTAATATCTTGAAACTTCCAAAAATTATATAAATTCTCATGAAATTCCTTAAAATCCCATGAAATATTAACCGACTAAAATTTGTTCTTATAATGTATTAAATAAATTCTATTTTTTTTTCAGGATCGCTTTACGAGCTGGAGAAGGAAGTCAGAGCCTGGATTCCAGTCCTACATAAGTCTGAATATGTCTGACGAAGAGCAGAAAGAAGAACCAGTAGACATTGAATTCGGAAATGCAGAGAGCGGCTGCACTGCTGTAACGAATGAGGATGACACTTCCACGATTAATTCTGAAAATAATTCGTCAATCGCCGAGACCAAAGACACCAACGAAGAACAACCTCATCCTCAAACAGTCGAAGAAATCGTGGGTCACATCCTCATGCAGAACCAAGAATTCCAAAAACTCCTTGAGAAGCAGAGAACCAACAGCATTTTAAATGTGAGACAACAACAGCGGTTCAACAAATGCATTTCGGTTGATAGTTCCGACGAGAGTGATACTGAAAATACAAATTACACTCACGACTCTGCAAATAATCGAAGCACCAGATTGCGAAGTTCCTATACTCGACGCGAACAGAGATTCGTGAGGACAAACAACGCCTGGAATTCTCTCTCCTCAACACCACAACGTGATAACCAATCTGCTCTTAGATTGCGATACGATAATCTTCGGCAATCTGAAGAGAAGTTGCAAGATACTCAGAAAAAAACAAACCGTGTTGATGTAAAAAGAGCAGTATTCGAAGCTTTTAAGAGGCAAAGTATCGTCACCGAGAGCAAGATTATCAAGACGGCACTTCGAATAAGGGAAAATTCTACCTCGAGCAATGAAGAAGTCCAGACAGAGAAACCAAACGTGGCTAAGGAAACTGAACCCAACAATAGTTGTGAACGAGTTGATGTTGAGAGTGAAGACTCGAAAGGCTTTGGGAATTACGATAATTTGCAACACGTTTGGGAGACTTTAAAAGACGTGAAAGATCAAGAAGGAAATGACAGTCCAACGAGGCCGGCGGTATGGTTAACGAAGCTGTGTGAAGGTTTGCCAATCTCCCCACAAAAAAGCGGATCGTTACCTCGCAGCTTCCAAATCAGTCCCACTTCTTGTCTTCATCCAACGAAGCCTAGATTTCTCCAAAGGGACGGCAAGCCGATGAGCGATCGGCCTTTTACAATAGCTTCAGATAAACCTGCTGAGATCAACTTAGAGGATATGGAAAGATATGCTTCTACTTGCCAAACTGGTGGGAGGATTGCCAAGTTCCCTACCTCTGCCTCAACATCCTCTTCGAACTTCTTCGGTTCCTTTAATGATGGGATGACGGACGCTTACTCGGATCTGCACATTGCTCCTACCATCACGAATGTTCATCCGGACCACAAAATTTATAGGTGAGTTGGTTTGAATATAATTTTTATATAATTAATTACGTTTTTTTTTTATTTTTTTAAAAACAAGCTGATAAATTATATCTTATGCTTGCAGGCCAAACGGAATTGGTAGCACGACTTTCAAGAACGTCCTCTCCAAAGCTGGAAGTCGACTTCAAGGCTTGAGATCCACTGCAAGCAGTGAAACTCTTGAGTACAGCGACGAACTTGAACGAACAAAGTTCTACCGATCTATTAGTGGAGGAAAGACAAAGAGGAAGCACAAATTCAAATCCTCCAGAGAGTCGTCATCAGATGTTGAGGAAATGGTTGGTAGCATCGTCAATCGAACTCCCTTAGCTTACTATAAACAGGGAAGTTCGAGCTTAGGAGCTCGCATCGCTCAATCAGACTATGCTGATCCATCGACCCTCTTCTCCGAAAGCAAAAGAGCGGAAGTAGCCGCCTCCAAGCAGAGTCTTTTAGAAAGTAAACAATCCGAAGATATAAAAGCAGAAGAAAGCAAAATTGAGGAAGAAACTAAAAAATTGGAAGAGACCCGAAAAGCGAATGAAAAAAGAGAGGTAGAGCTAAAGAAAGAAAGGCAAGAGAGTGAAAATGATAGTTTCTACGAAAGATCTTTCGAAACTATAGAAAATTATATAGACGTCGATGTTGAAGACGCTTTTCGAGATAGTGCGATATTCAGCGATGGAGAAGATACTCTCACGATTAGATCTTCCCTCATCGAGTTTGAAGAAGCGATTAATCGAATGCCAACTAAAGCTAAAGTTGCTCCTCCCGTTCCTGCAAAAAGAAAATTAGATAGTAATTCCTCGAGACGTGGATGCGAAGTTAAACCTAAACCGGTGGTTATGCAAAAACCGGAGCATTTGAAACTCAGAACAAAGGTTTTCAAAAACTCCGAATTAGAAAATGCTCCTAAGTCTCCGAATGAATCTGAGCTCGAAAAATCTTCAAGTGAAGATAAAATTCCTTCTGGAAGTGAAGAGACCGATGATGTTTCCGCTGGACAGAGTCAAGCTGGCTGGGTACGAAAAATGGTAGGACAATTGCAAAGTCGGACTGAAACTTGATGCAGTGTTTATTAAACTCCGACTTCTATTTAATACCTTTCAAAGTATATGTGATCAGTATACACAAATTGCGTAATCAAAATCCATTTTATGGATGATTTTAAATAACAATTCCGAATAGAACAATTTCGCTTTTAAAGTTTGTGGTAAATGTATAATATTTTATCGATATAAATCTTGTGAAAACGTAAAATTTTTATTTTATCGTGTGTATTGTTGTTATTTTCAACTTGTCTTTGTCGGAAAAGAAATTTCGTGTGCAATATAAAAATTATTTATTAATTGATTGTTGATTTTTGGAAACTAATATATATTTAATTATTTTAAATACTTCGCAAGATTAATACGATATATTCTTGATAATGTTATAGTCATTCTTAAATTCGAAGCAGAAGAAAATATTCTAGGAGGATTCATCCGAGAATATTTTCTCTTTGCATCTCGAGCTGTTTTATAAATACTTCTACGACTCTTAGAGCTTCTCAAGTGCCTAATAAAATATTGTGCGATACGATTTTAAATATATTTTCGCTTCAATATTGTAATCGTATGATCTAGAAGTGAAAAGTAAAAACTATTAAGTGTTTTGCGAGTATCAATAGAGGCAATCTGTATATAGGAGACAATGTACTAGAAACTAAGTCTTCCACTCCAAAAAGAAAAAAGTACTGATAAATTAAGATAGAAGTTTGACTGAAGATCGATGTTTCGACCTCGATTATCACCACAATAACTCTTTTTATCTAAATGATAATACTGATGCGACTAACAATCGAATGTTTTTATTCTTCTTCCCCTCTAGCATTGCATTAAACTTCTGTAGATTCAACTCGCAAAGAGTAAAATAGTCTAGTTCTTGGAAAATAATGTACGTACTTAAATTTTACTACAGAGAAGGAACGCCGAAGTACACTTTTTAACATTTTTATGACAATAAACGAAATACGAAAATACGTTGGTCGAAGTTTTATTTTAAAAATAAAATTTAAGGTATCGATAATTTAAATGTGAACACTGATAGTTTCTAAATTCTCGAAAACATTAAAAACACTTCAGTCACCCAACCGTTCCTTCATTTCATATGATTTTAAATAAAAAGGGAAAGGGAGTTTCTTTCCGGAAGGACATTATCATACAATTTTTATTACGAGAACGTCTATTTACACAAACTTTGGCTAGTCGTGTGTTACACATGTAAATAAATATCGGAATAATGTTCGTAAAATTATTTTTCACAACATTGTATTTATAAAAAATTCGCTACAACAAAAGTCTTACGAACCAAAAACGATACACGTTATACACATTATGTACAACTGTAGTAATTGTAATCGTTACTTACACTAAGCGACTGTATCTAATTTACTATCATATCTCGTGATTTAGATATGAAGAATACTTCTTTTTCTCTCGTGAGGAGTTTCCGCGATTGGTGTTTTTACTCTTCCACAACTTTTATATACAAAATATTCTTTCGAGATTGTTTGCCAGATTCAGAGAGACCAGAACGCTTGAGAAACTCCTTGCACCTAATAATTTTTAAAACGCTCGATCTGTAAGAATAATTTGAATCCGTGCTCTCTATACTCTCAACTAACGCTTTAGTTATCGAGAGGTTTTAACCTACTTTTGTTGATGGAAGAAATTTTTTGAATTAAAGGAAGTAGAAACTTCGTCGAGTAATGTGTAATTGTTTCAACATGAATATTTTTCAAGAAGCATTATTAAATATATAGATCTATGTGTGTATATATATATTTCTCTCTTTCAGTATTCCGGCTTCATCTCCCAAAATATCTTTACATTCTTTTAATTCGTTATTTTAATTCAGACACAGGATAAACCCAGGTATTGTACTAGACTTGTACTGCGATTGACTTCTCAACCAGTAACTCGAATTCAAATTTAAGCTAATGTTTCTACCAAAAAAACTGAGAGAAGAGAATTTGGTTTCGATAAGCTTGTATTCGTTTTCCTTTATATTTTTCGACTATTTTTACTTTCAAATTGAATTTAAACGTTCGTTCTTTTATAAATTCAAAAGATTTAAGTCAATGTTTATTGAATTTCTTTTAAAAAATATTGTAAATTAACTATATATATTTTTAAGTTCGAAAAAGCTTTTTTTTTGTTTATCGAACTCAAATCCTCGATAACAAAAGTAAAGTTTATCCTGCTTAGATTCTTCCCGGGGGAGCGACTATAGTTCTGATAGTCATATCTAACAATAAGCTTTTTTTAATCTGGTCAGTGTGGACAGGTACAATAATCGCTGTACTATTCATTCTAATTCTACAAAAGACTATCTTTAATTACTTTTTTTAAATTGATTAACAGATGAAACCCGATAGTTGCATCAGAATCAAAGCACGAAATTAGAGAGAAAATGCCAAAAAGAAAAACAATTAGCACATCTTTTCTATCCATAAGTAATGATTTTTAAA
>JAUESI010000010.1:12124381-12138583 GCA_032275145.1 Synergus laeviventris | reverse complement strand
GCACGAAATTAGAGAGAAAATGCCAAAAAGAAAAACAATTAGCACATCTTTTCTATCCATAAGTAATGATTTTTAAATTCTTCAACTAAACTATAGTTTTACTCTGTTCTTAAAGTATTTAATATTCTAGAGCCAAAAAATATTTTATTTTAATACTTTTTACTTAACATGAAAAATTTGCTCTGTTTTGAATTGTTTACGTTGGCACTTTGATCCAATATCCATAAAAAATCGTGAAACCCTAAATCCGCATTTTCAAAATTCTCTTCTAACAGCGTGCTTTGACTTTAAATGAAACTTTGCTGGTCATAGAAGGTCGATATGTGCGCATTGCATGCATGATATCGCAACGCGTTCAAAATTCTTGTACCGTAAGCGCTAGACGCCACTCGAATGGAAAAAAAAATATATTCTTCGATCGCGTTCTATTTATTTCCTGTATATTGTCTTTGTAGATAATTCTGAAATTGTCGCTACCAATGGAAGAAAGCTTCCCTCTTGTTCGTAATCGTTAATCCCTAGTTAGGATTAACACAACTAAACTCTAAGTTTCTAATCTTTCTTTCACCATAAAATATCTGAAATACACTTCAAGTATTGAGTTTAACTATTTAAGAAACTATTAAAATTTGATAAAAATCGATTAACCACGAAAGCGAAGCGAAATCGACTGCCAATATATTTTTCTTATAGCGAGAGTTTTAATTCGCGTGAAATAGATCGAGGAAGGAGATTAAACCTCTTATTATATCCCTTACTGGTTTAGAATTAAATCTCAAAGAACGAGGGAGGAAGACACTTTAGATTATAATTTTTATACAAGATTAGGTTTAAAACCTCAGATTCAATAACTCGAAGTTTGATTGAATATTTTGGTGTTTTTTTTTGCGCTATTTTACCTTAAATTTAATAGTATCCTACTACTTTTAATTGAGTTAAATATCTCCACGATCTCGCACTTAAAATAGGTGATTGATGATTTCATTCATAAATTTAAGTTAAATTTAAATTTACTCAATAAATGCAGCGACGCAACGTGTAGCGAAAATCACTTAATTTTAATAATTTTTATACACGACGAATCCTGCAAGCGTTGTGAAAACAATTTCCTGTCTTGCTATCGAAGAGAGTTTACAAATATAAGATTCTCGTACAATCACTTATTATAAAATGAAAATTTTAAAAAGGAATGTTTCGAATATACCAATCAGTTTAAAAAAGACTTTTAAAAATCACAAGGAACGAAATCTCCTTTGTTCATCATTTATATCGCAATTTGTCTCTATTTACAAAAACAAAACTCCAATCTCTGATTCTTTTTTTCTCTCAATAATACACTCCCTTTTCTATCTTATCTTTACAAATTTAGAATTTCTCAAGAATAAACTTTGGTTCAGAACACGTAGACTTTACATGAATAGACAGCGCTCAACAATACTTTAATGAGCGATATTCTATAGAATATCACTTTGTCACCAATCTTCAATTTCAATATAATCAATAATTAAAAACACTTGCGTAGAAATAAAAAATATCAAAACCGCTTTTGTTTAACAAAAAATGTAACACAGTGAAAAATTATCACTGTACTTCAAATAATTTTTGTTTTCAGAATCTGAATCTTACTTTACTGATTTCAAATTAGTTTTAAACTTTATCGAAATAAGTAAAGTAATCGTTTCGAGAACTAAAATCATTAGAACTTCGTACCTAACTATAATCTGAGCTTTCAATAATTTCGGAAATTTCATACCTCATTTCTTACTCGAATGTATCCATTAGATCTATTATATTACATGAATATCCCTTGAATAAATTAAAATTGAGTTCCATGAAAAGCTAAAGTATAAGTGAAAATGTGGCAAATCTCATAATTAATTTGAATGGCACGAAAAATGAATCATTTTCCATCTACAATTGATAATTCAGAGTCAGAAATCTTCCATGCCACTCAAACTAGTTTTTGTCATTAGGTCATCTATCGCGACCTACGAGAGTCTATGATGCATTCAATGAATATTCCGCTTTAATGGAATTGATTAATACTTATTCTGCTATTTTAGCAATTAAACAGTCTACTTAATACAGTCTGCTCGGAGAATGTGTCGCATGCAATAGATAGACGAGTGTCGCATCTTCATCGAGACTTTGCAAAGCAAAGACCACAATTTAAATAAAGAAAAATCGCTACCTTCAGCGCAATTCTTTCATTTTTGAGAATAGCGAATTGTATTGATTTACTTGCAGCTCGAATCATTATATCAATTTGTATAATATTCTTAGTAACTGGCTTCATGACCAGCGAGTATATACAAATCTGCTCCTTCAGTCTCTGAGAGAGTTCCCGTGTGAACTAAATGACTCTCTAGCATCACGACTCTAGAATGTTTAATAAATAAATTAGGAAACATTCGAGGAATAAAAATAAGAAAATACAAATAAACTCTCTTACTTGTCGGAGCCTAGAAGCCTGTAGGTTCGACTCGGATCGCTTATTTCTTGAGTAACTTCTCCATTCTTCAAACTTCGTCCCTGCATTCCATGCTTGTGGAAAGCCAAAACACTATCGGGCAAGCAAACTGAAAAAATTTGTTAATTTAAAGAAAGAAGAATCAACTAAGTTTTCTTTTTATCTGAATTTCTACTTACTTATGGATTCAATTTGAAAATTAAACTTCAGTTCAGATATCTGCTTTTTACTATTTCTCATTGAGCCTTGTAGTGTTATGACTCTTATTACGTCTGAAAAAAGAAACCATATTAAAACGGTATAATCAGAGAAAATACTTTTTAAATAAAATGATTTGTTTGAACTTACTATCATGACAGACAAGTATAGCGTCTTTTTCTAACTGCGTAACACTTATCACTTGAAGATTTTCTCTTCTTGGTATCACCGTAGCTAAAAAGATAAATATTATATTTATTATAATATTGTTTCAAACGTCAAGAGATCCATTGTTTTGTTTCAATTTAATTAATTAACATACCTGAACCGTCAATATCCTCGAGCTCATCGCTATGAAACCAGCTCGCGCCCGAATTCATATTAATTAAATCCAACTTCAATTTGTTTTGTTGATACGCCTGTCTGACTGACACACAAACCATCGGATATTCCATTTCTGGGGTGATGATCATTTCAAAAACATTTAGAGGCGAGGGCAAAATACAATCGAAGTGTTTCAACAACATAAATTTATTCAGCGGGTCATACCACTGCATTAAAAATATTCCTGCTGGCATTGCACCGCAGAGATACTTATACCTATAAATAATAAATGAAGTTGATAAAAAATAGTAAATAAAAAATCTAGATGTAAAAGAGAATATTCACAAATATGAAACTCTTACCCGTTATAAGGATTTCTTCCTACGCAACATTTTGTGCAGCCTTTCGTGTCCGGGACTTTCGTCGTAAGGGCGAACTTTCTCGGCACTAATCTTTCGGGTATTTTGTTCATGTGCAATGAAAACCTATGTGTCTGTTTACTCTGCATTCCTAAAAGGTCGTGTCTATAGAGCTGGGGTGTTTTACCTGGAATTTAATACAATTAATTTAGGTATGTATACTTTCCCATTACCCATAATTAATACCCTCTCAACAAGAAAAGATGAAATTATTTTACCTGAGAGTGACATCAGAACGTCTTTAATAACGTACATCCAGATCGTTCTTCTCGGGTAGAGTTGATCTATCGCTGCATCGTGGAGTTCATTAAGATTTAAATTATAAATGCCTTCCTCTGCAGCTATTAATAAGTGTTGGTCCCGCGTATCGGGATGAATCCAACTCGCTGTGCAGTGAACTCTCAATGGACATCCATTGAATACCTTTGAAAAACAAGCTCCCATGTGAACTTTTGGCGTTGGAGGGAGGCCATTGCTAATCGGTCTCGGAGGAGTATGCCTTTTTCTATCCCTCCTTCTAGGAGGTACTGGTGGTGTATCCGATAATAAATCCGGACTGATGCCTTCCCCGTCTCCATTGTCTGCTATTTCACCATCACCTAGGGAAGTCATTTAATTGAGAACTAATCAGGAAAATCTCTTTTATTTAAAGAAGCAATCATTAAGGAAGCGAGCCTGACAATTCGAAAATTCATATAAGATTTTCAAGTATGAATTACAAATTTTACTCTTTTGTCTTCACTTCGTAAAGTAAGAAAATGAAGAAATCGCAAGAGGTTTTCTATTTCCTCTTAAAGAAGAAATGCACTTTGAAAGATTTTCGGAATCAGGTATTAAAAAATAAGCGAAGCTTAAAGTCTTTCACTACAAACTTTAATCTTTTGACGAAGGATTTAACCAAAGGTTTTTAATAGCTCAGAGGAACAAAATTCTAGGGTTAAAACAACATCATCATCCAAAAAAATGTAAGAATAGCCCAGGGCTAACTTTAGGCTTATATACGTCCTAGAGTAGCTTGCTATCCTAGGAATACAGGAAGAATAAAAGAACCAAAGCAAAAGTTCATATTTCATCGCATATATTTTTGGCAACTTTAATTCCTTTTTTTTTGAGACTTAAGTGAGCCCTGGCATCAATATTTTAGTCAAATCAAAGCATGAGTCGTGGGTTAAGAAATGTTATTTTCGGTAAGGAATAAGATTCGGAGGTTTAATTTTAGTAAGAAATACATGAACAGACGTCTTTGAGGAGAGATATGCGAGCAAGCTCTGAATTCATGGTGCATGCTCCTACCCTTAGACTGTAGGGATTCGTCTCTCGGCCCACTGTCCGAGAGCGATCGTTGACGTTGTCCATTGACCGCTGCTAATGACAAGGAACCGCTCACCAGGTTATACAACTCGTCCACAGAGCTGTGACGCCTAGGACTTGCTTGCGACCCTAAGCAAGGAAGCACCCAACCTACTTTTTACACTAGTGCCTGCTTACGTTATTAGGCATTATATAAGGCTCTTCAAAAATGATCAAAAGCACGATCTTCCCTAACTTTTCCAGTCATTTTCATCTGGGTTATATCAAAGATTTTTTAAATTCATTGATGCGACTATATCATTCATGTAAAATATCTGTAAGTATACATTTTTGGAAACCAGAGTGGTAACAAACTTCATACTTTGGACACTTGATTTCAAAATTGAAAAAATTCTCCATGAAATCATCAAAAAAATTTTTGATGTAGTGATGCAATATTTTTACTGAATTTTCTCAAAATATTTGTAAGAACCCATTTTAAAATGATAATACCTACCAAAGATTATCAATTACCAATCAATATTTGTCAGTATTTCAAATCTACAAACTACTATATTTTCTAATCTGCTTCCTTTAATTTGTTACATTTTTTCTATATAATTTATAAATTATAATTTGAAAAATCAACATGCAGATAGAGCTTGCGAGATTATTAAACTGAATTAGAATATTGTAAATCTTCAGTATTTTTACTATCTTTTTTTAGATCTTAATCAACTTTTCTTAACAAAACTACATCAAATTCTATCTGAATCTGAAATGTGACTCATGCTGGGTTCAACTGTGTATATCTACGAATAAGAAACATTGTTTTTAAAACCTACAGAGATATAATTTACTAAGATTAGTATAAATTTAGATTTTTTAAGTGCATTAGCAATAGACTTGACAAATAATTCTAATTGTTTTGAGAAACATCGAACCTTATCTCAGAATGAACCACATCACAATTATTATAAACAATCGTTTTGAATCTTTACAATTTGTGTAATCTACATTTTTGCCAATCGGGAATTTCACGAAACACACACATACACACGTAAACCCAAATTTGTAAATTAACATTTTTCTGCTTACCAGACATGTTACTGTAAAATCCACGATGGACTTCGCAATCATTCGAGGACTCACCAAGAGGCAATGTAGCTCTGAAATAATCATAAAATTTGTTAATTAGATTGAAACTTTACTTTCTTATAGACTTATTCAAAATTTGTTTTATTCTCCCCTAATATTTACATATTCGTGAATTTTTGATATAAAAAAAATGTCATAAGACCTTTCTATAGCCAGAAAAGAATAAAGCAGATTTTACGAGTGTTAATCACAATTGAATAATAGCTTGCAAAATAATGTGTAAACAAAAATAATTAATGGAATGACAAAAAGGTGTTGATACGTGTGTTGAAGTAAGCTGTAAATGTTAATAAGTTAAGATGCTCACAAGCGTTGTAAAGCTCTTTCGTGTATAACTAAAATAACTCATTTGTACTTAGAAATATTTCAAGAACGCATTTTTTGTGTAAATCAAGCATGAAATCATCGTTTTCTTTCAGAATTTAATAGTTTGATTTCTTTGTGTGTAAAATATGGTATGATTATAATTGATAAATTTAAATTAAATAAAGGAATTCAATTACATTATTCAAAGGAGTTTCTGGATTCAAGCCTACAAAGTGGAAAAAACTTAATAATAAATTATAATTTGTAATTGAAAACTAATAAAAAGAAAAAAAAATTTGCGGGAATCGGGAGAGTGTTTATTTACTAAATATTTACGTAAAATTTAGACCTCTTAAGGCTTTTTAACTTTTTACTTACTGCAGGGAGTACAGCTGGTCGCAATGCCCACCAACCATCGACATTGCGTTTCCCCTGAACATATGAAATCGATATTACATGGATAAATTTCAAAATTATTTTTTCGATGAGTTTTGAAGTTACTTATTATTTATTTATTCTGTTAAAATATATAATTTATCTCGCTCTGCAAAATTAAGAATGGTCTATAAAAAGTAAGAATCCATGGCCTCAGATTACAAATTTATAATTAAAGAAAAGATTAAAACAAATTACAACAATCGAATGGGAATTCAAAAATGTCGAGTATTTACAAATTTGAATTATTGACATTTACTTTTGGATTCCTATTAAATGATTCGATAGTAGTTGAATACAGAAAGTTTAAGTGAAAAAAAAATAACAACAAGAAAAAGGTGAAAGTTTTTTTACCTCCACTTTAATACAAAGAAAAGGAAATTAGCACCCAATAGAAATTCATTTTTAAAAAGCATTCTTCTTATACCGAAAGACCAAAAAAATGTACGACAAGAAATTAATTAAGATTTTAAATAATGATTATTCACATTTAGTTACTGATTTGACAATCAATTTCAAGAGCGTGGGAACAAAGCGTGGAGCCGAAGCATCAAGCGACTGATATTTACCAAAAAAAAAAACACTAATTTGACTCAGAGGCAAAAAGTTTACGCTTTCAAATTCACAGGGTTGAAAATTCCATAATCATATCATATTCCTGCTGAAAATGTTTGAATTAGTCACTATTTATAAGAGAGTATTCTACGAGTGCATTAATTAAATATATTTAAAAATTACCAAAAAAATCTTATATCTTTTGAAGACGTGCAGAAAAATAAAACTATCGTTTCGAATGCTCGTAACTAGCGGTTTAAAACTTCATACACAAGACCATTCACGAATAAGAGATCATTTAGTATTTTTTCTAGCTAATTAATTTATACGCATTCAGCATTAAGAAGCGTAAGTGCAAGGTGCAAGGGAAAAGGTTACCTGCCAATACCTTAGCAACAACTCCTCATCAATGTACTGCAAAAGACTCCTGTTGGGAGAAATTAATAAAATTACAAACTGATCAGAAAAAATTAATTCTACAAAGGATAAATCAAAGAAATCAAAAAAGTCAAGAAAACAAAACAGAAACTAATCATTAGATTCTTTTAATTAGAAAGCAGAGAAATTTGCAGACTTCACAGCACAAAATGCTCTCAATTAGTTTTCCAATAAATATTTAAATTTCAACCAAAAAAGTTTATAGGAATTAGTCAGTATTTCAGTGAAAAACGAGAAAAAAGGGATAAAAAGGGGAAAGACTGTGAAGCCAGAATTTACTAAAGATCGGTTAAATGTTATAATCTAGTCAATATTAGGATCAGCTATAATGTAAGAATTAAAAAGATTTTAAAAAATAGCAAAATAATGAAAAATTATGCAGTTTCCGTTACTGAATTTCCCTATTGTCCGCTGCAAAAATCTTTTTTGTTGCTTTTGACGACCGAAGAAATAAAATAAAGAAAAAGGTTTTTAATTTGATAAACTGAAATTTAAATTTATTTCAAACTCTTTTAGTTATCAGTGTTGGAGACGTAAATCAAAAATATTTAAATAAACTGAATTTTTATAGGCCTTTAGATAAATTAAATATTTATAATTTAAAAAACTTAAATTTTTCAGTTTTAGACGAATCTCATACACACTTTTAATTATTTTTCCCCAACACTGCTAACTATAAATAAATTATGATTATTCTTAACCAAATAGTACTTACGTTACTATCGATTATACATCATGATCTCAAACTCGACATGCAAATCATGCAAACTTAAATAAAAAAAACTTCCATGCTTATTTATGAAACTATATATTCTACAAAAAAATATTTTAATCTTCCAGCCGAATCTCCAACTTATTAAACACACTATTTACAAATCTAAAAATACAATAAAGAAAACTCGAGCCTTAAGAAGCAATTTGCGAACTTTCCTAATTGAAGATGTTACTGTATTATTTTCAGAATTAAAAGAGTGGACAACATTTTCCCGATTTTTTAATCAGCGGTTTAATCGTAAAAAGAGCTTCACACCAAGTCAATCATTTTCGATATTACCTGAGACTCATATGAAATATCTCGGTGCCAGTTTTGCTTCGACGTGACAGTCTACTGTCTCTCATAACGATAGTGCCGAGTTTACTAATGCAAAAATAAATGGTTCCACTTTCAAAAAAATACGGATCATTTGGACAAATCTATTTCCTTTTTCTTTTAGAAAAATGCATAATTTTAATAGCCGATTTTTCCGAAATTCGTTTTGCTGTTCAAGTATTTACAGATTTTATATTAATAAAAAATGTTTGTTAAATGTCCGAATAATATACTTCGGACAAGTGAAACGGGGATTTATACATTATATATATATAGCGCGTTGCAAACTATTTTCCAAGAGATCAGCATGGCCTACATTCCTAGACATAAGATTTGCAAGAATGCAGAAAGAAGCGAGGACAAATACATAATATGTGCAAACTTAATGTAGGAATGTGAACCAGAACATGAGGACAATTTGGCATAGCTCTTGCATTTAGGCAATGATTAAAATTGCTGCTTTTCATTGAACCAAAATAAAATTTCTGAAAAACAATAATTACAAATTTAAGTTTTCATGAAATAACTTTTAACTTAAAAAATAAGTCATAGTAATTTAACTGTGAAAGAAATTTGAAAAAAATTCTACAGTATTCGAACCTAAGTTACTAAAAACAATTCTCTACTATACACTAAGTGTATAGTTAATTTTAAAAAATTGCTAATTTATAAAGAAATATAAAGCAGCAATTACTAAATTAGTGAAAATGTACAAGCAACCCTTCCGAATTAGCGATCCTAACATGACCATAACAAAATGTTTAAGATACTTACTTTTCCGGCACATCTTCGAAAGCTGTTCCGATTCCACAGTCAGGATGTACATCACAATTGTGGACAGTCTGAAAAAGTAGAGTAAATATTAAATAAAAGAGTCCTTAACTGTTTTCGATGGGAAAGATTTATCCCGTGCGTTTTGAAATTTTCGATTGAAGTGCAAAGGGAATCTAAAGTTAATTTAATTAATTAAGTAATTTATTGGATAAAAATAGCAGAATTTACGTATTAAAATTACCTTTACGTTATTCATAATATCCATGATATCCCACGCAGGACTACTATCTAGCGAAGGTGATATAGATTCTCTTTGTAAGGTCCCACCATCTAAATTTATTTGATCTGTCAGAACAAGAATTAACATGTAGAAGAAAAATCATTTTACGAACGCTCAGAAATAAATTTCCTTCAAATTACCATCACAGTCTAGCTGAGAAATTGGGCTTTTCGGTTGGGACCTAGCCGTGTGTCTCGACGCAATTCGCTGCGGAACATTGGGAACTGCACCGTCTTCGTCAGGCTCGAGATCCGTGAACATGTGGCTAGGATTCGAAACCTTCTGCAGCAATTCCAGTGCCAATCGCTTGTTCATTTCTCCTTGAAAAAATGCATGCTGAAATGTAAAATAAAAATTTAGATTTTACAATCTAGTAAATAGAAAACAATTTCAAGCAAGACAATCTATAAATAAATTGAAATAAATCGCGACCTGCAGTAATTTTTCAGCAGTAGGTCTTTTCTTAGGATTTTTTGTAAGAGAAACTTTTACGAAACTGTGGAACGTAGGACTCCATTTGTCACGATCTTTGAGTGTTGGAGGCTTGAAGCCAGATTTCGACATGAGGAAAAGGGCTCGCATCGGATGAAGATCGAACATTGGTGGCTGTAATTCTGCGAGTTCAATTGATGTTATTCCACAGGCCCAAATATCGCAGAGTTGATTGTAGCCACCTTTCCTTTCCACAGCCGCGACCTATTTAAACATATTTTTTTTAGTCTATAACGTATGTAAAGTCAAATGGGACCCAAAGTCTCAAAATTTTAAAGTACCTCGGGAGCCATCCAATAAGGGGTGCCAATAAAGCTTTTTCTTTTGTTAATCGTTGCGGTGATTTGAGCTGAAACTCCAAAGTCTGCCAATTTAACGTCTCCATTTTCCGTTAATAAAATGTTGGCACCTTTTATATCGCGATGCATTTTTCCTATACTGTGTAAGTATGCCAATCCAAGGAGTGTTTCGCGACACATGTAGGCTATTTGTATTTCTGAGAGGGGCCCCGTAACTGTTTAAAAATAAATTATATTGTTTGGTTTTTTAAAATTTGTAACTCTATTTTAATTGGCAAGTTTCTTAGATTAATTCCACATTTCCTGATAGTCGATCCACTTACTATGATATATATCCTGTAAGGATCCGCCTCCGCAATATTCCATGCAAATCCAAAACTTATCTCGTCGGAGATAACTTCCATAGTAGGCTATGATGTTTGGATGACTACAAACCTTCATCATTACGATTTCTTGTAGAATAATTTCGAAATCATCTCCTAAAACGATAGTTGAATTTATAAACATGATAAATCTCTTTTTGATGAAATAACTAAAAATAAACTACTCATCTTATCTAGATTGGATTGTTTGATAGACTTTTTTGTTTCATACATCTTTTAAGTTATTGTAGTTATCTCATAAATAACTCGAAATATAGACGAAAATAACTATTTTATCAAGAATTCTGGATTTGTAAAGATTTAAACAACATTACGATCTTATATATATTGTACCTTAATTGTTTGAATTCTTCCAAATAATTCATCAATATTCACTTCTTCAGATAAAATAATATTCTAATGTAAAAGTTATAAATTTACGTTCTGCAATGCATTATTTAAATAAATTTCTCGAATACACAAGTTATTTTCTTTTTTTTAAGAGAGTGATAAAGAGTTGCTAGTAAAATCTTTTTTATTTTTATATTGAACAAAAAATCGCACATGCAAACATTGATTTAAACAAAATAAAGAAACAAGCAGATAAACTAGTTTTGGAATATCGGATAATTTTAAAAAACTGGACATTTCTAGTTTTTTTAAATGGGTGAGATAAACAGTTATGCTAATTAATAAAAAACGATCTTCAGATTCAGTAATATAGATAACTTTTTTTCTCTTTGCAATTGTATAAAAATCTTAAAGCAACTCTTAAGACTTGTTAATTAAAAATCATAATTAACAGTATCTTCTGCATTTCAAACGAAACCTCAAGACAACGATTTTCATTCCTAAATATTCTGACGTGTCTATCCAGAATGTAATGACAAAACCTGCCAATGATAAATTGAATCTCAAGAGCAACAATTGTAAAACTAGCTAAATTCCATAAAATGATCTAAGCTCTCAATCTTGTGAAACTTCTCAAACATTTACGGTCTCGTGACTAATAAAGAAGCGATAAAATCAGAAACAGAGTAAGTAATATTGAGCAGAAGCTATTCACAAAACGGTACATTGAAAACATGGTACTGACCTGGCTCCAATTTGATAACCTTGATTGCCGCAAGATCGTTCATCGAGAGCCTCTTAGCCTGAAAAAATGTAGGGAATTTTGCGTAAAGAATATTCCCAAGATGATTTTTTAAATGGAAATTAGGGGTAAACACCTTGTAAACATCTCCGTAAGTTCCGCTGCCTATTCTTTGGATGAGCTCGTACTCGTCCTGCGGATTCCGTCTGCTTATATCACTGGACAGTGCGTTAGCGTTCACTGCCATTGCGGTCCACGGGCCCGTTTTGCCTAATATCTACTGATCGTAATTAAATATCTACAAACGACACTAATGTGTACTGTTTTAAGACACATTTGCGAGGAAGGATGTCACTTTCGTCGAAAAGTCGCCATTGTTCACAATAGCTCTGAAGTTGACTGTTGGCTGATCGTCTCTGCACAAAAAGCTACGAGTAATCGAACTCGACATTCAAGATTGCGCGCGAAAATGAAAAATTTTGAATATTTTTTTCAAAAACCACCTGCTTTTGGCATTTTTATTATTTTTCAGAGTTTGAAAGGATAATAAAACATATTACCATTTTATTATTTAAACATATAGTTTAGGGTTAAAAAATCAAATTATTCAGTTTTTATAATCGGTACAAAAAAAAAAGTGATAACCCAATAAGTACCAAAATCTTTTTAAATCTTTAGAAGTCTTTAATTTTTGAACTCTTTACTAATATATTCAAATTCCATTTAATTATCTTTAAATGCCTGGGCATTTTTGAAATTCCTTGAAATAATCGGAAATCTTATCTAAATTTAAATCATCTTATAATTGTGTGGAATGACAGAGAATTTTTAAATCTCTTTTTTCAATCTTTATGAAATTCTTTGTGAAGTTTTTTCAAATTTTTAAAAATCTTTTGAACCCATTTTGAAATCGTTTAGCATCAATCTATAAATGAAATGCTTGTATAGATAAAATTCTGTGATCTCTTATACTATATATTATAAATATTGGTTTATAGAGTTTCCTCAACTTATTAACTTACAACACTGTCGTAAATATAGCTCGAGTGATCTTAAAGCAAATAATTTTCGAAAATGAGAAAAGATCCGTTATTTCTCTCTTGTGATTCTGAAACTTCTTCCGTTACGCTCCTCGACCTTTTCTTGATTCTTATGTAGTAACGCAAGTAACGAGGAAAAAAGATCTGCCATGGAAAACGCGTCTGAACTCGAGAACCGTTGGCGTTCCATTTCTTTATGTTATGGTGAACGAACCAGATGAAATAGTCCATATGACGTAGTTCTGACCATATGTGTCTTTTTCTTTCAATACCTTCATTCATATTGCTCTCTTTGTATAATGCATATATTATAGGATTCGCAAAATACACATATAAATACGAGTGTCAGCCAGCTGACGGCGAAACTGCAAGTTCAACATTTTATTGTCGTCATTATAATAGCCAACTCTCTGTATTTCTTCTTTTCGAGTAGCGATGCATGCAAAGTATATTGCAGATGCATCAAAAATAACTAACTATCTCCTTTACTGATCTTGCAAAAGTCAATTTTATCCTTCGAAGGGCTTTAAACTTACAGAATCTATGTAGGTATAATATAATATATATATATGACATTTCTTTTTACTTTTTACTTTTACTCGCATGGCATTTATATTAGAACTACATAGCAATACTATATGCACGCTATAGCGCACGGGAAACATTGAATGGATATTATTAATATTCAAATACAAAAAAGATACGAAATTACATGATTTCTTTTTTAAAATTCAACATTTTAGATCTTGAAATACAAATTTTCAGGAATTTTAAGAGTTTTAACGAGATTTCATGGGATTTTGAGAAATTTATTTAGATTTTATGGATATTAAGAGATCTTACAGTATTTCAATCAATTTGATGGAATTTCTATAAATATATGTTAACAGATATAATTTAGTATTTTAAAGGATTTAACAATTTCGAGTAATCTTAAGGAATTTTAAGAGATTTTAAAAAATTTCTGGTTTTATGAAATTTCCAGGATTTTTAAGTTCTTTAACAATATCTTTAAAAAAATCCGCAGGAAAAATTTAGAAAAATTTAGAAAAATTAATATTTTCAGATTTTATCGAAGAAGTGAGCATTATTTAATTTTTTCGAATGTGCTAATTTTCCAATGGGAGAAGTGCCCAATGAAAGAATAGGTTTATCTCCGAAACCAATTCTTTTCTATTT
>JAUESI010000010.1:12099609-12110130 GCA_032275145.1 Synergus laeviventris | reverse complement strand
ACACAACCATAGAGTTTTTCTCAGTGTACTTAAAAATCTTGCAACTTTAAAACTTTTTGGAATACTTTTTTTGAGTTTTTTCAGTGTAAATTGAAAACAAAAAATTTTGGAAATTCTTTATTTTTACCCGATGTTTAGGTTTGACGTGGAAAATTCTTTGATGCCCCTTTTTCTTTATCAACATTTTATCATTTTTATTACACTATTTTAAGTTAGAAATACCAATGTACCATTGGTATTAATGAGATATTACTACTATATCGTTGCCCGACAAATGTCTAATTATATTAAAATATTTCGATTGAAATTATAAATCCCGACTAGGGCCTCGTCAGAACCCTATTTTAAATAGGGCTAAATGGGGAAATTTCTGCACGGATATGGATAGAAAAGTAGAATATTAAAAAAGCTAGGCTCGCCAGTTGATTGCAAAAGGTACAGAAAAATATTAATTATTTGGATACGCGAAGAATAAGGAAAGATTGGCGTGGATAGGTTGTGGATACTATGGATACAGAAAGCTACAGAAAGATAGGAAAGCGGAAATTCAAAAGTAAAAAGGTTATTTTAGATTGAAAAAGAGATAGAAGTAGATTGGTATGGATTGGAAAAGATACATTTGGATAAATTAATCTCCATTTCAATCCTGAAGATTGAAAAAGATTCAAACGGATAGACTTCCTACCTTTTTACTTCTAACAGGGTATATATTATAGCACCAGGGAAGGGCTCCGCGCATCATTGAGTTTCGTGCAATGTGCACTTCTTGCTTCTTCGGATTCAATACATGAATACGTGATGACTCGCAACTTATGCTTGAGTCCTCGGGCGCCGCCTCAACATCGGGCACGTGAACGTGAAACACATATAGAAACCAGATGGGCAGCAAAGCTTAGCCTACCATGGCATAATGATAACACGCTCGAATAATAAGGATAGCTGCAGAGGAGACAGGGTTGGATACGCACGCATGGGTCCGCTTTGGGGTCCGTCTTCCGCTTCCAACCTAGTGCACGTTCTGGCTTTAACTCCGACTCAGTTCAACTCAGTTCCACCTAGTGGCTCTCGCATTGTTGTTCGTCCTAGATCCCGACTTCGAGGTCTTTTCGACCTCTTCTCCCCTAAGAGCAAGCTAAAAGTAAAACTAGTCGCGATTTCCTCTCATGTAAACATCGAAATCACCATATATAAGTCCAAGGCATCAGTTTAGAAAGCGTTACGTTCAAATTTTCGGGTACTTCCCCGCTCAATAAATTCAACTGTCCCTATGATGGCGCCACTTGTGCCCGGACTGTTTTGAATCTCCCTTCGAAATCGACGTCGGCGGTCACTTGACAATCGTTCCTGAAAATTGAAGGATCTAAGCTCGGCGATGAAAAAAAGACGGAACTCGATGAATTGGTTAGTTTATTTGTCGGTGTGATTTCAGGTGTGATAATCTAGTTTCCCTTTGGATTATCTTCTTTTTCTTATTTAAAAAACAAAGTGCTTACGGGAAAACGAAGGAATGTGTACAAGTGTTTTGTTACAAATGTGATTGTGATCGTGATAATAAAACAAATCTCTACTTTTTAAATGAAAAGTATACTAACTATTTTTTTGTAAGAAAACATGATGAAAAGTGATTTATAATTTTTAAATTGGTAATATTTGATTTGTGAGGAAGGAGAAATTATTTGGCGAGATGATAAACTCGGATTGGATTGTTTTTGCGATTTTCCTGGCAAGTTTGTGGGGTGCAAATGGAGAGCAAAGATTTGTGGAAACTCCTGAGAATTATCAAGAAGTCTCATCGGGGGATGATGTTCAATTGAGGTGTAAAGTGCAGGATAAGAGGGGCCAATGTATTTGGCAAAAGGACCGGAAACCTGTTGGAATGCATCCGGATAAGTATGAATGGGTTGGGGGACGTGACAGTGATTGCAGTTTACTCATAAGAAGAGCCTCTTTGGATTTCGATGATGGAACCTGGGAATGCCAAGTTACCCCTGGAGATTTCACTCGTCAGGATGCTCTTACTTCCTACCCTGCTCGCCTCCTCGTAAGAGGTGAGAGAGAATTTTTAAATACTTCTTAAGTGTTTCTATCTGTATAAAAAACTTCTTTATTTTTAAAAATATTTTTCTGTATTATGTATATGTACTCCCTCAACTTGAATCAGTGATAAATCAGTGGAATTTGACTAATTGTAAGTAAAATATAATAGCCTTACATGTGACTATTGAATTAATCATTTAATTGA
This sequence comes from Synergus laeviventris, assembly GCA_032275145.1. Lineage (NCBI taxonomy): Eukaryota > Metazoa > Arthropoda > Insecta > Hymenoptera > Cynipidae > Synergus > Synergus laeviventris. The sequence continues at coordinate 12,107,888 of JAUESI010000010.1, read as the reverse complement.
ATTAGAAAGAGTAACTAGCTAATCTATTTAGTATTTTGCTTACTAATTCAATACCAAAGATTTACAAAATTTAAAAAAAGTTTAGTTCAATTAATTTAAAGAGATATAAAGAAATTTCATAAGATTTTAATACATTTTTATTTTTTCATACTCTCTCAATCTGAATTTATTAATTAGTAGCCTTACATTTGACTACTGAATTAGTAATTTCTCCTTTTTTCTAATAAATTCTAATAAAATTATAGTTTATTTAACAGATTTTACAAGATTTCCAAGAATTTTGAAGTATTAATGAAGAATTTTCAGTTATTCTATGCGACTTTAATGATTTTGTCGAATTTTTAACTATTTCATCGAATTTCATTAAGGAATGTTAAAATAAATGTATGATTTTCAAAAGATTTTATGGAATTTTAAGAATTTTATTATTTTAAAGAATTAATCAATTAAACATTTTTTCCTGGAATTTTAAAGAGTTTCTAGTAATTTTAAGAACTTTTTAGGGGTTTTAAAAGAATTGTTAAGAATTTTCATGAGATTTTTAGAAATTTTATAGATTTTGATAACTTTTTAGGGGATTTTAACGAACTTTGGTGATTTTAAAGTTCCTCACAGAATTTTAAGCGATTGAAAAAGATTATGACTTTAAAAATTTTTAAGATATTTCATTGAGTAAGAAGTTATCAATTCATTTAGTTTTTCCTTGTTGCTAATGGAATTAGTAACTTTTTACTAATTTATAGTAAACTACTTCGCGCCATTTGAATTAGTAAGAAACTACTATTAATTAGTTATATTTAAAATCAGATTGAGAGAGCAATCAACTTCCACTAATTCACAATGACACTTTTCTTATGATTTTAATCAGTGGAAAATCACTGAGAATTTCAGTAGTTTAGTGACGATTACCGAAACTTTCAGTGACTTTTCACTGAATGAAATTTTGATGGCTGATTCAATTTTAAAGAGTAATGTATGAATGAGGTTGCAATGTTTGTTGAGTCATAATTAATTTATTTATCTATTTAAAATGCTTCTTCGAGTGGTTGAAACAGAACTATTAATTGGAAGATTCAATGCGTAAATTGTAGAATGTTTTTATAATCCTCTTAACGTTATTTCAGTGTGGGAGGATTTTTTGTTTCGGTTTAAAAGCCTCTATTTTCTAAGCGAGTAGTGATCATGTTTCTGTAATGCTTATTCAGACTTCAAGTACAGCTGCTCTGATTCCACTTGAATTGACAGGCAAAGATCGTGAGAACCAGCTGTTAATATAGAAAAGCATACTGTTATTTTTACATGTTACATATTCATGGTTTTTGATTTTCCTTAACTTTATCTATGTACTTACTTTTCGATAGTATAAAATCATAAGCATGAAAAAATGCAAATAATTAAAAATTGAGATTCATGAATAGATTTGATTCACAAAACATTGGTGCATAGGATGCACAAAAATATAGGTGAATGAGATACAAGGTAAAGAGATTGAACTTGCAAATCAAAAGATTTAAAGATTGAATAATTTTACTGCTCTTTCTTTGAATGCAGTTAATAGAAACAATGGTATAAGAAGATCTTTTATATAATGATGATTGCCATCCATTAATATAAAGTAAAGAAGATAATTTTATGTCCTTTTAAAACACTATTTTTCCATTTATGATTCAGAGGTTAAAAAGTGGGACCTAATCACTTCATAATGGAGTTATTTCACTTAGATTATCTCAGTCTTTTTCTTTTAATCACTTTACATTAAACTGCACTTAAGATAGAGACATTAGTAACAACTCAGCTTTCGCAAACTCATTTTTAATTCATTGAGACGAGGCGCGAAGACGTCCGCAAGTCAGAAACTGGTGTTCCGTTCCACTTTCGGCGCAATTACAACATCAGCTGTTGACGGGGGGTAAAATTTCGGAATCATTCAGTGATGATGTAAATTCATTTAACGTTAGAAACTGATGTACAATCTGGAAAATACAGTAAAAAATGTCCAGTAATTGAGAAATTGAAAATATACAGAAGCTTATTAGAACATATTATTATCAATTATACATGGAGAAAAATGGATATTTAACCTTAATAGCTTAATATCTTGGATAGTGAACTATTATGACCAGCTGTGAACTGTGACAGCCGGCGCCCGGCATAGTGACAGCCATAATGACCCAGCCCCAGGTGACCATTGGTCGCCATTGTTATCATTGGTAACCATTGGTCACTGACTTCTAAATATCTAAATACTAAGTTTAAATACCGAGATAATTAGGCTGAATATTTGTATACATTTAGGATGAATATCTAGATATTTGAATCAGAATATATGTTTAGTTATACTCCTTCACTTTAAAGACATGGTTTTTTAAAAAGCATATTCCAATTTTCTAATGCTGTGATTTGTATTCAGTGAACCCCAGGAAACCACGTTTGGAGTATGGCGGTGGGCTTTTGAGCACAGCCCTAACTTTGCGGGAAGGCCAGGAAGCAACTATTTCCTGCGTTTCCAGATACGGAAATCCGCCAGCCCTCATAAAGTGGTAAGTGTATTGTAATGCGCTTTTAAATACCTCATGGCGTCAATATCTACACCGTTATAGCTTGTAAATTCGAAAAACCACACTTAATTATATGCTTTTCTATTTCTGTGGTCATATGTCTCATTCCCCCTGAGCTGTGACAAGTGATTCATTAACGAGCTTTACGATTCCATAAACGAAAATGAGGTTTTTATATTGTTTCTCTATATATAGCTTATTTTCACCTACTATTGCCATATAATTAAGACTCATTCTTCTACCTGGAAAGTATACTTATTAGAATATGACGTGTTGCGGAAGTGATCCGAATTCCGAATTCCTTTCCTGCTAGCCACACAATTTCAATATCATGCTCGATTAAATTAAACGTCCATCACGTTCGAATGAATCGTGTAGGCATACTATATATGAGTTATAGAGAAAGGTTCCATGTTTTTTTACCATATAAATGATTAAAATGATGATTTTCTCTTTTTGCGCTGGTTGAAATCGATCAAATTTATTTATTGGCTTTCTAAGAAATTTATATATTATTGAATAATCGATATTAAAAAGATTGATTTAAAAGTAATCAGTGTGGAAACGTAAAATATTTTTATAGGTAAGAAGTAGAATTAAAAGCCAAATAAAAGATCAAAATTTAATTTTCTGATATGTTTTTGTACTTTTTTAATATACGGTTTATTTCAATATTTCGAAACGTCAATATTTATATCACTGCAGTAAATCTTATGTTTTTATTTTAAGGGTTGTATCAAATCTCATACCATTTTCAACAATCTTGAGAAATAAAAAAAGATTTTGAAAGAGAATCTCTCATAAAAAATAGCAAATGATTTCAAAATAAAAATTATTTGGAGTTATTTATAAAAAGGGGCTGTCCAAATATTACTTGAGCACTTTTTTGGTGTTGCCGCAACTTATTTTTGTAGATGAAGAGACATTTTATAGGTACGTAAGATTTCAATTGACGCCCCTCCCCCTGTTTATGTAAGAAACAATAAAAAAATTACCTACCCCGCCCCACAAGCTGTTTACGTATAATAAATTTCCAGGGGTAGCGAAAGATTTCATTGTAGTTTACAACGTTTTTTTGAAATTTTGAAAAATTCAATTTTTCACAGGATTTTAAGAAATATTCTGAAAATCGATCCCATCCCTTGATAATTCTTTCTAATCACTCAAAATCATTGGAAATGCCGTGAAATCCTTAGAAACGACTGAAATTCACAAAGAATAGTTGAAAGCTCTTTAAAATCCTTGGAAATCTTGGAAAATCTCTTAAATTAGTTATCACATATAATATTCTGATATGGCCGTATTAATATACAATAATATTATTATACTATATATTATGATATTTAAATATTGTCGTGAAACTTTCTAGAATTTAAAGAGAATTCAAGAGATAACAATTTTGTGGAATTGTTAAAATTTTATGGAATTTGATGAGATTTATAATAATTATAACAGATTTTAAAGTTTGTCAGGGAATGTTATGGAGGGAATTCCAAAGACTTTTACGATTTTTGTTTTGTGGTTGCGTTGGAAATGAAATTGGAAGTACAGAATTATCTTTGTGTAAATGAAGGTTTCCTTTATTTTTATTTTTATTTTAAAAGTATATACAACGGAGAAGTTCTAGCTCGTTTTGGTTTGAGATTCGTTCGGCAGCGGAAACTTAGGTGCTAGATTCCGCAGTTGCTAAAAAGGTAGAGGTACGAAATAGTTCAAATTTGTAGACTAATGCAAAATCCCTAAAAATTTAGAAAGTTGCAAGAAAAAGGGTTCCGAGCCGATAGACGAGATTGAGTGACAGAATGCTGAGAATTTGATAATTTCGTAAGAAAGTACGTTTCAAGGTTTTTGTTGCTCAAACACAAAAATTGGAATAACTTGTTGTTAACTTATGAATTTAATTGTTACGACGTAACAATTTTAAAAAGGGTTAGTAGAATTTAAAAATATTTCAAGAATTGAAATTTTAATTGATATCAAAGGACTCCATGAAAATTCTTTGAAAGCTCGTAAAACCTCTTAAAAATCGCTAAAAATTTTCATTAAATCATTAGAAACGCTTAAAACTCCCAAAGAATATCTGAAAATTATTATTATTATATTTTTATAAGTATGATAGTTCATAAATTATTCTTCCACGATCCGAAACAATTTCTGTTTTAAAAAAATTGAAAAAAACCTATAGTAAACTCAAACCGACAGAAATATTTTCAAAGGTCCGAATACATATAATAATTTCCTAAATGCAGGATTTAACGAATAGGGATATAATTGAACCTAATTGAATGAAATAACAGTGCTCTACCTTATTGTCGTCCCCTAAACCATAAACTGTGAATCCTCAACTTTGTCGTTCCATTTTTCCCGCGGTTAGTCGTAATCGGTAGTATATAACACATGTTGTATAATGTATATTTATATATATTTTTCGAATTTATATTTTCTGAAGAAAGCTGTATAATTTCCTCACAATTGCAAAACGTGGCATCATATTCCCGTAACCGTAAGCAGAGCAAGATCCGGAACGTCGCCGTCGTCTTTATGCAGGAAAGGGTTGTCCATGTCCATGGCTTGCCTTTTTAACGTCATGGTCTAGTGAGTTTAGCCGCGCCTTATCTAAACTCGCCTAATAGTGGGTGCGTACTCAGGCATCTTGCACCATCTTGCACCTCTTTGCCTCTTCAAGAGCTAAGCATTTTTTTTACTCGCATTCCCTCGCTCGACTGTATAATGCTGAGTGGGATTATGTTTCAGGCTCAGTTTCACATTTAGAACTTCGAAGACTGCATTTTTTGTTTTACGACTCTGTTTTCGAAACATTCCTGCGAGGAGTTTCTATTTCAGAAATAGAATTTGGTGCTAGTCTTAATTGCACGGATTAGCGATTAAAATAAATAAAGCGGGAATGGGACATTTAAAAATACATAATTTATTTATGGAAGTGAAGCCAAATAAAAAAGAAACGTGTGTTATGCTTCACTGAATCTGTACGAAATTATCCACGGGGGTCGTCGACATGTTATGGAATCGTTCGTTACTGAAATATTATACCTATATGTATTTACCTGTATTAAATTATGATAATTAAGAGTTTGATTCTACTATGTTTTTATGAATTTAAATAAATTATATGACTTATTGTTGCGTTTGTTCAAATTCAAACTATGGAATTATGTAGACATTGTAGACAGTTTGATGTTCGCATTTACAACTTGAAGAAACATGTTTTTCTAATTATTTTATCTTTAAATGGTTTAGGACTGACCTTCCTTTTTATTTTAGGTATATTGGTGGCGACGAAGTTGAACCTTTGAGAGACCAAACTAACGCAACGGAAGTAGATAATCCAAAAACTTGGGCTGCTCACAGCCTTCTGAAAGTTCTTGGAAAACGAGAAAACCATGGTCAACCAATTAGGTGTATTTCCATTCATCCATCGAGTCCTGTTCCTGCAATTGCAGAATCACGTTTGGAAATCCACTGTACGTTACTTAAATTAAAACAATATCCAAATAAAATACAAGTATATGAAATTTGAAAATATTAAAAACATATGCATTCAAGAGAATGGAGTGCAGAATTTCTTATTATTTGTTTATTGTTAATCTAATGAGAATATGATTTTTAGATTCGCCGGAAGTAAAGATAGAAACGAGTCCGCGGATGCTGGCGGCAGCTTTGGAAGATTCAGCAAGTTTTATGAGCCTTAAATGCATTTCCGATTCCAACCCAGTTGCTACCATTACATGGTTCAAGGATTCTTCTCCCATAACTACACCGAATAGTGTTATGGTGGCTCCTTCGACTAACAGTACTCATCAAAATAACACTTTGGTTGTTTCGGAATTGAGATTCGAACCCGTCAAGAAGAACGATGCTGGTTTATATTCCTGCAAAGCTGCCAACGTTATTGGCGAAAGCCCTCCTGCAAACTACAGGATGGATGTCCAGTGTTAGTAAAATTATTTTGTTTATGCTGTTCATGCTTTGCTCAAATTACTAGTAACATTTACCACTACAATTTACAGCGAACCAACATGAGCGATTATTTTGTTTTACTTCTTATAACTTCAAGTCACTCAAAAGCTAATCAGGTTTGAATCAATAATATATACGAGATTTTCCGAAGAGTTTCAGAGAGGAATTTTATTTAAAGAGTTTTTTTAAAAGAATTTTAAGGGATTTTGACGATTTTTAAGTCATTGTTACGAGATTAACAAATTTTCGTAGAATCTTAAAGGATTTCAGGATATTTCCCGGAATTTTAAAGGAATTTATGCAATTTTTAAATGTTGTGGAATTTTGATAAATATTAAGAGAATTTAAAAGATTTTTAAAGGATGTTGTGGAATTTTAAAGGATTTCATGGAATTTGATGTCAGGTAATTTTATGATTGGGGTTGAAGTTTCAGACGTCTACTCAGACCACGAACGTATAAATACAAAAATGCCGTGTTTTTGTAGCGTTCCAAATTGCTAAACAAATATTTCAAAATACAAAGGCAAGAGATCAACTTTTAAAGTGCCTAGTGATCTTCTTGTTCGGAGAGAATGGGAATCGTATGTCACCAGCATGAATTTTTTTCGATCAAATAACCGGTGGCTTCAATAAGGGAACTTCCCCCACTACGAGAGTCCCAGTGCCTGTGTATACGCCCGTGACTCACGAAGTTTTTTTTTTCAAAGATTTTCACTAAAAATATTGCTTTTATTTAAAATAATTTGTTTATTGCAAAAAAAGCAGGGGAAGTGTTTTTTCAAGCAATACTTCTAATAAATTTTTGGTGAGAAATCTTTGATGAAAATAAGTCCAATAATTTTATGGAGGGGATTCCAAAGACTTATGACTTATGACCTGAAAGATTTAAAGATTTCATGATATTCTTTCTGATTTTTAAAAGATTTTGTAGAGTTCTTAAGGTTTTCCTGATCTCTAAACTTGAAACAATGAAAAACCAGTCAAATTTAATTGATTCAAAATTAAATTCCCTTTGATTCTCAGTGACTCTTTTCTCACGTTTTTAATCATTGTCATTATTTTTAAATTTATATCACACGTCGCTGATATAAAGAATAAAAGAAATAATGACGTGCAGAAAAAAAAGTGTAATGTAAGTTTTATGTAAAGTGTAAACTGTGAATTTATATATACATAATCATCCGCTAGAATATTTAGAAATACATAATTGAGAAAATTAATTTTAAATTTGCAGATACACCAAAGTTGAAAGTGAGTAAGCAGATTGTGAACGGAACTATTCCGCAAGTTGAAGAAACTACTTCACTAGGTTCGACCGTAGATCCCTTTGAGTGTGCCGAATATGATGCAAATCCGCCCTCGCAGTACAGATGGGTCCATGTGCGAGGAGGGACACCGGAAATGATCGACAATCCAACTCAGAACAAACACGGCGGGAGAAAACTAAGGCTGGAAAACATCATGTGGTCAGATGAAGGCGAGTACAGATGTGTAGCCTACAATGTCATCAATGGAGTTCGGAGAGAAATGCCCAGCGATGAGCGTTTCATGTTACACGTGATGGGACCCCCGGAAATCCAAACCAGACGCTCTTCTGGGGACAATGGACTCTACGAGTCCATAGGATGGGCTGGAGAACCAGTGCATCGATTAAAGTCAAGGTTTTGTTCAAGGCCACCTCCCCGGTTGGTCGCTTGGCAGTGGGGCAGCTCTCATATTAGAGCAGGTACAGATCTGTTTAA
>JAUESI010000010.1:12076192-12099509 GCA_032275145.1 Synergus laeviventris | reverse complement strand
TTTAAGACAATCAATTGTATTCCTACAAAAAACATCAGATTGAAAAATAATAAAAAGATTTTTATTTTATGTCAATTTTGCTTTCTGAATCATTCGCATTTGTAAATGGTTCGAAATACTTTTATATTAAACTCTCGCATTGAAACTTATTTAATTAATTTTGCTTTAAACTTTTCGCGCATTTAACCGCATTAAATAGCAAATAAAATTTCTTAAAGTCATTGTATTCTTCTAAAAATGCCGTAGTCACTTGAAGTAATTCTGAATTATTTTTCAAACTTCAAGGGATCTTAAAAGATTTTTAGAGATTAAAAGCTTTTTGAGTTGTGTTAAATGATATAGGTAAGAGATTTTAAGGGATTTCAGAGATTGTAAGTTATTTTAAGTGATTTTTACGTTTTTTGTGAAATTTTAAAAGACTAAAAATAATTTTAAGTGGTTGAAATAATTCTGAGACTTCAAAAATGTCTTCAGATATTTCAGATATTAATTCTTTTTAAGATTATAATACATATTTTTTAATTTGGCAAACGAGTTCAATTTTAAATGTGATGATCATTTATGGAAAATACTAACGACATATTTTTAAACCCCTTCATAATCCCTCAAAATTTCTCAACATTCACTGAAAACCCCTAATATCCCACAACTTTTGAAATCCCTTTAAATTCGTGAAAATCTATTAAAATTTCTAGAAACCTCTTGAAAAATCTTTAAAATTCTACAAGGCGCTTTAAAATCACTAAAAATTCATAAAAATATTTTGAATTCTAAATTACGAAAATATAGATAACAGTAGAATAATATTTTTTTTAGGCGAGACAATTCATCCCAAATATGAAGCATTGCCTTTGGAGCCAATAGTGGAGAGCAAAATGACATCCAATTGTTACTGGGCAACCCTCGAAATAAAAAATGTACAAAAAGAAGATGCGAGGACATACACCCTTTTGGTAGAAAGCGAAAAGGGTCGAGACTCGACGAATTTAAAATTACTCGTGCGAGATCCTGCGGAAATACGAGTGCTCGCAGCTGCTGCTGCGGTGGGTTTACTTTTTATCCTTTTACTGATATCCATCGGAATCTATTGTTTGTGCAAAGTCAAGCACAGACGGTATCGACAAGAAGAGGAGGAAGGTAGCATAGCCGCGGATGCATTTTATAATACAGCTCCTTCCATGGATCGTCAAAGTAAAACGCAAAACGATCACGATTCCACACAAAATAAGAATAATAATTTTACAAGAAAACCGACTACTGCCAATGGCTTGTCTGTGATGTATGATTATGATCAGATCAGCAAACAGACAAGAACTCTGAGCCCAGAAGCCTTGAAGGTCCGAAGGGCTCCTGCAGTTTTGCAAGTTCCTACGATAGTTTAAATAAATATACAAGCTTTAAACATTTTTTTAAAAACTTAAAAGTAATATAAAAAACAAATTATGGAGAAACACTCATTCTTTAGATTCACTTTGGTATATAATTATGTTTATTTTATTAATCAAATTAAGATTTAAATATTTTTGAATAAGAAATTAATGATATTCCAAAGAATTTTTCTCAAGTTCCTTCGATAATAATAGAACTATTTTTTCAGGGTAGAAGGAATTTTTGTAAGTTTTGGAAAAGATTAGATTTAAGGAATCCAGCTGATGTTGTAGATATTATATATTGTGTTCTCAGATCCATTAATTGTTATCATAACGATTGTTTTCACGAAATATGTTAAGTCGCTCCGCAAATCGAATTATTTATTACTCTTGTTGTTTTGCTTAATTTTAAGACAGGCAACGAATGACTGAATATCAGCGATAATTAAAAATATTGTCTAAGTTTCATTATAGCTTGATTGTAATTTTCTGTAATAATACTTAATTCTAGTTTATTTGTTATGTTTACTGTTTAGTCAATAGGAAACAGACGTCTTGTAAATTATATTTTAAATAAAATACAAATACCAAATATATTGTTTTGTTTGATTGCATAGTTTAGAATAATTACTAGTTTAAATAAAGTTAACAACTTTCAACTTTGACGTAGATTTAAATTCAAATTTACCCGCTGAAATTTTCGATGTAACGATTTTCGATTACTCGAAAAATTCAAAGATCACGGCTCGAGGCGCTGCTGTCGCACAGTTCATTTTATTGACTTGTGTTGTGTTGACAGGTCAACAAAATCGCACGTTGTATGTAACATATTTATAAAAAATAAGTTCTGTGACTGAATGAATATTGTGTAGATAACTGTAGTGTAATTAATTTCGTATTTTATTCTTTAATTTAAAAAACAATCAATTTTAGCCATGACTTATCTCAAAGTATGGGAAGAATTTGAAAGGGAAGCAGAGAGGTTATATCTCCAAAATCCCATGAAGGTATATTTTTTCCTTGTTCCACTGCATTTTATAAATAAATACAATGGACTTCGGTAAAATTAAATGTATGATATAAAATTTTTGTGTAAAATCATCTCTAATTGGTCAAAATCATGTTAATCTATAAATCACGTGACTGTAGATTTTACCGTTTTTATATTTTCACGGTCTTGAAATCAATTCATTTGATTTAATATTAAAATAAAGTAAGATTTAAGATTGAATAGCAAGAGAGACTTTATTAAAATGTAGACAACAAATTTTACTTTAATCATTTTACACATATGTGTTAGCATTTCAGCTTAAAATATTATATAAATAATACAATGATTATATTATAAATTTTCATTTGATCCGTTTCATTTTTAATAGTTTTGAAAAATATTTCTGGTAAAAGAAACGTTTTTAAATTAGCATAAAAACAGAAATCAAAAACATTGAAAACTATATTAAGATTAAAGTATTTTAAATGAACTAATTTACATTTTAATTTACTTTGCAGACTCGTTACACAATGAAGTATGACCACAATAAGGGTGTTCTGTGTCTCAAATTCACAGATAACGAAACAGTAAGTACAATACTTTAGTTATAGATTCAATAGTTAATAACATTAGAAAAATATATTCTTAAAGCATGACAAATAATTGAAAATAACTTATTTTGATTAAAATTCTATAAATAAAAAGCATGCAATTTTAACTTATTTCATCATATTAAATATAAAAATCACCAAAAATAATTTAAATCTCAATTGTTATTACAAAAGACAATTTTCTTTGCAGTGTTTACAGTACAAAACGGAGATCGCCCAAGATCTGAAAAAAATGGAGAAGTTTATAGGAAACCTGATGCGACACATGGCATCAAAGGATAACTAGGAAATAAAGTAGGAAAATGTAGAATTAAAAAAATTTTTCTTCGCACTCTGTACGCATCGAATGGTGGGATTATAGACATTTATTTCGTTGACGTATAAAAAATTTCCTTTAAATATACAGTATGTGCATAAAAATGAACTATCTTCATTCCACGCTCTGCGTCTACTTCGGATGATTTCGTGGTCTCCGAGTAAGAGTCCTGTAACATTTGAAAATCAATGTAAGTTATCGAATTCATTACTAAGACGCGAGAATTTTGATTGCAATATATTCAAATGAAATTAATTAACTAACTTTTCTACAACACAGACTATTTATCTTGTAATAACATTGTATATTTGACTGTTTGAATAACAATTGTTAAAAATCCAATATCGCTCAGCTATTTCGATTATGTTTCCATTGAAACTATATTCTCTATATTTAGGAACTCACGATATAATTGGTTGTAGAACTGCATCCAGAGTGACGTCACTTGGAGGATATGTTTCTTGATTTGAAAGTCTGTAACGTCTCTCTGCCTCTAAATGCCTTTGCGTCTGTATCAGAAAAACGATTTCACTTAAAAGAAGGCCTGAAATTTTATCTATGTTTAATTTTTATTCTTTAGTAACTATTATAATGAACTATTTTAAGACTTTTCAATTTCATTTTAATCTCCAGTTGAAGGCAGTTCAAAATAATTTATTTATTTAAATACCTTTTCAATTCTCCGCTAAATTTTAAATCTAAAATTATATTTTGCAAGTGGCGTTCAACAAAGTCAGAAACCAAAGCCGTGTGTGAATGCCCTCGACAATTTAAAAGAAGCGAGATCGACAAAGGCAAATTCTCGTGGTGACGTCGGCGCTTTATTCTCAAGAAAGGAAAGCTTGTGCCGAGCAAAGCGAGAACCCTTGTTCACCATGGAAAAGTTAATTTTTAAGTGCTGCCTATAAAGTTTTACTAGCTGAGAGTCACAACTTTTTAAAAGGCATTAGTCTCAGATTTGGCACTGCCGTTTTTTTTAACAATGTTCTAATATCGATTGATACTAACTTTCAAATAGTGACAATTCTGAGATTAAGTGAAAATTTCAAGGTGTCAAAAGCAAGCAAAACAGAAAATACGTACTACTCGAATGTGTTTAGTGCTGTCAGCAGAACTCGAGCAACAGCTGGAAAAGTCCTGTGGGGTGCTTTCACCAAGTCCACTATCCACGTTAGTGCCTATCAATATTCTTCCGTTACGAGTACAATCAAAGTCCCTCCTTGCATTATACTCGTTCCTAGCTTCAGGATACTTTTCTAAGACTCGATTTGGTCTCGATTGGATGGTTGAAAAGTTATAACTTCCCTCGCGACTATGATGTATCACTCTTCGATCTCTTTTGCCAATGGATCCCATAGTTCTGAAAGTGAATCCTTGACAGTCTAACAATCCGATGCTTCAATTTTTTTTTTCTTTTACAATACCCGCTGGATTTCACATTACATAGAACCATAAGTTTAAACACCTTCAAGCTACTTCCACAGGTCAGAGTTGGACAGTCAATTAGTTCTATTTCATTTGTCATTCATTGATCTGAGATTCAATTTACTATTTTTTTTAATCCTGTGCCTATTCGTCCCGAATTTCCGTATGAACAAGCGAATATTTTGCGATTGACAAAAAGATCTCTGTCCCGATAATCACATTATAAATTTGCTTATTCAAACAGTTATTTGGGACGACACATTTCAAATTTCTATATATTTTGTCCAATTTTACCTTTGAGTCTATTAACATTTATTCGAGCGTCCCTTAATAAAAACAATTTTAAGATATAACGAATATGTGTAGTGGGGCTAAAAATATTTAAATTGCAAATTAATTTCGAATCGTTTGATTGAATTAATACTTGTTTACTAATAAGAGTCAAATAAATTAGTAAACAAATTTTGAATTAGTCAAGTCCTACTACATACTTCAGATTTAGAGACAATAATTTTACATTAGAATCAGAATAATGGAGTTGATTCAAGTCCTGATCTCAAAAATCTTCTCTTCATTTTACTCAACGAATATTGATATATTTTTTCCCTCTATAGCCCTATTCCTTTTAGGAATATAAGTTAAGAGCGCAAGAAGTATTTCTTTCTCAAAACTTTTTGCATACGACAGAGCGAACAAATATTTTATCAGAATATTTGTTTAATACAATTAAGAAATCGATTTGTAAGATCAGAACTTGGATTCAACGTCCTTATTTTATAATTGTGTTATTTTACAGATAAACCATTCCATATCCATTTCGAGTAATTTAATTATTTCAAAGACACTTAAAAATAAACAATTAGCTCTGCCTAAAACGAAAATTCCAATTCAACCCGCTTTAAAAAAATATTAAGAAATTAATGAACACTAATTTTCCCTGATAAACTCTAAAATACGCTTTAAAGATTAAATTTCAGAAGGAACATGTGCGTGCTTAATACGGATCGCTCGAACGTAGCAAGAAGTTGACCGTGGAGTAGCAAAAGCGTTCGTGAGGTGCTTGAATTATCAGCCAGGAAATAAATGAACAAGTGCGACAAGCAGTTAATAACATTGATTTATTTTAAGGACCATGTTCATGCTTCGAATAAATAATAAGGGCATGCTTAAAGTAACTAACGTACATGCTCGAAATAAATAAAAGACATGCAAGAGACCGTTCAAATTCAAACAATGACTACGGATTCGGTCTCATCCTCCAGAAGAGGATGATGACTGTGGAGGTTGGAGGCCGCCTTGAGATCATCGTACCTAGGCGCGGATGCATCGATATCACCCAATCGACAATTGCTAGACTGGAGGGCGATTTGTTGTTGAATGGCTTGAGATTGTACCACCGTGTATGGAATCTCACGACGCTGCTGTTCACTCATTCCCGTGGTATCGACTAGACTGAACTCCAAGTGTCTGAAAAATTTTCATCCGCCATTGCCAAAAGTTCCTCTCACAGACCACGCCTTCAATAAATCATCTAAGAATACCCTAATTTTGTAGGGTCTTCAATAAAACCGTGCATTGTACTTCTACTTTAAAAAATAAAATTATGTGCAACAGGCCAAATTGCCTAATTGTAAATTCTCATTTTATGCATTCTGAACATTTAGTTGTGGATTAAAACTAATTTCAAATTTTCAGTTAAGTGCTGCCTAACAATTTTAGTTGTGCTAAACATTGAATGTGCTTTCTTCCTCTAAAACTACATTTCAAGTTTAATTTGTAAAGCAAGAGTGCGCTTTTGAAACTCAAGAGAAAAATGAATTCTCACTTTTTGCTGTAGTTATTTTCCAAAGCAAGAATTCGTTCTCGTTTCTATACAATATATACAAAACAAGTTTCCAAATGGTTATTTACAGTGCTTTTTTCGATTTTTAGGAAGTGAAACTTACTTTCTGAGCTCGTCGGGGAGAGATTGTTTTTGAGAAGGACTTCTGTGTTTGCTTCTGTGTCTTCTTCTCGGTTCTGTGTGACTCACCTACAGAATTTCAAGCGTTAATATCAGTTTATTGTGGGGACTGCAATTTTGTACAATTCTTTTATTCAAACTTACGACTGCTCGCTGAACTCCCTCGCCATTCCGCCTTTGAGCTTCTCTCCATTGGGGCTCGGAGTCTATTAATTCATGTCTGAAAAGATTGGATCATGATTGAAAATTCTTTGGTCTATTGAGATTTTAATTGCAGGGTGTTTACTAATTTCCGCCTACCGAATTCTCGGTTATTTCATGATTTTTACCGGTTATACGGTACTAGCTTTCAATTTCTGCTTATTTCGTGGTTTTCCTGTTGCTCCCGGTTAGTAGACACCCTGAGGTAATTGACTTTGTAGATTTATGGAGTAAGTACCTAGAATTTCGAGAGCTTCTGTGCTTTCGGCGATGCTTGCGGTGACCAGATCTGGGTTCAGACCCCCGCGACATTTCAGATTCACAATCGGAATGCCGACTGTGTCTGCGATGACTATGACTATGACTTCTTCTCCTGTGACCACCACGACTATGACTATCCCCTGAGCTTTGGCTCTCCACTGAGCTGCTCCTCCTCTGGAGTCTGCTCAAGAGCTGAAATTATATAAAATTATGTTAGTAATATTATAAATTTAGATTTCGGAATATTATTATTCTGAATATGAAATGTTTCAAGCCATTTTCCGTTTTTCAACATTTTTAATTCAAATTTATTCAATTTCAAATCCTTTCAATTTAAAAGTCTTGAAGCAGTTAAAACCTTGTTATCTAATTTTAAATTTGAATCCTATTAAAAAACTTACAGCTGGAGCCGTTCCTGCAGAACGGACGGATCGAGGACTAGACGACGTGTAAAGACCACGAGGTTGATGTTGCGTCCAGGGTGCACTTCTCGTGCTTCTAGGACTCGAGCTAACATGTCTCGAAATGTGAGAGTTGTGACCATTATGGACATTATGAGCATTATGAACATTATGAATATTGTGAACACTACTACATATTTTGTTATTGCTTATGATCCCAGGATTCGAATTAACAGGTGGTGCCTCAATAAAGGGACCAACCATTTCTTGACCTTCCACCACTCGACGTTGAGCTCTTCTGCTTGGTGCCCTTTGGAAAGGAGGTGGATTCCTTCTAATTGAGAGGTGTTTTTCCGAACCCGAACCTGAAGGTGGACTGTAGGATCGGAAACGAGAATACGGACTTAATGGAGGAGGACCTGTGGCCATCAATCGGAAAAATGCTTGATGTTCTTGGCAGCATTTCCAAAGATGTCTGCAGGCTCCCTTTGATGGTGTCTCGAACCCATGAGTCCTTTCCTCGGAATTCTTTTCACTCACTCGGAGCATAAAGTACTTGCCCTGAAATGTGAAGAAAATTAATCTTAATATTTTCGTTTTGGTTTTCTGCAGTTATAAAAGGTTTACAATCTTAATTCCTTCCAAATTTAAGGCCTTGAACAGTTTTTATACTCAGGCACCCGAGAATTAAGTAGGCACTTTATTTTGATGAATCTATTCAAATTAAAAGCTTGTAATTAGTACCTGGCAAAGAAATAATTCAGAAATTTCAAAGTTTTGCATTTAACCATCTAACATATCTAGTTACAAGGCATCTGCCCTGGGAGTTCTGAGTTCCAAAAGGCAGACCATGGGGAAGCAAAACTTCTAGCTAGTCTTGCAATAAGATCTACAGGATACATTTGATCTTGAAGCTCTACATAGGAACGGAACTTTGGAAAACTTTGATATGAAATATATTCTGAAAAGACAAAATCAGCGATATTGGAAAGAAAAATCGCTTTTAAAACCTCTTTGATTGAAGACAGAAGATTTACAAAAATATTTCAATGCAAAAAGAACTAAAATTCTGTATAAACCAGATCATGATGTTCATTAAAAAAATAGTTCTTTAATTAACAAGATCAAACCTTATAATAGATTTTGTTGATTCGGGGCCAGTAGTAATTTCCCACTTTGGTTTTATTGCGTAATAATATTATTCCACTCGGAGTCAGTCCCAAAAAGTACTCGACGTTGTCTTCACCCTGAAAGGAAACGGAATTTTTTAACTCGCTCAGGTTTGACGCGTGATGTGATAAAGTTGAACTTCTTATAACGAGTTTGGCACGTACCAAAACTGGATGTAAGTCGACACCATACATTTCGAGCCATTTTACTTTATCCAAGTAATTAAGCTCTGCCGCCGATGGTAACTGTCCTCTAAAAAATCATCAGTGTTAGAAAAAGTGGAATTTAAATTAAGTTTCCTAATTGAAGATTAAAAGACTACAGGCAGACTACAGATATAGCTTTTCTATAAAGTAAAGAAACAATATACTATGGACAAAAATAACCAAGATACTTATTTTCCACTTACAAACTTTTAATTTAATTTAAAACTTACACTAAAGTTTTATGCAGTTCCACTATTCTTGATTCAAGTTCAGATGTCTGATTCGACAGGAATCGAAATTCGGTCACGTAACCGATGGAGTGCCTCCTGGGATCGTAATCTCCGAGTTCAGCTGAAATCATAAATGAGTAAATTAAAATTTTCAGAGATAGAAAACAAAGGGTTAATAATATTTTCTTATTCAAATAAAGTTTCTATTCATATTTTCATAAATTTCTCATTGTCAAAATTTCCAAAATTTTCAGAAACCTTAAAATCTCTTTAAATTCAATAAAATCCTTTAAAGTTCTACAAAACTTTATATTCAGAAAGTCAAGCCTATAAAAAAAATCTAAAGTCGAGTTGTAAACAGTATATAAATTGGTTTTTAAAAATTTGAATTAAACCTCTTGGTTGTGCATAACAGGTATTCACTGGCGCTTAAAACGTACATATATGTATGGGAATGGGACGCACCTACGGCTAATATTTTCGGCCACGTGGTCAATGTCACGAAGGGTTTAATTAATTCGAAATAAATTAGTAGGATGTTAACGAGATTCGCTCGCCGGTGTTCAGTCTGTTCACACGTTGAAATTCCAGCTTCACTTGGAATTTCGCATCGGGGCGCGCAACCTCGAGTTGATTACCAGGTAACTTATAGGCACTATCCCTTTGGAAATCATCCTATAGTTCGTTAATTGAATCACTGACTTTGATGAATATCGGCTCCGACCTGCGCAAGAAATTTTATTTTCTCTCGTCGTTATAATGGACCGCCATCGTCTTGTAAGCTCACTCACTCGTGTAATTACGGACGTGGGGGGAGGGGGGTTCCGGTCAGACGGAATCGTATGCACGAATCGATTGATTATCGCTCTAGACTTTCCCTCATTTTCACCTCGTTTGTGTAAAAACAAATCGACAATGTATTCCAACTAATTGGGAAGACTTTGAACTTTGAACTTTGACTTAAATTTTGTTTTATCTTATTCCAAAAAATTTGGAAAAATTTCTGATTTTTCCATGGTTGACTGTTAATTGTTTAAAAAGGAACTGAAATTAAAGTTGAATAAATCTCAATATAGTTACCCGATAATTCAAATTTTGCAACGCCAATAAACACTGATTTATTTAAAATTAATTAATGAGTCTAAAAGATTACTACCCACCCAGTAGTCTCGCTTTTCAGCATCCTCTTTTTGAAGTCAGGAAATAATTAAATGGCACGTCTTTTAATTCTGTTATTGGTCATTACCACGAGAGATAAAATTGATACGCACGATCGGACAAGCGAATAAAAACACTTAATTTCCATTAGTCTTTCGATCGTGCGAACCCATCGAGTCTTGTTTGCTTGAAAGAAATGCACGCGTAAATCTACATGTATAACATCAAGATTAAGTACGTATGTACCAAAGTGATTAAGTACGTCTTGTAATGCGTAATGATAAGTTGCAAATGTGGGTATAAGAATAGTGTTGGATAGCGTGAAATAATAAGAACAAAAGTTTCTAATTGAAACCTGATTTTTCAATTTGAAAGAAGATTAATCTGCTATTATCTACCTGATGATTTCTGCAATAAAAGTAGAATTAATTTTATAATTTCAAAACAAAAATTTAATTTCTAACAAACAGGAGATTGAAAGAGATTGAAAGTCCCAGACTTTCCCAGATGATAAAAAGATGTTATATTCTCTTTTCCTTCTTTCGCTTGACATTTTTATATCTCTAAAATACATAAATCATCGCCAGCAAAATGTATTTTGCATTTTCCTCTGGATATTACCCTCTCAGCTTCCTATATCCTCGCCAAGGGGAAAATCTTATCAAACCAGTGCTCTCTTTTCTTAAGAAATGTCCACAGCCAGAGATTTCGCGTGGAGACGGCAAACTAGAAACAAAACCTAAAGAAAAAAGCTTAGATACATTTCAGCATTTCAGTTAAGCTCTGTAAGTACACGCACGGAAGTATCTGTGGGTATCTCGTTGCCGCAAAAAAAGTCTCCGCGTTACGGTTATCTGCATAGCGAGATTCAAAGTCGTAGTCGTACAAATAGAGATACGAGTCTCTTTGCGTCTCATCGCACGTCAAAAGAGATCAAATGAATGCCCTTTCTTCTACGCGTCGCCTCTTCTGACAACATGAGGTCCTGTTTCATTCAAAGAAGATGACCTTATTTTTAGACTTGCTTTCTGGCTAAAAGAAAAGCAAGCCAGGGAGAAAATGAATGGACAGAAAGTATGTACTCTATATGTTGTGTTTTGACTTCTGATAGAGATAAGCTTCAGTGGGTGTAGACTGTGGACGCAATAGATATCTGTCCGCAGTGAAGAGTCTCGATGGCGCGCCAGATTCTGGAAACATCTCTCAAGAGAGTTTCCTAAATGAATACCACAACGATTTGCTGCCCCCTCGTTTTTTCTTTCTATCTCTACAAGCAAGAGACGAATGCAAATGGATGCTATCTATTGCGCGAAACTCGTTACGATAATAAGTTCTCCGATTCGCTGCGAGATCCTCGGGATACTGGACCTCTTTCAATGATGCAAGTGATGCAAGTTAAAATTAATCCAATCCCTCGCACAAAAGCGACTTCGCTAACAATGCAACTCTGTTTTCAAGAAATTTCAATCTTCTCAAATTCTCCTTTTGAGCTGTCCTCTGAGTCTGACGGTCATAATTTATACTCGGAAGCGTATAATCCAAGTGTTAAAGGATATCTCAATAATTGAAGAACTTTACAGTTTGTCTACTAATTTTCGTCCAGCAAATTCACGATTATTCCATCATATTTTCTCCCAGCTGTAAATTTTAAATCTTTTAATAAAAGCACACAAAAATACATTTATATGGTTGTCAATGATTTCAAAGATTTTAAGAGATTTTAAGATATATATTTTCAGGATTTTTCAGATATGAAAGGTTTTTGTGTTTTGATTTTACATTAATGAAAATTCTATTAGGCAACGCTGTGAATCACTGCATGACTAATAAGACAAACCGAAGACTAAATTCTTGAATTCTCACTACATCTCACTATTCTGTCTGTCAGCCTCTTAGAGAGTTGAAAATAAATGTATCTAGAACTAGTATGTGACTAATGTTCAAACTTGTGAATACGTCGTGCCAGTTTCTACACAATTGCTACGGGCTTTCCGGTTTAATAAATTGGCACTCCATAAATTACAAACCATTTGCAATGGTTATTTTCAATCTGAAAAATCACCTATGAGTCATAAAATAGTATATTCATATCTAATATAATTTTTATATATTTTAGATAAATAAACTCACATTGAACGACATACGCCCCCAGCTCAGCAGCGAGATCGAAAGACACCGGAAGCCTTCCTTGCAGAATGTCCTGTTTGACTTGCAGGAAGAATTGATACCTAAAAAAGAAAAAAAGAGGAATATTGAAGAGGGTGCTGAGCTTCTTCTCGCTAGACTTTTTATCTGGAAAGTTGCTTCACTCTTGGGAGTTGAGCGTGGCAAGGGAGAAATGTATAAAGGACTAAAAAGCCGAAAGGTCAGGTTGCGGTTAAAGATTGACCGCAAACTTTGGTTTTAAAGTCAGACCGCCTGTGGTTTCTCTCCTTCACCACGTAAAGCCATCGTTAAGTACTTTTGCATTCTCTTTACGAAAGCGTCGACAATTCGATTCAGAACTTGACCACGATTGAGCGATTCAACTATATCCCACATCAATCCGTACTTTTCTCTGATTTACACATGTTTACCTCTTCTTCCTTAAAACTGGAGACATTTTGAATAATATTTTTAAAATACTGCATTTATAATTCGGTAACTTATTATTTGTGAAACAGAAATCGGTGTTGTAACAATACTTCGAAATTTCTCATGCAGCTAAGGCTCTCTGATGGTTCCCAAGTGTGGCTCGTTAAAAAAAATGGATGTATAAAAAGTGATCAGCGTTGCAACATGCGGTGGTTCCGGACGTATAACGCAGAAGGCAGCCAAACCTTTTTTTTTTGTCATATTATGCCGCACCCATTCGCGTTAGAATGAATAACCACAAATCAAACAGCCGACAATTGATGTTAGTGTCGTCTGATGACTGGAAATGCAGCCATTGGCCAGCAGGATATAAAAGAATTCGAAACGCAGACAGTATGGCTGGACTGCAAGTTGCAAGACATAAACTTCTGCGTTGTTGAAGGATAAAGCGCTACCACCAATGTTTATTCGAATTTCGCTGTTGCAGCACTGCCAACCAAAGCTATATTCTACCTTCAGCAAATATGAAGCTGCTTCGTTTAAAATAAAGCGGAACAATCAGAAGTTATTTCCTAAAAAAAAATTCATAAATTTTATTTATTTTCAGTTATTCAAAAATAAATTGAACACAGAAGTTTTAATTAATTACACCCCAAGAGGTAACACTTCCTAGCATTAGTTTGCTCGCACTGCGGGGGAGGTGTCACGCCCAGTGAGAGTAATAAATTATTACCTAAATACTAATAAATTATATGCAAACATTAAAATGATTTTATTCATGTTATTATTTTTCTTTAATTAATTTGCATCATAAAAATTGTATTTCTTTTATTTATTCAATTTGCCTCAATTCGTATAGTTTCATATATTGTACCATTGGATTCAATCTGAAAGTACCTTAATATCGATCTGCTGTCAATAAGTTAGATAGACAATTCAAAGTTTGCAAATTGTGGGGGCGATTAATCAAGCAACTTGGATTTCCGCAAATCACAGAGTCTAGATCAGGGCTCCCAAACCAGTTACGATAGGAGTTTCGTGTTTTATATTTTGTTCTTCGACTCGCTTAAAATTCATTATAAAAGTTCTATTTAATTTTTGTCCTATTATTTTTCATATTTTGGGAAAGTAAAACTCCTTCCTTTTCGTTTTCATGGTCCTCCACCTAGTCTTATTTTATTTCAGCATAAAAAGGAGAAATCGGTAATAAAAGACAAGAAAGTAACTTATCTACTTAAATTATTTCAAGGAAAACAATAGGCAAAAAAATCAAGGTGCAATATCGTAAAATTATACGAGGTAAACAAGAACTTATTTGCCGAAGATGATGTTCAGAAAAGAATGCGAGAAAAACACGGACGTCGTTTCGTAAATTTTAGACAAGGATCGGGAGTTGGTGAAACAAAGTGCTACCGCCTTTTCTTTTCATGATCCTCATATAGCCGATCGTGATGTCAGGGGGTGCCGCGAGGTGCAATTTTGTGCTCTTCGGTAGGAAACGAAGACTGAAAAAAAAAAGTTTACGCGAAAGAAGCGAGTAAGCATTGGCGAACGGTGGACCGAACATCGGAATGCTGGGCTCTATAATTTTCATTTTCGGTACGGTAATTGGTATGCGCCGTTAATTGCTAAGGTCTCGCAAGCCTAAGGCCAAACACGGAATAAGTTTGAACTATGAGGAGTCCCCTTTTTTCCCTTCCTTTCTCCATCCCACTTCCCTTTCACTATTATTCTGACCAAAAAATTCAATTTCTCCAACTTACTCAACGAATACTAGAAATTTATAAAATAGAAATTGTAGAGCGAAAAAAATATTTAATTCCAATCATTTTCGCGTATGCATATAATAAGAAAATATCTAATTATAATATTTCAGATGATTTCAAGAAGACTTCATGAATGGTCTAGATTTCAAAAGTGATCAAACCCTCGATATTAACTTTCAGACAAGTTGGATAGCTTCTTATATCTCAAAGTTGTCTAATTTATTTTGCAAAGATCGGCCATGTTAGTTACGCTCGTTTTCTTTATTGGATAGTTCGATCTTGGCTACAACCTACCCTATCGAAGATGCTCGTGACTGAGTCCAGCTCATTTATTTTATGGATTTTCCTTGATATCCTTTCTCAAGATTACCACAATATCTCTGATTGGTGCTCGTTTACCCGAAAAGCCTTATCCTTATTAGCTTTCAGTCTAAATGACAACGGATACAGTAACCCCCCTGTTAATTTTTCTTTCACTATAAAAACGAGGAAGAGAAGAAAGTAGAGATTATATCCTGGAGAATGATCTATCTGAGAATATTGTGGACTCGCATCATTAATTCTGATAAAGAGGTAGTCTTCATGCGAGACTTTTTTTTCTCCCTTGACTTTCTCGAATTGACTATGTGTGCTTAGACGGTAGCACTGCAGTGGCCAACTATGAACTAATGGTGATGTACAAAAGCATTGTACCTTATGGAAAAATGGCTGATTTTTTTAAAGATTTGATGCAATGAAAACTAAAACCTGTTTCTGTAAAGGACGCACAAAATGAATTCGAAATAAAATTTTAAAATTTCAGTTTCATGAGTGCAGAAATATTTTTATTTTCGTGGGTTGGAGGCTCTGTTCAGTGTTTTTACTTCCTAGCAGACGACAATCGCTGTCTCGAACACTTATTTTATGTTTTGAAACCGGAAAATTATAAAATTGCTTTTTAGGTGCAGCATTTTTTGCTGTATTTTTACAATTAACCACGCAGCAAACTCTTACACACCCTTTGACTTACTTTTCTCCATAATTCTTAACTAAATTCGAAAAATTAAAGAAATAAGGTTATGTGCAATTGTCATAACAAGCCCAAAACAAAAAAACACAACATCAAGCAAGCACCTACGAATGCAAATATTCCTTTCAAAAACTACTTTTTTATTATTTTCACTACTCCAAATTATACGAATCAGCAAAGACAATTTTTTTTATAAGTCCACTTTAAACACACGATTCAAATAATTTAACTTTTTATACAGCCCTGTTGGAAGTAAAAAGATATAGGAAATCTATCCATTTGAATCTTTTTCAATCTTCAGGAAGTAAAGAGATATAAATCCTATCTCTTTCTATCTCTAAGATAGAAAGAGATAAATGTTGTTTATCCCTTTCTATCTCTCGACTATCCCCTTCTATCTCTTTCTATCTCCAAATTTCTATCTCTTTACTTCCAGCAGGGCCATATCAATGTACTTCTATCTCTTTTTTAATCTACAATAACCTCTTCCCTTTCGAATCTCCGCTTTTCTACCTTTGTGTATCCTTCGTCGTTTATCTTCGCCAATCATTCCTTATTCTTCGTCTATCCAAATCAATATTTTTCTATCCCTTTTGCAATCAACTGCCGCGCCTATCTTTTTTAATACCTACTTTCCTATCCATATCTATCCTCTGTATAATAATTTCATTCTTTTTCTATCTCTCTTAAAGTATATGACCTAGTCTATCCATTAAAATATTTATTTTTCTATCCATATCTATTTTTAAATTTAATCACCTCTATCCTTTTATGTATTTTCTACAATATAATAAAAAGCCTATCTTTTTCAATCCATTCCTTCCTATCCATGTCTATCCTTTATCTAATTATCTCTATCCTTTTCTCTCCTTTTTACAATATATTAGAAAGCCTATCGTTTTCAATCCATACCATTTTATCGATATCCATTATCCATCCTTATAAAATAGTTTCAATCCTTTTCTATCTCTCTTGAACTATATTACCAAATCTGTCCATTTCAATCTTTACCTTTCTATCCATGTCTATCCTTAATCTAATCATCTCTTTCCTTTTCTACCCTTTTTAAAATTACTAGAAAGCCCATTCTTTTCAATCCATGCCTTTCTATGCATGTGTATCCTTTGTCTAATTATTCGAATCCTTACCTATCTCTTTTAAAGTTTAATGCCACACTTATCCTTTTCAATCTCTATCGTTTTATCCATTTCTATCATTGCTTAATCATTTCAATCTTTTTCTATTCAATCTATTGATAAATTTAATCATCTTTATCCTTTTATATCCTTTCTACGATTTAATAGAAAGCCTATATTTTTCAATTCATACCTTCCTATCCATGTTTATCCATTATCTATTACCTCAATCTTTTTCTATCCTTTTTACAATCTGCTAGGAAGCCTATCCTTTTCAATACATACCTTTCTATCCACATCTATCCTTGTATAATGATTTCAATCCTTTTCTATTTCTCTTGAAATATACATACACTCAGTCTATCCATTTCAATCTTTACCTTTCTATCCATGTCATATTCAACAAGAATATTCTTGTTGTTTTTGTCTTTCTTGGAAGTATAGTACCAACCATATTTTTTTCAATCCTTATCTTTCTATCCATATCTATCCTTGTACAGTCATTTCAATCTTTTTATTTCACATATATTTTCTATTTTTATTTCTATTTCAAAGATGCTGTGCCTCTTTTCGCAATTTGCATTTACTTTAAAATCTAAAATCATGAAACTTGTGAATTTTAATTATGATTATAATAATTATCTATGACATAGAGAAGAGCGGATTAAAACAGATCCGTTTTCGATAAACAAATTAAAGATTAAAATAGTAGAACCATATTAATGCAAGAAACTAGAAAATAGACGGACGTATCAGACAAGGAATAGGATAAGAATATAAGATAGAGATAGGTTAGTGCTTATACTGAAAAAGAGATTGAAAGGGATAGAGATGGATAGATGAGACCGATCAGACATACATGAGGAGATGGAAGATATAGCTTATAGATACAACAGAGATTGAATAAGCATTGGATAGGTTGGGATAGAATCTCTTTTGGATGAGTGATATTGGTTTTTAAAACATAAAACCTAAATACCTCCGTGAAGTTAGCACTGCAAATTCATAGCGAATCGTTTGGAAATCGTTTGGAAATGTTTGAAAATAAATTTTGATGGTTTGGAAGATACTTCCTGAAGAACGTGAAACAAATTCAGAAAGCAAATTTTTGAGAAGAATTTAGTATACGGTATAAATGTAAAGTTAGAGAGGTTTAATTTTTTTAAAAATAGTTTTATCTGAATTAATATTTAGCTCCAAACTAAATAATTCATTTTCCAAAGATTTCCAAACGATTTCCAAACGATTTGTTTAGACAAGTTTTGAAAATTGTGAATTTGTGGTGCAACTAATTTATTTTGAAATATCTATCACTTTTTGAGTTTTCATCTCCAAACGATCAAAATTGATTTCCAAACGATTTCCAAACGATTTCCAAACGATTCGCGTTGAAAAAAAATTAGTTTTTTTATGTTGCAGTTAGCTTCGTTAGCTCAGTGGATATGTTATATGGTTAGTGGTAAGATTAGAATAAATCTGTATAAACAAAATATTGTATTTAAAATATTATTATGCATGTTCAAAATTTGAAAGTTAATAAGTTTAAAACTATGGATAGAAAAAGATTGAATGTGGAAGATAGAAAGATATTCAAATTTCTTTTTGGAAGAGATAGACAGAGATAGATAGCAAATTTCTATCTTTTTCTATCAAAAAATTTCTATCCTTTTCTATCTTATACTTCCAACAAGGATAGTCAATATCGTGTGGTGGCAAGAACAAATCGTCTAGATACTCCTTATCACATAGCAATTTCATCCCTTCTCCCTCTTTCTGAGCTTACTAAAACTCTACAACATTCGTACAATCTTTTTCAGGATCGACACGTTATATTATAGTACTCAATATTGTGGCAGAGTGATAAGTCATTGCAAATCGTCAGTCTCGCTCGATATAAAACAAACAAAGCCAATTTGAACAAAAACGAGAGAAAAGCACTCGACTAGAAATGACGGTAGTAGATTCGTTGGAGGAGAAAAAGCGCCTGGCAAGCAACGAGCTCAATCTATATGCTAATGCATCCATCTTTTATCTTGCGTATGAGCAATCAATGAGTTCGTACATGTGTGGTTATAGTGAGGGCTTGTGGGCCCTTTTCTGTTGGTGAGAGAAAACACAAATAAGAGTTCAGAGGAGAGAGAGAGAGAGCAGAAAAAGGTCGGAGAGAGAAATTAAAAGGAAAAGAGAAAGGGAGAATGTGAAAGAACAAAGGAAGAGAGAAAGGTCAAATGAGGTAGACACAAAAATAATGGAAGGAAAAGTTGGGTTTTTACAAAAGTTGAAAAATCTGAAAATTAAAACTTTAATTTTCGTCTAATTAGAGAAGAGTTAATCTAAATTTTTGCAGATCTTCTTTCAACGACACTTGCAGTAAAAATGGAGATGCTAAATCTGAATTTCTAATCGTATATAGAGAAATAGTAATCTAAAAAAAAATTGCATTTGGAATTCTGCTCGCTTCTGACGATAAATACACAATCGTGATTCGAATTTTTAAAAACTACTACCTGTACATTGTTCGAAATGTCCATTTAAGATATTAAGTCTAAGTATCTGGATATTCAGTCTAAATATTCAATTTAGATATCTAGATAGTATAATATGTATAATATATGTTTAGGATGAATATCTAGATTCTTCTCTGATATGCTTATTTTAGAACTTTATTTAGAACTATATTTAGAACTTTTTTAAACGATTTAGCTATATTGAAAACTGAAGGGAAAGTATAACTTTGAACATTTAAATCTCACCTTGTAATTTCTTCAATGAGCTTGCAGGGGTCGGCTGCGTAGAATTTCACTCCAAAGTAGAGGGTGTGTGCGTCTAGACTGAGGTCTCCCTTTTGAAATTTGAGTTGCTTGCCGATCTTCTTGCTTGGATCCAGCCATTGCTGCAAAAGGATTTCAGAATTACGACATTGAATCGAGCTAAATTAATTCCCTATTCGAGGCGCCCTAGACGGGTTGACGTATCGCTCAGGAAGACCGGAAATTATAGCAGTGCTCGGTATTTCCCGTTGATAATAATCTCATCTTCATCTGCCCCGAGGCTAAGTAATCGGAGACATCGGAGGGATTCGCATGCGGATTTATAGTACCGAGAATCTAATTAACGACGGTCAACTCCATTTTCTCCAATTTTCTTCAGTCCCGGCCCTGCCCACTGCTTCTGCCACTAACGTCCTTAATCAATTATTTTAACGAGGATTTCTTCGATTTTCAAGGAAAAATAATCAAATGCTAGGTTGAATATTTTCCTAGGAATATTTTACAACTTTTCAAAACAAGTTCTCGAAAAGAAAGAATTGCATATTTTTCTAGAGTTATTACTTGTAAGAGCAGGTTTTGGTTTTGAGAAAACAAAATAGGGAAAGTTGGACGCGAAGTAACCTTGAGCCAGTCAATTTAGTCTCGAATGAACGGAATTGGTCCAAACCTGATTTCAGTCATTATAACTGGTCTAGGAAAAAACTTGAAACTAATTTTATTCCACCTCTGAGATTGATATCTTAATATGAAGTTTTATCGCTCCCACTGTCGTGGGCAGCATTTGAATCTCTTCATTAAGAAAATCGTTTGAATTATTACAAGGAGTCGAGCATGAAACTCCGTCTTATCTTAACGAATCCAAATAAACATGTTTAGAGACAAAGATGAGGTAACTTTATTTTCAATACTTACAGTTTGGTTTTCTTGGTCGAGATAACGGAGTCCAAAGTAGGCAGTTTCCAACAGGTTCAGATGTCTAAATACCCTGTCCAGAAGTTCCTGTCCCAGGTTTGAACTCTAAAACAAAAACACACGAATTATCAGTTTGTCAGGATTATAAAAAGTTTTCGTTTAGTATAACTTTTGAAGCATAACATTTATCACAATAGTTTAGCTTATTCCTAAAAGACTATAATGAATAAATAAAGCTTTCTTGTAGTAGTAATTGACGTAGTCATAATGGTATTCCACTTTCATTCTTTAATCTCTCGTTACTTGAGTTCTTTTTAAAAACCGTCAAGTGCTTCCTTTAATGATCGTCTTCCGCTATATTTACATGTAGACGGAGAGCGAGTGGATAGCTTCGCATTTTACTTTAATCTTTGCAACAAGTGCACGTGATTTGTCCTAACAACTGTCTGCAAACGCAGAATTCCTTGATTATTCAAAGGGATTTGAAATCATTTTATATCTAGACGGTTGATGAAATTAAATTGAAGATCAAAAGAATACGAGTTGTATTTATCTCTCTCTTTAAAATGTCTTTTCAAAACGACCAAGAATTTTTATATTCTGAATTTGAAGGATCCAATATGGTGGTTTCTAATTTAAATGTAAGCCAATATTATAAAGATAATGTTGCTTTGAAGTAAAATCAAACCATAAAGCTTTGAATTTCAATTTCCTCAGGTTTAACGCGAAACAGGAGTCACCAGTGAAATTCAATCTACTGAAAAATAAGGACCCCGGCAGGGTGACGTAAAGTATTTTTTATACACAATATTCCATCCGAAATTACATCCTGCGATTATGTAACATTTAGGAAAAGTATCTTCTTCATAATTTTTATCTTGAATTAAAATCTAAATAAAAATGTTCATCGTATATTAAAGAATTCCTAGAACTTAATAATGATATTGGTATAATGTAAAATAAAAAAGTTTACTATTTCACGAGAACGAAAGCCAGGAAAATTGTCACAAGTATTATCTGGACAGAGTAAAAGATTTGTAGTAAGGCGCCGTGGTTAATCTGAGCAGAGAATCTATCCTTGCGTACTTGACTTTTACTTTTTGTTTTTCCTTTAGTTCCCTCACCTGTGTAGGGACTCCGGGAGGGTGCCCAAGAATTCTAGGTTCTGAATCGAACGCGTTGACCGAGATCAGAGTTCCTACGTACGTGACGGTGGAAAAAAAACGACGAAAGCAGAAGAGTCAGAAGGCAGAAAAGAGAAGGAGAAAGAAAAGAAACTTCAACGACGTTTTGCCAAGGTTTACTGACCAGTTGAAAGTCCTTTTAAATCTCCGTAATCGCGTCCACTGTAGAGATTGAAGTCTCTCGAAATCTACGCCTGGCTTTGTTTAAAGCAAGAAAAAAAAGTAAAACTTTTTTTTTTCTAGGAGAGGTCGTAGAACTCGAATAAATTGCGGAGGAGGAGGAAAAATGTTTTTGCGCAAACACGTAACAATAGTAAGAAGAGGCATTACAATTATTGCACTAATTCGCTCGTTCCTGGTTGCGGAATATGTTGGGTAATTAATGTTGTGAGTAATTACAGTTTTATGTAAAGAGTATTTATTAATTTTTATAATTCAGGGTGGTCATTAATAGTTGCTTATTTGGTCTCCAGAATTTTTATATAAGTTTTTAACTAGTAAAAACTCTTGACATCTCTTCAAATTTCTAGAGATTTCAAAAGAGTTCCAAAGAATGTAGGTGGTTTTAATCTGGTTTTAATTTGTATATATAGAAAAACTTGAATCCATTAAACTTCTTGGAAATTCCAAGAAATCTTTTGAAATATAAAAAATTTCAAGAAATTTTGTAAAGTCTATTAAAATCTAATTGTCAGAATTTTTTATTTTTGAAATAGGAACATTTCAGGAATCTATATAAGTTTCATAATATTTCTTAAAAATACCTATAACATTCTACAAAATCTAGTGAAATTTCTTTAAATTTTGTAAAATCTCCTGATATTCCTTGATTTTTATTTAAATCCAAAAAATATCGTTATATTCTTAATAAAATTACTTAAAATCCTATGAAACCTTCATTATCTCTCGTAAAATCACTTGATATTCCTTAAAATTATTTATAATTCCATAAAATCTTGTTAAATCATTAAAAATTACTCAAAACCCTATCAAATATAATTAAATCTTTTAAAATTACTTAAGATCCTATACAAAATATCGTCAAATTTCTTTAAATTATTTAAAATCCCATGAAATCTCTTAAAATTTCTAGAAATGTGCCAATAAATTTCGTAAGATCCTTTTCAATGCCTTAACATTATTTAAAATCTCATTAAATCTCATAAAATACCTGAAAATTCAATGAAATATCATAAAATCTCATGAAATCTCTCACAAGTTCTTAAAATCCCTGAAAATTCAAATTCCTCAAAACACCACCAAATATAATTAAATCTTTTAAAATTACTTAAGATCCTGTACAAAATATCGTTAACTTTCTTTAAAATATTTAGAATCCCATGATATCTCTTAAAATTTCTAGAAATATTCCAATAAATTTCGTAAGATTCTTTTAAATTCCTTAAGATTATTCAATTTAAATTCCATAAAACCGCAACAACTGGTAAAATCCCTAAAAATTTTTCCAAATCAAAATAAGTTTTATAAAAACCCTTGAAATTCCGTGAATTTCTTTACTATTTGACTTTACTATATATTTACTATTTGACAGCAATAGTTTTGTCAACAAAAATAATCTGAAGATAGTTTTCAAATTCGGCACATTCACACAAATCGCGCAAAAGCCAAAAAAAATCAACCAATCAGGTTTTCGACAACAAT
>JAUESI010000010.1:12037808-12062079 GCA_032275145.1 Synergus laeviventris | reverse complement strand
TTGAGACCGATATATCATTGCGTTTGGATATGGTGAACACCAAAAAAAATTTTCATAACTAACAACTAATTTGGTCATCTGACTTCCCTATGAGACATTTTTTTATTTTCCTTAACTATTAATATTTAGTCAAGCGAATTAAAAGTTACTAGAAACCTTTTGATAATTTCTTGCAATCTTGAATAATCCCTTGAAACCTTGTAAAATAAATAAATAACAACCTAGCTTTAACGAAAAATAATAATTATCGCTAACATAAAGTTAGCATAACTAAATTTGCTCTTTTGGTAACTACCACATGACCTTAATTGAAATATTCAATCAGAACGATATACAAAAACGTCAATTTCCCTAATAAAAATCGAATTGAACATAAGAAGGGAAAAAACTAAATTCCCCTAAAGAAGTTAATTTTCACGGTGATTCTCATATTCTCTTAAGCCGTTTCTTGCGCACAGGTGTTTCAATACAAGTTTCTTGGGGAGGCGTGCATGAAGGGCGCATCGAATCGGGCGAATTTCTCAAGTAGCATCGCGTTGCAGTTTACGACGTCGCACGAATCAGCATCAGACATGAAGAAGCGCGCGATGAAAACTCCGTTGATGATGCGATAACACCAAAATTTCCTGCCTCGAGGGAGATTTCAAAAGTGCTCAAGGACCGTAAAAGGCCGTACTTTTGAACGAGGTATATTCATAAATAATACGATGATCCCTCGTGAATGTATGTACCCACATATATATACATATAGAACTCGTTTAATATACACGTGTGTGAATTTTCCTCTGCCGGAAAGGATCACGTTTATCCTGTCCCTTCACCTTCACGCCGGATTCACTATTTTCCTCTATTTTCTTGATATTCAAGCTTGGGTTTCCCTGCCAAAGAAAATAAAATATAGTACGGTTCAAATATTAAATTCTGCCATAAAGAAGGAAGATCTTCAATTCGATTTCCCTCAAAAAGGCTTTACATTAAAAATGATATTACATAAGTCATTTCCAAATGAAAACTCCACACAAGAATATAAAATGAAATTATGCTAATAAGAAAGAAGTGAAACACTCATTCCTCATTCCCAGACAATGTTAAATCAATAAAAAGCAGTCCAGAAGTAGAATAAATCATTTATCATGAATTCTCTCAACTCTAACTTCATATTATCAAAATAGAAAAAAAATGTAACCCAATTAGAACTTGGAGAAACGTTTCTGGAATCACTTTAGTAATTCTGTTAGTCTTTCTTTGAGCGCATTTGTATAATTGAGTGAAGGAACGCTTCCTCTATAAATTTTATACAGAAGCCCCTCTTTTTCCTTCCAACTATCTTCATTCGTCTTCTTATTCTTTTTTTAGCTTTCTCCTGTTCTCAATAAAAGTTTAAAAAAGTTTTAGGGTACTTATTATTCTTCGAATACAAAGCGAGGAAAATTTAAAGCAGAATGCATTAGGAGCATGCTCCATCTGTCGATTGACAGTAATTAGATGAAAAGTAAAAGGAAGGTTCGTTTCAATTTTACAGACGAAAAACTTTGATGGTCGAGTGAAGAATAAAAGAAAAAGAGAGAAAATAGAAAAATGGAGTGAGAAAGTTCCAGCTTTCAAGTTCCAGGATGGAAGATCGAGTCTAGGGAGGATTCTATCATTGTTGTTATATTTTCAACTTTCTCGTGGAGTCGCCAACTTCCCTTGGATGGATGGATATCGTCAGACGATAAATTGAGGGATATTTAACGGACTATTAGCGTGAAATTCAGATTGGACAGGACGAGGTTTAATAAAGTAATCGAGCAGAACTTCTAACTTCCTACAATTGACACTTTTTTGGTAGATGACGAGACAATGTGGTCGCGAAGCGACCTCCTCAGCGCAACTAATTTCGTCATGGTCTTTTGAAAATGATGATTTGCATGGCGAGAGGAAGTTAAATGGAAAGTTGATACTTTAAACGACCACCTAAAGATATAAATATTACAGTAATCATGTATATTACCAACATTATAAATTATATATCTTTTAAAGATTTTAAGTGTTGTAATCGATTATTAAGGAATTTTAGGAAATATGTAGGTACATTGAATTTTCATTAATTTAAAGGGATTTCATTATTGGTTCCATAAGGAACCAATAATTGTCTCAAGTTTGAATTTAAACAAAATAAAAATATTAAATATCGAGTTTGCTAGAAAATTGCTTTCAGCTAAGTTAGTGGGTGCCTTTCTATAACCCTTATAAATCAACAGGTAGCAGGCTTAAATAATTCTGAGAAGATTAAAAAAAAGATTTTTTAGAAACTAACTACCTCTAGAGCATATGCTGTGATTAATTTTCTTTAAAAATAGAAACATGTTAATGTATTATTATAAAATATGATTTAAAAAACCTGGTACAAGAAGGTTCCTAGATTCCTAATCGACTTTTTAAATATTTTTTATTGAAAATCACAAGCAATAAAGATATCAAGAAAATTCAGATCAAAAAATACATCTAATAAATTGAAAAATATGTTGCATGATTCGAATGAAAAAAAAAGCAAGTTGTTGAAGGTATCGTCAATAAAACAAAAAATGATTAAATTCGCCGAAAGTGCAAATCTTTAAACGGTATCCCTTTGAATTCCCTAGCCGATTCCTGTCACGGTGTATCATCTACTTTGGTAGATTAAAAAAATATTTAGTTCCCAAGGGGATTCTCGAAGTAGATCATCGAGAAATCGAATTGAGAAGAGCGCCCGAGGCTCTAGGTTGATTCTATGGTGTATCATATGCTATAGAGATTATCGAGGAATACACTAACCACTGTAAAGTTAGGGTACATTTCAATTTTAAATAACTATTTAATTCATATGTATCTCTAATAATCCATTTAACTTTTAATAAATCTGTAAAAATTCAAGAAATTTTATGCGAAGTGAAAATATTTTACGTACATAGTAAAATTCCTTCCAATAAAAAAAATTCCAGGTAAATGTGCTCTGAGGAAAATGTGATGGAAAAATCTGCTCAATTATTAACGGCATGTGATACTTCACCATAAGAGCAATTTAGAGTTTCCCCAAGTTTATGCTCGAAGTAATAAATATTTTTTTGTATTTACTTCTGTGTGTACGAAATGGAGATCATTAATAATTTTGCTTGGAGAATCAGAGATATGATGAAACAGTTAAAATATATTTCAGGGGTTTCCATACATTTTTAAAGACGACACAGACTAGAAAATATTTGAAGAGATTTACAAATATTTCTAAGAATTCTTTTCTAGGTATTTCAAAATATTTTAAATGATATCAAATGATTTTCAAAGATTTAATTTCAATTTCCACAGTAAAAAATTACCAGGTTTGATTTATTCATATGGAAATTAAATCCTATTCTTTATATTGTGCTTAATCTGTCCGTGGTTAATTTAAGAGTCTCGTGACGTCTGCGAATATTTTAACTACCTCGTCATTTTTGATTTTTAGCCATAACCAGGTACAATGTACCACGGCGTAATGTCTTCGTGCAAAAGGTCGAACATCCCACCGAGATTGGCTGCCACTGATCGTCAGTTCTGGTCTTCTGGTACAATCTGGTTTCTGGTACAGCAGAGCTCGGTAAAGCTCGTCCCTTAGACAATAATTTCCTCGTTTTAATGGCTGCACTGGCGACTCGAGGGCACGTGTATACGTGAACGTTCAGGAATCCGTGTTGCTGAAGTGTATTCGCTTTTCGTTGCCCAAGGTAGAAAGAGGTAGGAGAGGACCTTCGCCTCTGGGGATTTCGCGGGGGCTCTAAAGGAGCGTGAATTAGTAGGATGCCGTGGGGTCCACCAATTTTGGTGTATCGCCTAATAACAGGGCTAGTGAACAAAATTCGAAGGGGCGAGACGAGGACCCTCTGGAATGGAGAAAGAGGCCAATACGTACACTAGCCTCAAAAAGTTTAAATGTAATACATAGATATTTTTCCAAAATTTCGTACCGCCATCATACTACAAATTTTTCTATTTTTCTGTCACCTTTTCAGTTGAGAACATTTGACTGGCATTGTTTCCAAAGGAAAGAAATACTGCAGAAAAATCTCTCGTCGCTTAAAATCTTTTCAAGTCGCTTGAAAGCTCTTACAATAATTTTATTTCCTTTGAATTTGGTTGAAATCACCTGAAATCAGTTGAAACCACTTAAAATCTTTGAAAATTACTTAAAATTTCTAGAATTATTTTTAAATCTATTGAAAAACTTTTAAATATCCATTCGCTTAAAATCTTTTAAACTAGGTCATATTATCGCCCACAAATTCTGAAATTCTTATAAAATTACTGCAAGCATGCAACCCCTTAGAATAAACAAAAATCTCAGTTTAAAAGATTTTTACACACACAATACGAAAATATAAAAAAATATTACTTCTTAAACCAAAATAGATGCTTTTAGCAGGGTGTCTACTAATTTTCGATGAAGAATTTCGAGAAATTTTCAGATATTTCAAAAGTTTTTTATAGCAATTTTAAAGATTGTAGAATTTAAGGGATTTCAGGTTGTTCTGGAATTTTAAAGACTATAGTGATATTTAAAAAAATGATTGACCTGGGAATTGAAAGTTATTAGTTGCTGCAAAAATGTTCATGTGATTGTCGATTAACAGAATTCATGAGGCAGTAGCGATTGATGGGAACCACAGAGGCTAATTATTAAACCCCTAGGTTAGTGTGTCCTAACTAGATGTTTATATGGTTATAATTAACCACACATTTGCAGGAAGAGCCGTAAATCTTGTGTACTGCACTTTTTAAATTAACTGAAAATTATGGTTACATAATGACCGTGATTTGCTCTTAATAATGATCAGACTAAACGTCTTTATGGATCCTCTTCATTCACAATCTTGCACGATAACATATCGTTTTTCTTTCTGTTTTATCCATTCCCTTCCTCACGTCCTTTAGTAATTTCAAGCCATCAGTTATCAAATTAACTTTTATATTTAAAGATTTTCTCGAGCTTGCTACTTGTTGAGTAAAAAACGAGAAAATTATGCTTTTCCTTTTGTGTATCTTATCAGCAGGAAATACTGAAGGACGTCACTCAGACGTGACGAGAAATAATTTAGCTCGGAGAATAGGCCCTATAGGGTCGAAACAATAATTCAGATGGTCGTTTCCATGTTGTTTGCGACGTCATTTACTAGAAAAGAAAGAAAAAGGAGAAAAAAAAGTTAAAAGAGTTGAAATCGTCAGCAAGGCGAATGCCTTCGGTTGTTAAAATGGCTCTAATTAATTCCAATTACAGCGCCCGTTTCAAAGTCCATATACCTAGTATCTATTACGCGCGTCCTTTTCTTTAGTAAAGTCTGCACGCAACGGGTGAGTTACTCTATATGATATACCCACACAAGGTGGTCGAGCGAGTGTTTTCTCTTTCTCTCTCTTATTTTATTTTCTTGTATTTCTTTTCTTCCTTTGTCTCTCTCATATTCCTCTTCCTCCTTTCCGGCTCGTTGAACGCCGGCACAAAATGTTTCGTATTAATAATGTAAAATTCAGGAATCTCTTTCTTTGACTCTTTTACTCACGATGATGCCTGCAGTCGTACGTCTTTATAATTCGAGAAAAAAGAGAGAGAGAGATTTTTTTTATTTCAGAGAAAAAGATTATTAAATTAAGAAGAGGCGATTAAGTCATTATAACTGCTTCCAAATTGGGGGATTTAATAAAGGAGAAGATCGGTTTCCTTAATATTTTCTTTATGATTTTAATAAAAACTTTCAAAGTGTAATCAAATAATTCAAAATTGATGTACGAAGTTTCAAAAATAAATTAGGATAAAAAAAGAGTCCGAAAATCACTTGAATGGTACGAGTTGATTTACTCGCAAACCACTGTATAAAATCGTTTCTCGCGCGATAAATAATCGGCGAGCACTTATGATTCACATTGGAATAAATCTTTATTTGTCCAAATAAATCTTCCTTTGTAGGTTGTAGTTGAGCCATAATAAAGAGGCGGTTATGTTCCCTCGTATCCGAGGGCCGAGAAATTACATAGATTTACAGAGTATCCTTGAACAACACTCGAGTACAATTTACCATCCATACTGCAAATCGCCAGGTTGGTAAACTGACTATATAGAGGGATGGAAAGTCGGAGATTACTGATGATAATAACAAGCAAGCACCAGACTTGGGAGGATACGAGGGCGAACCGCATATCCGTCTTAATAGAACCCTCAAAAGGCACTATTGCCGTATCACCTAGCCATTATTATTGCATGCCATCGCTTAATCGGACACCCCATGAGGCTCGTGTACCAAGGTAAGCACCTTTGGGTGCCATCAAGTGCCTAATAAGAGGCGAGTTTCATGGTGAATTAGCGCGTGCTTAACGCCAAGCGAATTTACCTCAACAAATACCTTTGAATTCCTTATACCTTATATCCTTGTACCTTATATCGATTTTTCCTATAAAACCTCTCTGTATTTTCTTCTGGAATTTTTAGAATTAAACCTTCTCTAAAATCTATTCAGTATTTATAAATAAAATAAAAACTGATGAATAGAATGGATTGATGAATCAAATAAAAAAAAACGAACAGGATTGGTTTCGAGAAGACTACATTCTGACAGTAGATTTTCAACATGGGAGGTCGAAGGCGAGTTCTCTGATAATGAATGTGTTGTAATCTCGTGAACTTACTAGGTGTAATGAGCAACCTGATAATTGCCATCGAGGAACGTTCAGCGGGCAATACGTTTTGCGAGGTAGGTAGGTCGAATATGGTCGGAGGAATGGGGGTTGGTTCCACTCAATTCGTATACCGTGCAAGAAACTGATCGCGTCCCATTCATCAACTGGCTACAAAGCGATACGTGTAGTACTCTGTGGTTCTGACACTGTAGACTGTAGAGTCTGCACTCTACACTGTACAGTGTACGCAGAATGAGGGAATACACCATGGTTTTGCATTGCCCACCGCGGCCTCTCCCTTGTTCTTTATTTTTTCGAGTGCATTGCACAAACGTTTCTCATTCAAATACACATATAGCTCTATACCCCAAGGCACATTGCCACCATCAGCGAGAATTGCCGATTCAAGTTTGCGATTTGCAAAAGCATTAGCCACTGCTTTCCTACTCAAACGATAAATTTATTTTGCTGTTCCTTCACATTCTGGAATCTTTAATTTACATCTCATTAAAATTGCACTGCTTCTTAAGTACTTTTGTATTCTTAGTTTTAAAAGATTGACGTAGATTGACTTATTTCGAGTAAGAAAAAGTGAAAAAAGAGAAAAGCTCGAAAGAATGAATAAATTCATCTTGTACCAGTTTCATGAAAGACTTTTGGAAGAAACCATTTTCTCAATTTTACAAATTTTCAAGATCAATGTAAGATCAATTTTCATATAAATGAGATCGTATTCACGCCCCATAAATTGTTCCATCCTCGCGAGATAAATTTTCTTTTTGTAATGGATTCGCATTCAGGTTGATGCCTATCGGCCAATGAAGCGATGCTTCTAGATCAAAGGATCCAGATCAGTACTTTCGAATATTTCCAAGATTTATGGACATAATTTTGTAGAAATCTACTCTGATATTCTTTTAATGAACCATCAAGGTGCGTGAGAAATTTGGAAAATAGTGCCAAGTAATGTGAATCACAGGCCTCACAGTCCCTATGGGAGTTTAAATTTATTTATTTTCGTAAACTAAATTGAACACGAGTCTAACTTCTAAAATGAAACTTTCCAACTCTCGGAGTTTTAGACTTTTAAAATTTTATTTTTAAGCTAAGAGTCGATAGAATATTCTATCTTTTTCGCATGAAACTTGCAAGAATAGTCTCTTTATGGAAGGAGATTCCAATCAGACTAAAAGTTGCGAGGTGTGAACGAACGAGTATTAAATTTGGCTAAAAGCTTTCTAATGCGAGGCAGGGAAATTGGACTAAATCGACACAAAGACTTGGAATCGTATGTCGGAAATCCTTGTCATCGATTTATCACACTGAATGGGTAATGGTATGCCTACATGCACGTTAGTGCGGTTAGCGGACTTTAATAGCGCATTATGCTTCCTATTCTAATGGTTGACTGCACGCCTGAACAACTTTAACTACCACAACCACCTACACTCCCAACCATAAGGATAATAACTATAAAAATTCTCGGTAGCTAACCAAGTAACTGATTTAACTTTAGCGATAATAATCGCCTTAAATTTTGAACCACGTTTAATCTCACGAGCTGGTCTTAACTACTTTTTTCGAATTAACCATAAGTTTCTACAGCCACTTTTAACTCCACTCTGCTCATTTTTATATTGCCTCCCTGGAATGATGTACTTGAAAACTAATTTTCTCAAATTTCCAGTTGCGATATTCAAGAGCCTTAAGTTGGAATCCAATTGCCTGGAATTATAAAAACATATAAAAGACTCACCAAAACATCCTGAAGAAATTCATGCTCGTCGAGGAGGATTACTTTGCATCGAAGAAGACGAGGCCTTCGGTTTCCGGTGGGCCTAAGTCCCGGGCACAGCCAATCGACGACCATTGCTCTTCTTCCTTATTCCGGTTTAGTCTACTCTCCTCCAATTTTAGGCATCCTGAAAAAAGGTTAAACATTAGATTCCACGAAAATCTTATACTTATAATCTCACATAAAAGGTTCTAATGATTCAGTCTTGTCGAAAGGAAAACTCGTCTGGATCGTTAATCAGTCACTTTTGATCGTATCTATCGAGAGAGGCGAGAACAAGGCGTTCCTTGGATGAATCAAAGTCGACCGAAGGGGAAAGAAAGATATACGCATGTATGCTTGGCTCTTTAATAATTTTCTCTTCTTTTTTAACACCACTCGAGCATGAAGTCATATCTACGTACATCGTTTCGCACCGAGAAAACATTTTATTTCAAGAATTATATTCCATTTTATGGGCTTGTGGATGCTACGAAACTCTAATGAGTTTTAATTGAATAAATGCATTTGGCTTAAGTCTTTCACTAAACGTAAATAAGTACTGTAAACCTTTAAGGTCAAGGTAAATTTTCTTTCATCGTACTTTATTTGAACTATGGGAGTCATAAAATACAACGATGGCCATTCAAATCTAAAAATAAATCGGTTTAAATTTACCTAGAATTTGCAACTAAAAAGGTTTTAATTTTTAAATAGCACAGTTTTCTCATTTCTCTTCCCGGTCAGTTATACCCATAAATTCAAGAAGCTACTCGATATATTATTTGATTAGAAACAAGTTGTCTGGTACTCGTGACTCAATTACGAGTTTCACTCAGTAATTAGAATAATTATTACTGAGTGATAGTACGAAAGCTATTTGAGAAATTAACAGGGTTGACACGATGGAAGTAAATTGAGCCAACTTATTGGGAAAGCTTTGCTTGTAAGGTGTAATCTAAAGGGAAAATGTAGATAGTAGAATATCTTATAATGAACATATATATTGCATCGCGACAGGTTCTCAAACTGATTTGATAATCAAAGATCACCGAGACGGTAAATTTATTTTGAGCGAGACGATTTCAGTTGCTTCGTGTATGTGAAAAGTTCGAGTCTTCGTGTATTTCCTCTGCTGCTCGTTTTTACCGTTACTTTATAGTTCCTATACATTATGCGTCGAATACGATTCCCTACGGTGTCCTACGCATCAAGATACTACATACTACTGCTCAGATGCTCAGATACTCAATAAAATATTACTGAGGACGATCTAGTTTACCTTTACTTGGAATTAATGTGACGAGAAAAACATTTATGGAAAATTTTCACACCGGTTTATGGGAAAACGGGTACTATAATATTTTTAATAGAAAAATGCGTTAGCGAAATCAATACTGATGTGTTTATACTGAATTTTATCTACAGAGAAGAAGAGATTTCAAAGATTTTTCACAGGATTTTAAAAGTAATTCAAGGTATTTTAAGTGATCTCCGAGGATTTAAAAATGTTTAGAAATATTAAATTTTGAATATGTATAGTTCTAAAAATAGTCCATATTTAAGGTGTTAAATTTAGTAAATAAGTTTTATAACTTTTTTAGCATCAAATTTAAGACTGAAATACTGTATACATTTGAATTACTTTAAATATTGAATGGTTGAATCTTGAGCCCTTTAGTCAGAAAGAGAGGAGAACTTTGCTTAGAAAATAGATACACCTCTTTTGAGAAATTTTTTTCCGACAAAGGGAGTTTCGCGAGACAAGTGGAATAATTTTTCTATAATTCGACACTCAATTTCTCAGTCACTTGATCCTTTATTTCTGAAACGCTAATGCACCTGCCTAGAACCTTGGAGTCGTCGGGAGGTCCTCGGCCGAAGACTGTGGTCGAGCCGGATTCGAATGAAAAAAAATCGCACACGACAATGTTCTGTGCATAATACATCAACCCTGAAAGAATGCCTCCGCGTCCAACGAATCGCCAAGAAAATTAATGGCCCGTGCTTTGCATACTCGAAAGAAATTTCGAATACCTACAGTACTTCAGAAACATCTTCGTACTTTCGACCACTGTTTGCAGCAATAGAAACCGAAATCCGCGAAAAAAATATCTCAAATCTAAAGAAACGATACGAAGTCAATAACTGTAAATATGCATCTATGACAATTTAAAACTTTTAAAAATATTTTACAAAGTCTTTTCAAAACAGATGGATCTTTAAATTAGTATTTGAATTCAACCAAAAAAAGATTAATTTTCTTGAAAGCAGGGAAAAATTAGACCTCTGCTCTTATGAATTTTATAAATCGACTGTTAACCATATTTAGAAATGATTGGAAATGCAAAAAGCTGAAGAGTAATTAGGAAAACTAATTAAATATGAGTTTATAATAGTTAAGAGCTCTAACCGGAATAATTTGTTAGAATACACTTGTTGGATTCAGTTGAAATCACGTTATTATGAAGCATGGATTGTATGGATACAGTTAGGAATAAACATTCGCACTTAGTGCTTTGGAGCATAATGAGTGGTTGAGAAACAATGATTCTTAGGTTCCGACTCCCGTACTCGTTACGTCTAATTAATTTCCTTCTCATGTAAAAGCATCAAATGCCATGGCAAAATTCACACGAGGAGTGCATTCCCTCAATATTCGTTTCCGGTGCACTCCGCAACCACTCCAATGCCTTTGACCTGGCGTAAGCATTCTTTTGCTCTCCAGTTCCGGGAATAATAGGAACTCGAGTAGCACCTTACATTCTGTACGCTCTCTGTCACCCTTATTAGAACGCTAGAAGACTTGATAACATCATATCGCGTCTCAACTTCGCATAAATTGAATTCACATTCAATATTCAATGTTGAGAACAATTCATTCAATGCATTTAACGCAATATAAATAATGTATGCAGTTTCAAAATCATCAAGATTTGTAACTTTTTGATTGCATCACTCAAAACTTCCAATGTTTTTTCCAATTTTTAACGAATGAAAAATATAAGAACCTCTAGAATTTACACAATTTGTTGTTTAGAGCTCTGGCACTAGCAAAATACAGTTTTCCAAGGAAAACAGTCAAAGTTTAAAAATTTCAACATGTGGAAAATACGGTTTTGAGAAACTCATCATTAAATTTAATCATTGCATATTTGCTGAAATTCTGCATCAGCTTTTCTGTATGCAAGCGAGCACACCTGTTCGCGTCTTTTAACACGTGACATTCCTCAGGCCGGCAAAAATTCTCCATAACTCATCAGGAAGCACTCTTCAAGGAAAACAAGCAACAATAAAAGTTGAACAAACCTCTCAAAACACAAAATCCTTAAATTCAATCAATTCTTGAACATCATCTGCATTAAATCTCGACTATTTGCATCTTCACAGAGAACCGTCATTCCTTCACGATGATGACAGTTGTTTCTTGCGCGTTTCACGCGTCATGTCAAAAACGCGGCAAATTAAAAAAAGAAGTAGATGTGAGTAAAAAGAGAAATTTGGCGAATTTGAGACGGAAACAAGTGCGAACTGACGTTGATGGAAATGAGAACTGATGGAGAGAGGACGCGGTGAAGGAATATCGGGAGAGAGCCGTGAAACGACTAAAACGCGAGTTGAGTGCGCGACGTGCTTGCTATTTGAACAGAGGATCACGGCCAGTGGCTTGGCTCTGATCAGACTGAGTCGAGTCAAGTAAGGAGGATTCAGATATGCCTTTACCTTGTACGCCTTCCTTTCCTTTCCTTTAGCTTTCCTTCGCTTCACATTCTATCTCACTTCCTCGCTCGAATGTTTCATGCAGTTCGCTCTCTTTATCGTGATAGCATGAACAGTGCCGGATTCAACCAGGGCGATTTTGCAGGGCAATCAAATTTCAGCTGGACTTATGAGTTTGTCAGTTAGGCCTTTTTAATCCGGAGCGTCAGAAATATCCATTTCTAAAAAGGAAATATAATTATTAGTTTTAAAAACGGTTCATGAGCGAAGAATACGAGTTACTTGTTTTCAAAACGGAAGCTTCAGTTACTTGTTTATAAAAAGAAGTGCTAGAGTAACTTCCTTTTAAACTGGAAATCTTGAGATACTACTTTTTAAAGCATCGTGTCTAGTTAAGCGGTTTAAAAATGAATCTGAATCAATTCG
This sequence comes from Synergus laeviventris, assembly GCA_032275145.1. Lineage (NCBI taxonomy): Eukaryota > Metazoa > Arthropoda > Insecta > Hymenoptera > Cynipidae > Synergus > Synergus laeviventris. The sequence goes on along the minus strand of JAUESI010000010.1, from coordinate 12,049,496 downwards.
AATTAATCTAACAATAAAGCAATTTTTCAATTCAATTCATTCTGAAACCAACAGAATTTGCAATCCAAATTAAATTATACAATTCGAAACGTGTTTAATTTTAAATTGTTTAACCCTAAGAATTTCTAAGTGTAAATTCTACAGTTTTTAATTTATTTATTGAAAAGCAGACGGGGAAAGGCAAAATTGTAAATGCATATTTTAGTCTGAATTCGTACATTTATAGCTATTGCATTAACGAATGCTGGAGAAGATTTAATATATTTAGACTCTCTGGCGCATTAAAGAGATGTGACTTGAAATATAAATTTTAAATATTATTTAGAACTTCCTTCAGTATGGGATCTGAAAAGGGAGGCAAAAATTTTTATCCCGTTTTTTTAAATATGTAATACTATTTCTGAAGCAGTTCAAGAATTTAAAACTCCAGATGGTATCCAACGAGATGATTAAAATAGAATAACAAGCACTCTTAATATTCACCGCAACCTATTCATAATAAAGTTTATTTATATTATGAAATAGGATGATTTTTCACGAAAATAGGGGAATAAATTCATTTGAATAAAATTGATATAGTTATTTGAATTCGAATTGAAATTATTTTTAGAAAAAGTTCAATATTCAGTCAAAAAGATGAATTTTTCATTAAATATTTTAATTTTCAACCAAAAAAAAGTATTTTCAACTAAATATTTAAATTTGCGGCCAAAAAATATGCATTTTAAAGAAAAAATATTAATTTTCAATACAAAATTTAATAGTTTAATGATAAAAAAAAGAATGTTTTTCAACAACGAATAGGAAAAGCAGAAGTTTCTTGAAAACAGTGGGAAAAAGAGGAATTCTTGCAAAGAGAGAAAAAACAGGGGAACAGGGGAAAAACTGTGTAGCCTGAATTAAAATTCTTTTGAAGAGAAACGAGATTACGGCACTGGATTTAAGCGCAGCATTCTCAACCGGCACTCACCTTCCGCTGAAGAGGACCTCGGTCTCATGGGTCTCGTGCCAGGCATCCTTCCTAATATAAACTCAGATCCACGCACCTGACTGAAGAAGAGGCGCCTAGAAAAAAAATCTCCTGTATGAGTCTGACAACTATGTCGTTATGTGCTACTTCTAAGTTGCTTTTACGAGGAAATGACATCAAGTGAAAATGTTAAGCCGTTCTGGATTCTCGATTTGTAGAACATGTTCCTAATCCGACAAAAATGCGATCAGACATGTGTATTAGCACAATTTCGACTACATTAATATCAAAAATTGGGAAGGAAACATTAATAAAAAGGTGACTACAAAACTAATGTTCTCTACTACCGTTAGAACGGTTCATTTATGTATCTTTATGAAGATGAAAAAAAAAGAGTGTGGATAACTTATTTGGGTTTAACTCCTGAAGCTCTACTTTTCTTAGAAATCTTTATGCAAGAGTTTCAATAATAAAGACTAAACCATCCCATACCTTTTTAATATCCTTTTAAGTCTTCTTGATAAAGTCTGCGTTCAACATGTAATTATACAAGAGCCCTTATGTAAAGTAATTCCCTTCATGGAGATTAAAAAAAATACCCTGTAGGAGAAAAACATTCGAGGACGTTTTTAATCGTATCAATAAATGTCGAGGAATGTTTTAATGGACCATTGAAAATATATTTTTTAAATTATCATAAATCGATCTTTTTAAGATCTAGGGACTTCTCCACTTTATATTTTCTCAATACCCATATTTAATTATGTTATACAGTCAGATTATAGTAACAGGAGTAAACAAATTTTTGACTTCTGTTATTTGATTAATCGAGTTCAAAGTTAATTAATTAGAATTCATAACACTCATAACCATTATAAAAATTAATACAAATAAGGTTAACTCCACTAATTTTACTGCTGTATAATTAATGTGCAAAGATAGATTATTTAACAGTTTTAGTTTTTTCGAATTTGTTTACAGTATAATTCGTTTGATAAATAACCCTACTTTCGACTTGCGCTGAGAATAAGGAATAACCTATTTATTCAACACTTTTTCAAGTTTACTTATGTTCCCAAAGTTTAAAATTTGCTTCAACTATATTTTGAATGGATTTTATTGTTTAAACCAAAGAAAACACTCAATTAATTATGCTAAATAAAAAATACAGTTTAAGAAGTTGATCTTGATGTTTAGTGTTCATACTCACAAAAAGGTAATGGAGTGATAAATCTTTTAGGATTTTCTATTCAGATCTTTAGTCTTTCCCTCCATTACACCTTAAATCCTGATTATTATTTCATAAAGACTAATTAAAATAAGAAAAAGTGATAGAATTGCAAGATAAAAAGAATAAACTAAATTCAAACTATGAACTAACTGACAAGATGGCAGCACCGCTTAGAGAAGTAACTGCCCTCTCTCGAGGAGTTTATAAATTAAAAGTATCGTACTGAGTTGGTAACCCTTGATTTAGTTTATCTTGTGCGAGAACCACGAAGGAAACATATTTTTTTTCAAAAACAGTGTTCCGAAAGTAAAACAGTCATATCAAAGGACCTAGTTATTAATATTAATATCTACAATACCAAGAGATAAGTGGATAGCCTCGATTAATGTTAAACAACCTATATAAAAGTTTTAAATCTAGTATTGGCTATAGTAAAAAAGTTTTCAACCATGTAAAGTTGTCTATAAAAGTCTTTTGTGAAGTGTCAGGAAGTTCTCATATTTATGTGATCCATAACTCTTCAAAAAGTGTTTTTACTCAGTGAAACTTGAAATATATGGTGCGAATAGAGAGAATTAAAATATTAGTGAAAAAAGAACTGTCCACGTAAAGTGTCGACGTGTATATAATGGCGACGTGGTTTGGAGATGGATTGCCAAGTTTATCTAATTTAAAAGGACAAATTAGCAACTTTACGAAAGAGGTTCTTTCAGAGGGCATCGTTGAGGAAATAGGTAAGTGCAGTATTTAAGTAAAATTTGACAGGTATTATTTATTTGACAGGTATTCTTTGGGTGTGTATATGTTAGGTTAGCCTTCGATGTCAAAATAAGATTCTGTTTTACCGGCGGTGCAGTTATTTTTTTATTTTAAACTGTAGCGGGAACATTTAAATTTTGTATTTAGTCTCGTGTTTATTTATTCAACTTAAAGATAACATTTCTTTAATTAAATTAAAGTTATAGTAGTTTAATATATAATGACTAAATATTATAAAAAAATAATTATGTTTAAATTAATTAAATTAAAATCTACCATACTTACTAGAAAATAAATATTTAAGTAAAAAATTAACTAACTAATAAAAAAAAGTATAAAACAATTTTCTGTTGCAGATGAGAGATCGAAAGAGTTAAATGAAGCAAACGAAAAGTGTGTTGAATTACAGGAATTATTGAATGCAAAAGATGCAGAGGTAAATTAAATTATAATACAAAATGTTTTCTCTATATTAATTGATGACATATAGATTAAGCTTGAAAAGCTTGACTTAGTATAAAAAGCACATACTTAATGGATACATTATTTTTTCAGCTTCAAGTGTCTTGGCTAAAATCAGTAAAAATTAAAATATATATTATAATAACATTATTGATTTTTCGAGAAATAAAACTCCTTTAACATATGTTTGCTCTATATTTTTATCTGATAAAGTGTTGCCCAGTGATTAGACAATATTATAACACATGTCGTTTTCCCTAATAATGAAAGGAGTGTAGAGCAAACACGTCGTTTCTTTCTCTGCTTTTATTTAATCTTTTCTACTTTCTAAAATTGTATAAATTATAAAAATATTTGAATTTATATTTATGTTAGATTCAAGCGTTTTCTATTTTAAGATTTAAGTTTTTATCTCTACAAATATAGAATTTCCAACTTTGCTCATGCCGATTTTGATCTTTAAACCAAAAATATGAATTACATACTTTCAATTTTAAAACTTTTTGTATTTTTATCATTTTCCAGTATTAAAAATATTGTAATATTGATTGTATTGCAATAATATTTTTCAAAGGACTAAAGTAATCTTTCTAGCCTTATTATCAATGAAAAATTGATTGTTATTTTCCATTCGAAATTACATATAAAGAACAAAAGCAATCGCTATTTGTCTACTTTAATGTTTTGAATACGGTCAGTGCTTCTATAAGTTAGCAGATAACAGTATCTACATTTCGATTAGTTCTAACGACGGATATTTATGCTTGTAACTTTAGCGAATATAAGCTAACCAGGTACGAACTGCGTTACAATTTTTACCTGCCTTTTTACATTTTTACTTTTAAGGAAAAAAAATCTGGGAAAATTATAGTGTGGAGATAGTTGAGTTTAAAAATCAGTAGTTTAAGAATTTAAAAGCTTTTCAATAAAATGTTTATTTATTTTGAATGAGGGATGAGTTTTCTGTTCTAGAGTTTCTGATTTTTAAGAAACTTCACTCTTTCATTTTTAAAATATGCTTTTTTGTACTATTTTCTACTCTTTTCAGAGCTTCAGGTATAAATCAATGTTTGTCTTTTTTATCTCGGGTTCTGGGATTTGTCGATACGAGTCTGACAAAATTCCCACCTATCTTAGCCACCTTTACGTATTGCGTTTCTGTGACCGGTGTACTCAGGGGGAGGCAGATTCGAGGCCTTTACGAGATCAGCTGTAAGAGGGGATCGGTTATCGCAATGCAAACCTGAGATAAGAAAGGCAAACAGAAACGCGCATCGCGCCTCTTTTACTCACAGCAACACCACAAAACTTCCTCCTGATTACGTTTACCAATATTTAAAGTTGAAAAAACCACTATTCGGTCATTCACCGCCCTATATTTTAACTCCTGTCCCTCAAAAATCAAAAATATTTTTAGCATATTTCTTAGTTTTTTAAAAATTTATTTCCCTCCTCTTCTGCTAAAATATTTTCGGTCGAAAAGTATGTTTATTTCATCAATTTCGCAATTTTTTTCAAATTCCTATTACTTAGTTTTACCTAGTAAAAAATTTGTGGAAATAATTAATTTTATTTTGACTGCGGTAAAATAACAATCTTTAGTTAAGAGTTAAGAGAGTCTATTATGTACTCCATTTATATCTAGGTACTTAATTAAGAAAATATTTACTTTTTGTGGAGACTAATTTACGCCATGAGCAACACCATTAACTAAAATCACTATCATTACGTGTAAATAAAATAAATAAAATAAACTGTCTGGTAAAGTTTCGAGTAGACTGCACTAGTTTGTTTACGTTGAAGTACTACTCATTACAATTGTATAATTAATGATAATAATAATAATACCAATAAGATAATTTAAACGAAGCTAATTTTGAGTGTACACCATATTTCAAGATTTCACGGATTTCAAAAGACTTAATGTGATTTCTGAAGATATCCCAAAGTTTGCAATCTTTAAAAGATTGCAAAAGATGATATTAAAATTATATAAATGCTAATTATTGATTAATTTGCAGATATCACTTCTACGAAGACAGAACATTGAACTTCAGAAAACAGTCGTGGAATTGAACTCAAATACGAAAGAACAGGTAAGAATTTTAGGAATTAGTAATTATTTGAATATTAAAATTGAATAGCTGATTTTCAGGAGTAAATAATGTAAACTAAAATATTCAAATAAGAGTGCAGGTTCTGGCTTTATGAAAAGATCATCTGTCCCATGACCTTATCATGAAATTTCAATTAACGTAAAATGAATATTAAGAACATAATTTTAAGAATCCCACATTTATCCTACCTTTTGATAGCGAATGGTAAACAGACATTTTCAAAGATATATATTGGCTCTTGACCCTTCCAGCCCAACGAATTCAATTTACAATTTTATTTATACAGTGACCCGACTCACTTAAATCACTGGGTCCGAATGCACGTGCAAATGTGTATCCTTTATGTGAAAGATTACCGATAGTTCGTTGACTAAGTTCAAAATTCTTCCCAAATGTAAAAAGTACCAACTCAAGTTCAAATCTGAAAACAATCGTCCGCGACTATCATAAAAATCGAATGAAATATTTAGCTATAATATTTTCTTAAATAGAAAATTTAAAAAATTTCCTTAAAATTATTCGAAATCTCTTGAAACTTTATTTTATTTTCTTGGAATTACTTGAAACTGGTCTGCACTAAAAATTCTAATTAATCAATCACCCGATTATAACAACAAAAAAGAACATTTTTAAGCTCAAATTCTTAGCATATTAAAGTCCAGAATGAATTATGTAATTCAATTTGAAATAAGAGAAATAAAGAGAATAAAATTACCAAAACTCTAAGTCCTTTCACTCGAAATAAAATATCTAGTTTAATAAAACACCGCACGTTTCAGACTTCCATTTTTCGAAGCCAAAAAGCGAGTAGTTTATCTGTATGAATTCCTTATATAGAAATTTGCATCGGTTGCATTAATGCTGAAGGACTGTTATAGCGGTTAGCTTTGAGTGAATAGAAACGTTGTGTAATTTGCTCAAGGTACTTGCTTTTGAAACTATAATCTACTTTCTTGACAGTAATTATTAGTGATAAATAGCACAACAGGCAAAGTTGTCCAAGCTGTAATAATCGGTCATAGAACTTAACAAAAATGTTCCTGTTCAAAATGTTCTATGAATTTAAAAAATATTATTTTTGAGCTACATTAATCGGGTTTTTATATAAAAGTAAATATTAATGGTATTCTCTATAGTTTTCTAGATTCGTAGAAAAGATTCTCGAAGAAAACGAGCAACAATGGAAATGGAAAGGTAACGGCGAAGTGTTTAGGTGGATTAGCGATTCAAATTCATTAGTAGACCATTTCGAGCTTGTTACGAGTTATTCTAAGCGGACGAGAGAAAAGGCGATGGCACTGGCGACGACTGTCATATCCGGAGGATGACGAGTCGAACACACTGGCACCTTCCCTGCCATGAATTAGTCAATAAACACTTGTGTCACGACGCCAGCAAACAATCTAGAAGTGAAACCTGAATGAATAGAACCGAGACAATAGTCAGCATTTCGTGTGTTATACGGAAATGAGGAAGAAATAGAAACGATCGAACCTTTGTTAATCCAAGATACGAAGGAAAAAACGTGCATAGAACTTATCTGACATTCTAGAGAACTCTAGGTACACAAAATCCAAAGTCCCGCGGTTATTTTCATTTTTAACTGCTTCAGTTTCCTTTGATAAACTGTGAATTTTCACAAAACGTCCTCAGAGAAGAAATTATCAGTTTCTAAACCAACACTTCAAGATTTGACTGTCAGATTTCTACCCAATGATTTAGTTCACGCCATATTATTTTTTTTGTGGAATTAAAGGGATATCAAAAGATATTTATACTATTAAAATAGTAAGTCTGGTTACACATAATTGAAGCTTCAATCATCAAAGAAAAAATTGGAGGATCCTCTTAAATTCAATTCCCGCTTAGTTTTCAGTTTTTCCAGATAGTATACAGCCTGCTGAAAAATAATCCTCCCTATTCGCCGGTTAAAATCAAAATTTAGATAGATTTGAGTTGGATAAAAAAGCGATTAGAAATTTAATTTAGAAACTGAAACCGTAGATCGTAGTAGTAAATATTGCAGAAGGATGAAACGAGTGGTGACACTGTGGGGCCCGCATAAAAGCAGAGTAGGGAGCATTTAGTGGTTTGCGTCAACCTCATCAGCTGCTACTCAGCATATAAACAGGACCCACTATGAAAGTGGTAAGCCAGCACCGTTTTTCCTCTTTTCATTTTATTCGAAGAAGAATAAACCGCATGCCAATTACGTAAGGATAACGGTCGTCACGCTGAGATTTGCAAAACAACGAGATGTACCACGAATTCTCTTTTGGAATTCACACCGTATCAGGTCATCCTTTTTTTTGGAAACAATGAAGAAACATACACGCTATACGGAAATTAGATGTACCAGAAGTTTTGAAATATTATTCCAACTAAAAATAGAAATAGGCATTACAAGTTTCATTCATACAGAATTATTTTCAATAGAAATGAGTCAATATTTTAACACTTTCTAGTTTAAAATGCAAGAAATACAATTTAAAAAAAATTAAAGCACACTGATTTAAATTTAGTTCTGAATTATAAAGTTGTGGTAGAGAAGCAATAATAATTCTAGAGGTAGAGAAAATTGATTTTTAGATTAATATTCTTGTTTCTATCGGATATGATGAATCTTTCTATCTGGATAAGGCAATCACAATTTCAATCCCGAGGGTGATAGTGTCCATGACTACCCCTTCGTTATAGCTATAAATACGACTGGAGCAAATTATGAATCCTCAGTATATTTTCTGTTCATTCATTGTCAGTGTGATGCAACTATAAATTTCTTATTAAGGTCAGTCATTCATTTTTGTTGATTAAGTTTTTAAAATGGTGGAGGATCATGTATTTAACTGAACATAACGGTTTCTTCTGTACTGTCTTCGTTTGAAAATTTTTTGAAATCCCTTATATTCTACGACAATCCTTAAAATTCCTAAAACTCTCTTTGAATCCCTTAAAATCGGAGTGTGCATTCAAAGTTCTAATAATCAACCCCCTCGTACTTAATTTTCATTCGAAAGTTCATAGCAAGAAGAAAAAATTGAATTTATTATAAATTTTAAATAAGTCTCTTGACGTCTAGTGGGGTTTTAGTTGAAAGCTAGAGAGTCCAATAATTTAAAGATCTTCATTTTCGACATTTTTAAAGATTGAAGAGATTTTCTAACATTTTATTGTCGTATCAATATGGCATTCTTTTGGCCTAGTTTCATGCTTTTTCCGTTATTGTTGAATAGAAGAATCCAAGTAAACTACAAAAGAAATATTTATCGAAAAAGTGGTCACATTATTATTATCAAGTGTGTTCAAGGTTTTCTGTCACGCAAGCTATATCGTTAATACGCCATATACAATTGCATATACATATGTATAGTGTTATCTTCAAAAAAGTGGTATCTATATTAACTCGTTCGCAAAATATGCTACGTTTGTTCTTGGCTTGCGCCTGAACATTACAAGTAAATTGCACGAAGTATCGACTTGTTTCTCCTAAAAAAATACACAATGTATACCTAAACATTTTTTGAGAAAATTTTCAAACAATTAATTGATAACTTGTCGATTTTCCTACCTACCTTACCAGCTTTCATTTCTTCAGGCACCCTATTTAAAAATAAGTATAGAAAATATCATTTTCTTTACGTTTAACTGTTACAAACAATCAATTTTAATTATTAGTTTTGAATATGATGCCTGAAAACCTAAAATTTGGTAATAATGGCCACGTCACGTTATACATGGCCTTAAGTTCGAAAAACAACATTTAAAGTTCATTTCTACAAATTAAGTTGTTTTCTCTGAGTAACTTTTAGCCTAACTTAAGTTTAGTGAGTTCAATTCACATTTTCTTCATGGAGACTCGAATTTGCAAATTGGAATGACCGACAACTGTTTCTGAGATTTCAACAGCATGATTACCTGAAGAGCCTCAAGAGTAAAAGGTCAAAAAGGGCTGAAGTTGAATTTTATTTGAATTTTAGCACGGAATTTTCGAGATTGATAAAAGGAATAGAATCTTTGTAATTTTCATAATGTCTGTGACCCGACATGACAGGATGTACCTTTTCCAGTTTTGCTTCCTTCACCTGCCCGCCCGCAGCACCCGTTTACATGACTATTGGAAGGTCAGGGGTGTAGAGGGAGGGGTGTCGATAAAAATGTCCTGCTGTTAACACACAGCATGAATACGTATACATTTAGGCGTAAACATTATCCAAAGGAAAAGAAGCTAACAGCTATCCTAATTACATTATTCATGACTGTCGTTCGCTCTTTTCACAGGGCTCGAGTCGCGTCTGCAGCCAAATCTACTCTTTTATTCGAACACTGAACTCTGAGATCTTCTGAATCGTTGCATGAATACCAGACAGCCTGGGTCTAATTGAAGACATGCCTCGAAGAGCAGCTTAACCACAGAACCTTATTTCTCTCTAAAATCCGGCTCTGCTTCTCTGTCAAGTAAAAATAAGTTTTGAAAATCTGCCCGTTTCATGGTCACATTGTCATTGAACGTCGCGCTTCGCGCTTGCACCCGCCTAGCAACCTCTATCGCTGCTATATACTTTTTTTTAAATTACTTCAGTTTTAAATGAAGAGGAAAACTAATTTGCTTAAGGTTCTATCGACCTTATATGAAACAAATTCTCATCAGGACACTCGCGCTTCCCGATCGATATTTGATTTAAATCTCATTAAAACGCCGAGCTTCGCACTTGGTTATCTGAAAATAAATATCTTATACAATGAGAATTTATAAAAAATTATCAATGGAAAATTCTCATATTTCGCGCTTTTTGGCGGAGAAAGTGAATTTTTGAAATTTTTTAGCAGTATTTTTCGTGATTAATACGAAAACTATTTACCCTTTAAAAAAATGATCAAGGGAACCCGCGCAGAAATTTTGATGGGGTCCTAATGGGGTCCTGGCAAGGCTTGTCTAGTTCTAATGTGGTCCTGATTTGGATAATTGGAAAGGACCCCACAAGGCGCGTCACGCTCTAACTGCGGTAAATACCCCATCAAGATTTAAAAAATATCCTGAATTCATTATTTGTAATATTTGATTAGTTATTTAGTTAATTTTATGAAAAAAAATCCTATTGTATAAAAAACAGGTGACAATTACGTGGAATCAAATAGTTTTAAGGAACTTTTTAACTTCAAAATAATTCAAAGTTGTCTCAAGATTTTTGAGTGGTTTAGCATTTTTTTTGTATTTCAAGGAATATTAAATGACATTAAAGAATTTTAAGGGATTTTCAAAAGATTTCAAGTGATTTTAAGGAATTTAAGGAAGTTAAAGCGATTTCGATAGGCTTCAAGTGATTTTTAAAGAATTATTAAAGAATTGCAAACGAATTTGAATGAGTTTGACGATTTTCAAGTAATTGAAAAATTTTTTAAAGTATTTCAGAGGATTTTAAACGGTATTAAAAAATTTAAAAGGCTTTTAAAAGAACTTCAAATCATTTAAGGATTTTCAATTATTTTAACATATTTGTAAATATTGTAAGGGGGTTTAATGTTTAATTTTCAGGAATTTTCAGAGTTATCAAAGAATGTCAAAGGATTTCAAGAGATTTCAAGTAATGTTAAGAAATTTCAAAATAAGAAAAAAAATTTTTAAAGTTTGAAGTACTTTGATTAAAAAAAAATCTACTAAAATTTGATGAAATCCCTTTAACCATTAAAAATTTTTTTAAATACCTTGAGATCACTTAAATACTCTTGTAATCTTTTGCAATCTCTTTAAATTTCTAGTTAATACGCAAATTATGAAAATATATAATTATAAAATGTTGTTTAATAATAATTTCCATGAAAAACTTGTTTAAAGTTCCTAGAAATATGTTTGTTTTTGTCAATAATATGCATATTAGTTACGTTTCCAATGTATAAAGATAATCATCTTTTATATTTTCATAAATAATTAAGCGTGGAAAATGTTGGGAATTCCCTATTTTTCCCGATGTTAGATTTTAACGTGCAAAACTCTTCAATGCCCTGTTTCATTATCAACAATATTGGAATTAATAAGCCATTACTATTGTATTGAAAATAGTAATCCCAACCTGGGCCTCGTCAGAACCCTATGTTAAACGGAACTAAATGGGTCAATTTCTGTACATATGGGAGAATTTTTGGATATTTTA
>JAUESI010000010.1:12016996-12037708 GCA_032275145.1 Synergus laeviventris | reverse complement strand
GCCTCGTCAGAACCCTATGTTAAACGGAACTAAATGGGTCAATTTCTGTACATATGGGAGAATTTTTGGATATTTTAAAAATCAATAATTATGTTTATTCTTTTTTTTGTAATTTTTATTATACAAATTTCTTTATTCAGGGATTTCAGTGGACTTTTTTGTTTTTATGATTTCCAATTGATTTTAGAAGATTTCATGGGATTTTAAGGCATTTTAAAAGAATGAGTTATTTTTTAAAGCATTTTAGAATTTCTGTAATTCTTTATAATTATACATAATTATATTTATAATTATAAATCGTATAGTAATTTTGATAATTTTTTTAATCGATAAATTCATTAGGATAAAATGTCCGACTTTCTGAGTACTACGATTTGTAAATTAAAAAAAAAGTCAAAGTTATCGTGTTCAAAAACTCAAAATCTACAGACTTACATATCTTAAAAATATGAAGGAGGGGATGGGGGTAACTTTTACACAAATCTAACACCTTCTCTAATGAGAATGTAAAAATTCGAAACTTTGAATTTTGTTTATTTTTGTTAAAGTTCGACAGGTTATTACTGGAATATTGAGAAGTTGGCTCTAACTTCATTTTTTCAATTTTTTGCATTTTTTTTTAATTCTTTAAAAATTGACCTAAAATTCTTTAAATCCTATGGAAATCTCTATAAGCTATAAAATCTCCTGAAATCACTGGAAATTTCAAGAGATTTCAATAGGCATTTCAAAACGTTTTGAAAACTTTTAAAGCATTTAAAATATATCAAGGTTTCCAGAAATATAAATGTTTTTTTTATCATTTTCTTTACGTTCATCTGCTACGAACAATCATAAAAAAATTAATCCATTGAAATCCCTGAACAGAGAGAGAGAGAGAGAGAGCTATTTAAAATTCATCCTATAAAAAAACCCTGACTTTTCCATTGATTTTTCAGTTTTTCCCAGACTAGCAACCACCCTAATTGAAAAAATTCCACCATAATTTTTTTCCTGTTTATATGTTTTAACAGGTGACTTTTTATCTCCTGTCTACATACACTTAATTATTGGTTTCGTCTTCAAACACATCAGAAATATTTTTATCCATTACATTTTATATTCCATAGTATGTCCATATTATTCGAATATTCCATTATTTTTGTGTTAAGCATGTGGTCCTTTTAGAAAAACAGAAAAAACCACCAACTAGTTCTATCTCACTGTGTCTGACCACATCAAATTTATTCCACTGCATAAAATAGTCCTATATTGCTCGCATAGTTTCTTCACAAATTTTTATAAATAAATACTTCCATTCAAAAGAACACATTCTCAATTTGCAAAAATTTAGTCCACTTCCCCAAAACCTTCTTTCATCCCTTTAAAATGAAAAAAATTTGCGCGAATCATAAAAAAGTATCCTAAAAATGTGTTCCCACTCTTACATAAACACCTAGCTGAGCCTTCTTTTTTGAGAAAAAGAAGGAAAGATTTTATCCTTTGAACTGGGAGTCATGCTTGAAACTGAATCTAATTGTAAAATATACTTCCGTCAATCTTTATCAACTCTTCTCCGCTTAGCATGCACGTTACTAAGTCCACTGCACTCTTATTCGTCACTAAGCATTAATCGTCCTCTCCTAGATATCTTGGACCTCAGAACTTGAGCCAATCATCTGCCAAGTGTTACGTGCTTCTTTACGTTAAGGCTTTTCTATTTATCACACATCACTTGATGCAAAAAGTCGTTAGTATTGGTCAGAAAGTGGCCTCCCTTTTCACGTATCTCCAGCTCGACCTGCTAGGTAGGAGGAGACCTCAATGCACAGTCGCGTCTCGTCAGTCGTGGGACTTGCATCGCTCGAAACGCACCGTTTAAAGTTGTGTCCTCAACACCCCATTTTGAAATTCCCTCTTTTCGGAAATTCGCGTCTTAATCCACACTCTTCGTGCTTTCCCGACCTCTCCGAAATTCACCAATCTGCTCCACGCCCACTCATCAACAAGTAAGCTACTTTCATTAAAATTCGATCATAGATTTCAAAATTTCTTCCAATTTCTCTTAAATTATAGGTTCTTCACTGGTTGAAATTTACCCAAGCATACCCCAAGTACATAATTCATATTTCCATATTATATTTCAAAGGCAGAATTTTAAGTAATCGCAATGAATTTACTTCAATAATTCAGAAATGTTCATATACTCCCATCGTATTTTCTTTCGATTAAAAACATCCGGTTTAAGAAATTATTACATAATCCTACAATTGCAATTAACGACCGCCAAGATTGATAGAACAATTACAATTCCATTCCCGTTGATTACCCACAAAAAAGCACGTGATGCAAAAAAAGAAGTTCCGTCCTTGTCGGCGGCTCGTGCGGGGGAGTAGGTGTTACTACTGAAAAGGAAAGTGCAACCGCAGACGAGACTTTATCATTAAACGAATCTGACACGTCATTATACTTTATTTTCAATGAAAAATCATATAATTGAAATGATTCATACCCCGTATTACAAGTCCGGTTATAATACAATAATAAAATGCTAATATCACCAATAACCGTAAAACTGCTCTTTGTCAATTCTAGAATCCAGTTTGATTCTCTCTCTCTATATATATATATGTGTATGCTTTCTTAAATAAAAAAGTATAGGAGTCGCGTAAAACCTGACTTTTCGAGATAAAAATAACAGTTTACATATCCTTTTACCGTCTACGAAAAATCATAAGTATCACTAATTCACTATACCCTGTGGGCAAAAGTCCCTAAGACGTTCATGACCAGTCCAAATGATGTCTCAAAGATGTCTTTCGGCCATGAGATGTCTTTAGAGCTTCAGGAAAATTGTTTTATTACTTTACGAGCAGTTTCTCGGATTATTGTTTACAGATTACAATGGAATGAGTTTAACTTATGTATTACTAAATATGTGATATTATAGAAGAGAATTGTGTGTATTGTAAGAATTCCGCGATACGAATGACAATCGTATACGTAATCATCTTCCGCAATGACTAACGGATTATTTCAAAGGAACATATAAATTTTGCGCGTGCGTCGGTAACATGGCATCGTGTAAATTCCATGGTCGAGCAATATTTATTCTTTGAATCGGGTTGAATGCGACCAGGATATTTAACTGTTTACGTCGTTTATGAAAAATGGATTATGCGCTTTATCCGTATACGTGAATAATATATTGAAGAATCTGAGATGAAGTTGTCAAGTTACATTAGAATTTTAATTTGAGAAATGTGATTACATACTTTTCATATATTTACAACACAGTAATCGATAATATATAAAAGCAAATATGGCCCGCAGTTATATATAATATTCAGCTGAGGTCCCTAATGTCAATAGTGTACAATTTTTCTTTATATTTTTTTCAAAAATCGATCTTTACAGTCTTTTTTTTTAAGGATTCCTCTTTATTCTCCTGTTTTCAAGAAAATTCCTTTTGTGACATCTTTTGAAGCTGAAAATAGTTTTATTTGGTGCTTACAATTTTTTTTAATCCTTCATTCATTCAAAATATCTTAAAATCTTGTTAATTGCAAAATTCTTGAAATCCGGCATGTTAATATGTAATCGTTTTGAATTCTTTTTTATGAATTCTTCTCAATTCGCCTTAAATATATTTTGAATTAAAATTAAATTTTGTTGAATTCGCCTTGAATTCAATTTTTTGTCACCTCTGTTCTTATTTTTAAAAAAATCACCCTTTTACTTTTGTTCATGATAATAGGTCCTGTGATGACTAATGTTCTCAACTATTCCATTTTTTATTTAACTACCGCAAAATTGCAAAAATTTAATAAATAAATAATAATAGTAATAATTTTTATAAAAAAGTTACCATTCGAGCTTAAAAAAGTACCCTACAAGTGACAAAAAATTATCTTATGTACCCTGCCTTTTTTCTTATAGGGACTGTGAGGCCTGCTGAATATATGTACTCAAAGAGAAAAATTCATCAGCGAACTAATATAAAGTGCTAAGACTTTAATTAAATGTTCACTTTGCGACTAGCGACTCTATTGTCGATTTGTCGCCAGGCTGAAAGAAAATCGATCCGCTGTTTATTCAACTTGGACGTTAGTCCTTTTGTGAGTGTTTTGCCCCTGTGTATCGTCACACCAGACGTAAAACATCAGGGCGTGCGATAATGAGAACGACTCTGCACAGTACAAAGCATAAAAGTGCAGAACGCACGCCTTGAGGATGTGAAACACTCGCGTCGGCATCTGAAATTGAACCGGGTCAAGTAGACGCCGTTTACTATACCAAGAAGGTTGAAACTACATATTTTCTGCTGATCGAAAGTCATTCCATAAAAAGGAAATTGGGAGAGACGTTACGTATCGTGGCGTTGAATTTTGATTATTGCTACGGATGCATGCGCACATAATTTATATAATAAAAAAAAACTGTAGTTTAATAAACATAAGTCTTTTGTTCGCGTTTTCCGGGACTCAGCAAGAGTTTAACAATCTATTACCGAGATAGAAAAATTATTTTTAGAAATCCTGTTTTGTTTTCCTGCAAAGATCCTTCATTATTCACAAGAGACGGTCTTAAAGACGGACTTAAAAGACGTCTTAAAAATTGATTCAAATTTTTGTATTTTTCGATTCTTTGTACGGAAGTCACGAAATTAAAAGCAGAAGATGTTTATGCGAGAGATAACGTTCAGTTGACACAACTGGTTGAACAATTTCAGCAACATTTCGCTGATTCTTGAATCTTTAATTCGCCAAAATTGTTTTATACAGAAGCATTCTCAAATTTTTGAAATAATTCCCGTGTTTTAATATTGTCGAAACCTAATTTACAATTGTAATACATTACGGCTAATCTTTTCGTTATTAAAGTGTGTCGTTACGTGGTAATAAAAATGGCAGAGTAATATTACTTTTGAGGCCGCAATGAGTCGATCAATTTTAGAAACGATAAGCGAAATTTCAACGGAGAAAATAATAATTGCAAGTTAAGAACAGTAAGAATATTAAATTTATCAGTTTTTGCTCTAAGAACAATAATTGTCTCTTTGAGAATAAATTATGAGGCCTATAATTTCTTGAAAAATGCATTGCGAAAATATTATGCCACTCTGACTTTCGGAAGGTGAAAAATAGTTACTCACTACAATTTCCATCGCGCCCCGATTAGAACTAATTAAACCAATCCTTGTACTTTAACCTCAAGACAGTGTTGCTCAACTTCGCACTCGAACATTCGCAATACACCTGTTTTTGATTCAGTATTTTACCTAGAAATATTTCCACTGGTGCAATTGTTTTATTAAGTATTCAGATTTTCAAACGATATTTCATTAACTTGAGTGAAATGATTTAAAATTTTAACAAAATTCAGGATGAAAATAGTACTTCAGGTATTACGAAAATGTAATTTTATCGTTGGTTGATCATGCAACTTTCAAGGGTAAAATTTACAGCAAGAAACTATAAAAAACAAAATCGATGCAAGAAATCTAAATGTACATATTAAAGTTCATTACATAATATCTTACATTGCAGTTTTACAATGATTCTTAGCCATGATTCTCTTTCCACTTTTATCTTTTCAAATATAAATCATTACTAAAGATACACGGTTCACTCTTCTTTGAAACTAAAATTAGTTTATCGATACATAAGTCGATAATTGAAACATGAATTCAATCAATTCATCTCAGTAGTATACAGATAAAACAAGATCATATAATTGATAAAGGAGAAAGTGATGATGTCGCCAGTTGATATCCATTCGCTCTTTTGTCAAATGATAATTTAATGCCTCGACCAAACCGCAAAATGATTACTTTTTTCATTGCATAGAGAAAGGAACTTGGGCTTAAGAAATCTGCTCATTCTTCCAAACGACATACTTGTCCTTAAAACGTATTGTTAAGAACGAATTGTTCCTATAAATTTCATTGCTATTATCTCACTGAAGTTAATGTACTCTCCAATGTAACATTGAAATGCTATAGACAATCTTTCACTTGCTCCTCTAAAGCCCTTATGCAACTGTCTAAACACTTTTTACTCAAAGCTGATTTATTCTATCCTTGGTGAACAATTTTTTGACAACGATCGCCATCACGCATGGAGTTCTATGTACAATGTACATGACACAGAGACTTACTGCCGGGTATTGGCATGTAAATGTCGACTGGTTCACGCAGCTTCTAGGCGTTTGAATATTTGCGATGCGTTTAAATATCTCCATTTGACGTATGCTTGCTAATAAAAAATTTATTGTTATTTGCATCTGCTGCGTATGTACGATTCATGCACCGCAGCCCGCAGTGAATTCATTTTTGCACCCCACAAATGGTACTAACTCACACCTTGCGCCATTCCCTCGACGTTCAATTAACTCGATGCCAAAAATTATAGAATGCCATGATTTATTCAATGTTGGTCATTTTTCACCACGATTGTTCTTATTTAGCTTTGATAAATTGCCATTCTCTGCGGAAAAACTCCGCTGAGAAAAGGAAGTTCGAATAATCTCGCAGCCAAGATGAAAGATTAACCTTTAAGTTGTCTGCAATATTGCAACGCTATAAAGAAATTATATAATACTTTTGATAATTTTTTTCTTCATTAGAGTAATGATTGAACGATTATTTCAATATTCATGATTATTTCAATGTCAGCCATTAAATGTCACTTTCGATATTAATGATTTGGCATTTGAATCTTGAGTATTACATTTAAATGTTTGTGTTTATTACACAAATAAACATGAAGTATTTTACGATATTGGCATATTTATAATATCATCCGAAAGTTTTCCGAGGACGCAAATTACCGAACAATATGCAAAATTTGATTAACAGCTAGCTGTTGGAAGTAAAAAAATAGGATGTCTATCTGTTTGAATCTTTTTCAATCTTCAGGATTGAAATGGAAACAACAATTTTATCCAAATGTATACTTCTATCTCTTTTTTAATCTACAATAACCTCTTCCCTTTTGAATCTTCGCTTTTCTATCTTTCTGTATCCTTCGTTTATCTTCGCCAATCATTTCCTATCCTCCACCTATCCACACTAATCTTTCCTTATTCTTCGCCGATCCAAATCAATCTTTTTCTATATCTCTTAAAGATATATGAACAAATCTATCCAATTAAAATATGTATCTGTCTATCCATATCTATCCTTAAATTTAATTACCTCTTTCCTTTTCGATCCATATCTTCTTATCTATGTCTATCCTTTATCTAATTATCTCAATCCTTTTCTATCCATACCATTTTATCAATATCGATTATCCATTCTATCCATGACTGTCCTTAATCTAATCATCTACTTTCCTTTCTATCCTTTTTAAAATTTACTAGAAAGCCCATCCTTTTCAATCCATTCCTTTCTATCCATGTCTATCCTTAGTCTAATTATTCGAATCCTTACCTAATACCTCTTTTACAGTCTAGTGCCACGCTTATCCTTTTCAATCTTTATTATTTTATCCATATCTATTCTTGTATAACAGGGTTGCCACAGACTTTCCATTTTTAATATCCCTGACTGTTCCCTGACCTTTTTTTCAAAAATCCCTGACTTTTCTACATATCTACAGCAAACACTAAATTAACCCAAAAAGAACAAAAAAAATAACAAAAGGGTGTAAATTAGAGGCAGTTTAGCTCTCTTAGATTTCAGTTCCTCTATTTATTTTAAAAGGGATCTCTTGGATGTGGCTTTGATGGTATTTTTCGCTTCTCTGCAAGAAAAATTGATTACAAGATTCCACCCGTACAGACAAGAAAAAACAGTTAAGTAAAACGTGGTTAAATGGACAGTTTTCGAACAAACAATTTCTAAAGTTTTAATTTTTACATTTTATATTTGGCTAAGAGTTTTACATTTGGACCAAAATGGGGGGGGGGGAAGAATCAATCAGGCGTGAACCGAGAAATCGGCGTTATTATGAGCGACACTATAACGCGAAATGAGTGTAATATGTATGAATTAATACGACCCTATCCTTAATTTACGATTGGTCAGCGATTTTTAAAAAAATTCCCTGACCCATTTCTAAATTCACTGACTTTTCAGTGATTTCCCTAATCCTTTTTTTTCCCCTGACTTTTCAAGAATTTCAAGGTCTATGGCAACCCTGGTATAATCATTTCAATCTTTTTCTATCTCTCTTGAAGTATACTACCAAGTCTATCCATTTCAATTTTTACCTTTCTGTCGCCTTTTCTATATCTCTTGAAAGGCATTACCAAGTCTAACCACGTCTATCCTTAATTTAATTATCTCAATCCTTTTCTATCCTTTTTACAATCTACTAGGATGCCTATCCTTTTCAATCCCTGCCTTTCTATCCACATCTATCCTTTTATAATAATTTCAATCTTTTTCTATCTCTCTTAAAGTATATGACCAAGAGTGTATCCGTTTAAATATTTACCTTTCTATCTATATCTATCCTTAGATTTAATCCCTCTATCATTTTACCATAATATCCTTTCCACAATCTAGTAGGAAGCTTATATCCTTTTCAATCCATAGCTTGATATCCATGTCTATCCTTTATCTACTTATCTCTATCCTTTTTTATCCTTTTTATAATATATTAGAAAGCCTTTCGTTTTCAGTGCATACTATTTTATCCTTATAAAATAATTTCAGTCCTTTTCTATTTCTCTATACATACTAATAAGTCTATCTATTTCTATCTTTATCTTTCTATCCATGTCATATTTAACAAGAATATTCTTGTAGGTTTTGTCTTTATCGGAAGTATACTACCAACCATATCTTTTTCAATCCTTATCTTTCTATCCATATCTATCCTTGTACAATGATTGCAATCTTTTTACATCATATATATTTTTCTATTTCTATCTGCTTAATCATTTCAACGCTGTTGTGTCTCTATTCGCAATTTGCATTTTTTTTTTAAATCTAAAATCATGAAACTTGTGCATTTTAATTATTATTATAATTAATATCTATGAGAGATGGAGAAGAGCGGATTAAAACAGATACTGAGGAAATTGAAGATATACCATAAGTTATAGATATAACAGACACTGAAAAAGATAGAGTTGAATAAGCAATGGATAGGTTGACATAGAGCTCTTTTGGATGAGTGATATTGGTTTTAGAACAAGATAAATAGAGATAGAAAAAGATAGGAAAAGATAGAGCCTAGTAGAAACGACGGATACACACAAAGATAGAAAAAGATAGCAGCGTTTAATGGATGCAAAGTGTGTACTTGGGAGAGATAGCAAATTTCTATCTTTTTCTATCATTTTACTCCCAACAGGAAGTTGCTTTCACATACGTTTTAGGGTCACATTGCCATTACCATTACCCTTACTTACATAATCGGATGGTAATTTGTGTGATTTAGGAAATTTTTTGGCAGATAAATGTGGTTTTAATTACAATTAAACGATCGATGTGTACGCAACGTCTGGCAACACATAGAGGTTTGCTCAGGCAATTATAAGCTGCATGATGATAGGCATTTGATCGACAACAAGTGCAAACGATCGTCTGCGTCGACTTTCATCGACACCTCATGAAAATTGCGCAATCCAGCAAATTTCATGCTTCTCGCACATGCGCTTTGTAGGATACAATTGCACTCTACGTAAGAGATAACGGCTGTCATATACCAATGCGAATTCAACTACTTTTACATGTTTTTGACTCACAAGAATTAAGATAGGTTGCCGATTTAGATAGTGAGGTGGACACTGTTCGCACGAAATTATATTCCTCTACTCGAAAAGCTGATAGACTTTTATCTGTCGCTCGACAACGATGGTATAATTGTTATTTGTGTGACATTAGGCCAAGGAAAAACTACCTAACATTGCAATTATCTGTCAACGGATATAATAAGCTGCAGCACGAAAAAGTAAATTGTATCGGCCGGGAAACCATAAAGATCGACGTTCGTGATATATTATTATTAGAAGGTTATTTATATCCATCTTTGTCGTTTTGAATACTTCATTTTCCATTTAAATCTAGGCATTGGGCTCTGTATTTTCAGGCTTCACTGCACAAAATCCCCTCGAAAATGGCCAAATTAATAGGGTGATTTTTTTTCACGAAAATAGATGAACAATAGGGGAATTCTTTTCAATATAGGTAGGTATACTATAATATAACAGGGTGGCCACGTCATGACAAGGAAAATAGAAATTGATTTATTAATAATAATAATAGTTTATTTAACAGATTTTGGAAGATTGGAAATTGTCTATCATTTTAAGAATTTTTATAAGGTTTGTAGGAATTTTAAAAGATCAAAAGAGATTTCCGTAATATTTAAAACATTTCATAGAATTTTAAAAGATTTTATAGGATTTAAAACATTCTCGTGGAATTTTATGAAATTTTTAGGGGATTTTAAAGTTCCTTATTGTTTTTTAACTATTTCGGTAGGTTTTTATGATTTTAAAAATATTCTGAAGAATTTTAAGGAATCTTAAGGGGGTTTTCAAAAATTTTTAAAGATTTTTACGTGTTATAAGGAATTTTAATATGTATTCCTTTATCCAATTTTCAGAGGTTATAAAGAATTTATGAGCTTTTAAGGGATTTTATAGGATTTTAAATATTGATGTTGAATTTTAAGCAATTGAAAATTTTAACGGATTTCAATAAATTTCCAACAATTTTAAGAGATTTGACGTCTTTTTATGGATTTTGAAGTTCCTCATGGAATTTTAGAAAATTTTAGGAGATTTCTACGAAATTTCTCAAATTTTAAGAAATTTTAAGGGATTTTAAGTGATTTTTATATTTTTAAAAGATTCTGTAGAATCTTAAGAGATTTCAAAATTCTTGTGGCCACCTTGTATATTTGTATAAGTAGGTACCCTCTAAAATTGAATCAGTGGAATTAAGTTCACTGCTTTTCAGTGATTATAATTTTCAAAATTTCATTCAGTGAAAATCGACACGAAAAAAAATTAGTCATTGAAACTTTTTTTGAGTATCAACGAATTTAAGATACGTCAAAAGTTTTAAAATATTTCATAAACTTTTTTTAAAAATCTCAAGTACTTTTCATGAAGAATTCTATAAAACAGTTTTCGAGATTTTCATTGACTCTCAACATCTCGACCAAGTCAAGAAAAGTTTCCAGAACTGTTTCAGAATTCTTCACAAAAAGTAGTTCACATTTAAAAAATGTTTTTGAAGTATTAGAAAACTTTTGACGTATTTTTACCGTGCACTGAGAATCAGTGAAGAGTCACTGCAATTTTCAGTATAAATCGTCACCAAACTACTGAAAATTTTTTTTCTTTTTAAATCAATTTTCAACAAAAAAGTGAATTTTCAAACAACAATATAGTTGATTTTCATTCATCATTTTCTTGAAAAAAGATTTCCGTTGCAGTAAACAAATTATTGTAAATAAAATAATTTTTGTTTAGAGAGAATATTTAAAGAAAAAAAAAATTCGTTTGAAACAGCCCAATGAATACAGGGGAAAAATACTAGGGAATATGAAGTCTGAAATTTTGGAATAATGTTAAAAGATTATACCATTTCCTGCTGCATTTATTCATAGAATGTTTCCATTATCAATTTAGTTTGCGTCATTTTTAGAACCAAAGATTTCGAAAGTATTTAAAAATGATTTTAGTTAAAACTAAAGCGTTGTAGGTTGCTGGCGCAAGTGTTTAAATTTTTTTTTGTATTTCTCTAGAGTTACCTTGTACTATTTACTTTTCTATTCATAAGAGAGGGCAGTAAGGCTTTTCTTTTGGTGCGACCAAGTTGACCAAAGATCAAGAACAACCAGTAAGGTATATAGTTGTGTGCATAATCGTTTCTTATTACCGCAAGTCGAGAGGGTTCTGTAAAACCATTATTTTTACCAACTCACGATATATTTTCACTTTATACAATTACATAAATCAGATCTACAAATAGTATCATACATTATTCAAGCAATGATGTTAACAAATAAAAAAAAAGGTGTAGTAGGAAGTTATAAAATTGTATTTACCAGTACATTATCCGCTTGATTGATCATCAAACCTAGTTTCCATTTAGAAAAAGTCTAATTGCATTAATTAATTTCTCTTTTCTTGAAAGCTTTTTACAGTGATCAAATCACATTTTATTATTTATTTACCTGGCTATTTCAAAGTAATGAAGCCAATGTCATATGTTACTAGAGCATAAACTTTAAGAGCAATGAGCTTCGCCGCTGCTCGATTTCTCTGCAATTAATAGTCTATGGCTACTATTCATGTGAATAATTCTATTTGTTAACCCCCAGCTCGTTTTAATCCCCAAGAGTTGACAACTTTTGACAGCATGACAAGAGCATGACAATTATTTTCAATTGGCAAATATCTTTGAATGAGAAAATAATGATAGTTACGCAAAATTGGCCAATAATGAAGGTGCGTTAATGTACCGACAATCATTGCAATACGAATGATCGTTAGCAGTTTTACCGGTCATGCCCGAACATTTTCTAACAAATAACGACTCGAACCTCGAGCTGGAAACGACAGTGACAGTCCCCTCCTTATCTGCAAGAACGCGCTGACTGTGACTTTCTGAGTACCACATACGATATATGGTGTGTCTTTTATTATCTTGAGTAGAATTCAGACGAGTAGTATAAAATTCGTCTTCATAAAGTCTTCAACATAAAAAGCCTACAGCTCAAAAACGAGAAAAATAAATTTGATCTAGATATCGTCTGTGAGAACGAAGATAAAATTCTGCTAATGCCAACATTTGGCTAATGTTATTGGCCCAATGTTGGCATTTTACTCAACTTAAACCTGGGCCAGTATCGGCACCCATGCAGAAATTTTTATCGGATTCTGATGGGGTCCTGGCTAGTAATCACGCTGTCACTGGTAGTGAAAACTGGAAGACCCAATCAAAATTAAAAAACTATTCTAGATTCATTATTTACAATATCTTATTACTATTCTCTTTTATTTATTGAGATTTCATTTTGAGCAATATTAAAGAATTTAAAAGGCTTTTATGCAATTTTAGTAATTCTAAAGGATTCAACGATATTTTAAAGAGTTTATATTAGAGTTTATATTGTTCACATATATTTGCAAAATAGAATGCGACAGTTTGCTAGAATTTCTTTAGCTCATTCTAAAAAGCTAATTTATAAAAAAAGAAATTAGCTGACTCCTAATTTTAATTTGAAAAATTTGAAAAATAATTTTCGATTAAAATGTGATTGATTTGTTGCCAACTAAAGATTAAAACATTTATTATTATAAATATAATAATTAAAATTATTATTCATGCAATTTTTTTTTTGAGTACAGTGAATTTACCTCTTTTTCTATATATTAATTAAAATAATAAGTAAGTACATAATTCTTATTTATTAAATAATTCTAGACTATGTATAAAAAATGAATTTAAACTGTTTTTCATATTTATTTTGTTATTTTTAAGCATTTTTCCTATAGGATTGCATGCTTTTATAGAGTAAAGTTACTACTAGCGCCGCCCACGGACGGTTTCAACTCTCGTGACACGTGACACTTTCTTTACATTGAACAGGCCTTCGGTGGCATCCCCCTGCCTAGTACTGATGAATTAACTAAGTGAATTTATAATACGAATATCCGTTTATGAATTAATATTTATCACGTTTTCAAATGTTTAAGTTTATTGTGTAAAAATGACATAATAAAGCATTTTTGTATTTTGTTAAAAAATGAAATTGCATTAAAGAAACATTATACACCCGGGTTCAGCCTGGGAAGTATTGTCCTGAGTGTAAATTTTAGAAATCTTTCGAATTTTAATTTTAAACACTGATATCAGTAGAGAATTTCAAAGCGCATCTTATTTTCACTTTGCAAAAATTTGTAGGTTTTGTATAATAGTTTTTGAGATAATTGGTAAAAAGTGCATTTTTTGAAAACGAAAAATTCCATCTTTTTTCACTTCAACTCGCGTTAATTTCGCCAATTTTCAGAATTTTTCGATTTTATCAATACTCA
Source organism: Synergus laeviventris (assembly GCA_032275145.1). Lineage (NCBI taxonomy): Eukaryota > Metazoa > Arthropoda > Insecta > Hymenoptera > Cynipidae > Synergus > Synergus laeviventris. The sequence goes on along the minus strand of JAUESI010000010.1, from coordinate 12,023,719 downwards.
AGTACGTGATTAGGTATTCTGAAACTATCTAAGAAAGAAAAACGAAAATATTGTATTAAACAAAAGAACTGTTAATTTTTTTTGAGTGATTGCCAAAATCATGAATTTTAACCTTCAATAGCGTTTTGTTTAGTGAGCGAATTTTAAGTTACAGAAAACTTAAAGTGAGAAAGTTGTTTATGAAGGTTCAAAGAAGTTTTCTGGAAAGTTTTAACTCAATTGGATCAATGGTTAAATAATTATAAATGTTTTAAAATCCAAGCGGCAATCTTGACGCTGCCCTAAACACGTGATATGAAGGTTAAGTCGAATAGAGCAGCGTCAAGATTGCCGCTTGGATTTTCAAACATTCATAATTTTTGAACTGCTAATCCAATTGAGCTAAAACTTTCCAGAAAACTTCTTCGAACCTTCATGAACAACTTTCTCACTGAAAGTTTCTCGTAGCTTAAAATTCGCTTGCCAAACGAAGCACTTGAAGGTTAAAATTAATAGTTTTGGCAATCTCTCAACAAAAATTAACAGTTATTTTGTTTATTACAATATTTTCCTTTTTCTTTCTTAGATAGTTTCAGAAGACTTAATTACGTACTTAAGTATTGATAAAATCAAAAATTCTGAAAATTGGGTAAATTAGCGCGAGTTGAAGTGAAAAAACATTGGAATTTTCGTTTTCAAAAAATCAACTTTTTACTAATTATCTTAAAAACTACATACCCTACAAATTTTTGCAAGAGGAAAAAAATATGCGCCTTAAAATTCTCTACATGTATCAGTCTTTCAAATTAAAATTCGAAAGATTTTTAAAATTGACACTCAGGACAATACTTCCCAGGCTGAACCCAGTCACCAACGGTATAATTTCTTTAATGCAATTTCATTTTTTAGCAAAAGACAAAAATGCTTTATTATGTAATTTTTACACAATAAACTTAACGTTTGAAAACGTCATAAATATTAATTCATAATCGGATATTCGTATTATAAATTCACTTAGTTCATCAGTAGATAGGCCAATTCAAAAGAGTACTAAAAAATGATTGATGGTTTCTCTGGTATGTCATTTTGTAATTTTTTTAGATCTGCAATTTTTTATATTTTTATTGGTCTTGAATTTGAATTCAAATTCGAATATTACGATTTGAACATTAAAACCTGACTTTTTTTACATAACTGAACTACTGAAAAATTAGTTTTATGATTTTTTAGTAACATTAAACGATAGAGCAGAGATTTTTATACCGAATTCTATTATTGTGGAGGGAGGTTTTTAGTAATTAATTGTTATTGAAAACCTATAAAATTGAAATAAACTGCCTAGCGGTTTGCTGGGATTTAATATTTATTGTGGTCATTCGCTGAACCCTGAACCACGCTATATAGTATGCATCGCGGTCGCCGTTACATCATTCGTTACGAACATTTACGTAGATACAATGAGTCTGTCGGATTGTTAGAACGGCCTGTGTCAACCTGGATACGCAAATCCAAGTATAGTGGCGTTTCATAACTTGTGGAAATCATGTGGAAACCATAAATGTAATATACCTCCACATCATCACTAATCAACCACATCCAAATCTATTAATTCTTTGAAAAGTTAAGAGAGCCCAATTTGGAAAGACTAGAATCGAAATTTTTCATATGAATTATTTTTAAAAAGAGTGTTTAAAGTAGGATGCATTTTTCTTGAGCAAGACGCATTCTTATCCTTGTTTGAAAAGAGATAATTCGAGACGTGTAAAAAAGTGACTTTCAAGCATAATCTTAAACCGGAATCAAAAATACTTTCTTGTAAGTAAATAAGATAAAGATAAAGAAAGTTTTATAGGTATAGAAAGATGATTTTAAAATTTGATTATGATTATAAGCTGGCGAGTAAATTGTGATAAATTATAGTATTTGTGATGATATAAAGCTTAGCTTGTGAGTCGATGAATTGTATTGTATGTATATGTACATTGTACATTGTACATATGTCAGATTCTACCGGAAATGACGAATATGTTAAGTAAACCGCGTTGCCCTTAGGTAAATGACATTGTGATCTCATTCACTCAATAATTCGTAAATTCTATTTAGAAACTTTCTTTAATGAATGACTCCGGATTTAGTCACTGTGTTGTACATTTCCTTAGAATACTTTGAAAAGAATAATTAAAACTGCTTTAATGTAAATTTGGTGGTGTAAATTTTCATGAAAAAAACTCGAAATTAAAACCTCTTTTCTGTATACGATTTATATATAATATAAATCGATATTGACTATCTTGACGTGACCATCAGTTTAGTGAAAAATGTTGAAACATAAGCTTAAATAATGCATGACCGAAAAGTAACAAGAATCTTTGAGTTTAGACTAAATTCAGTAATGCATTAATTAAGCTCTGAGCAAAATAAGTAAGATGCATAACACATGATGCTGCAACGAAGGCAGATTTTTATCAAGAGGTCTACATAACTACATTTGTATACTCTTATACATTTGACATATATGGATAAATTTCTTTCCATCAGATAAGAACCAAGGTAAAAAATTTCACTTTTTAATTTTGAATTTACATGCTGCATTTATCTCATCTGCCTTCAAAATTTATTTAACTGTCGAAAGCTTCGGAAACAATAATAATTAATGTTTAAGAAATAAGTCAAGATACCTTAAAGCACAGAAAAAAACGAAGCAAGTTTACATCGATTATTTTAAGTGAAAGACTCCCTGAAATTAACCTTGTCGAACAAAATTTACACAAAACGAAGACAATTTGGCATTTTTAATAATTTTTCAGTTACTTAGAATTCCATGAAAAATTTAATTAAATCATTAAATTTCTTAAAATATCGTAAAATCTCATGATATTGCAAAAATTGCATAAAAGCCTTTTAAATACTTTAATATTGTTCAAAATGAAATCTCATTAAATCCCTTAAGCTACATGAAATCCAATGGAATTTTTTTTAAACTTTTGAAATCTCTTAAAAGTTCCTAAATTATTCAAATGAATTTCCTTTTTCATAAAACCACTTGATATTTCTCAAAATCACTTAAAATCCCATTGGAGTGAAATTTCAAGCGTCTATTCTGACGAATTTTGTTTGTTTAGAATTTTTTCTGTCCAAAAAATAGAAACCAAGGTACAAAAACCATTTTTTTTTATTTATCGATGCAATTTTAGAGTAAAACGAAACAAAAAAGAGATCATTTTTAAATTGAAATTAAAAAACCAGGTAAAACTGAAAAGCGGCCACAAGAAACAATTTTTTTACAAAAAATAATTCTTCCTAGAAAAATATAAAAGTGGAAAATTTTCATCCTGGTTCAGGCGAAAGATTCATCAAAAGACATTAGAAAAAATGGTGACTAAAATTATTGGGCCATTATTAGAATAATTTGTTTATTGCAACAGAAAACATGTGAAATATTTTTTTATTTTATGGGATTAAAATCCCATAAAATCTGGTTAAATACTTTTAAATTCCTGAAAATCCAAATAAATTTCGTAAAATACGTCAAAATTACTTAACATCCCAAAAAATATTGTCAAATTTCTTAAAATTATTTCAAAATCCTATAAAATTTTTTTAAATCCCATGAAATCGGTATTTTCAAAAATTGTAAGGAATATCGTAAAATCCTAAAAAAATTACTTCTCACCAATTACAACTTCTATCGACTTCATTTCATACTCCAAATTTGCATTTAACAATTATATAGTTAATAATTATTTATAATTTATAATCCTAATTTATAGCTCGAATCTATACTTTTTTACTCATACTTTCCCATTTTTTTATTCCATCGTATAAGGATAAACGTTCGACAAATAGCATGTAAACTTCATAACTGCGGGAAATTTAACTACAATTTTTTCTGTGAGTTTCAAAGATACATAAATATATTGCATTGAAAAGGAAGAACAAGAAACTTTCTCTGCCTATTCCAAAACCTGAAGTTTAGATAAAAGAGAAAATAAAATGCCCGTCTAAAAATAGTTCTGGCAAGGATGATTTCTGTTTCACTTAGACTTATGCACGTGCACGGTGCGGAAATATTGTTGGTGATCGCTAATATTTGTTGAGGAACAATGCACGAGCGTTTCAATGCTCAAAGCACTCAAACCTTTGTTATTCCTGATACCCAGAGAGTGACATATCTAGGTAGTGCAAGGGGGTACCTGTAACCGGTGCCCGCTTCTTATCGCGACCTCCTTCGACCAATGTCCGTCCGTCTGTCGGTCTCGGTTCTCCCATACGTGCTCTACAGGTCGTACATGCACATACTGTTTGCGAATTAATATAGCCAACAATTTACAATACTGCTGTTGGCAAACCGGGACGCATCGGTTTGCGCCAGACACGGAATACAGAAAGAACGTACAACTTTTACTTCATGCAATGCGACAATACGCAAAAACCACTCAACAGACCCGCATCATGTTGATTCTTCGGACTTGTGCAATGTATGCTAATTCTCCCATGACGTCCCTCGCGTTTGATTTTATGTGAAACCACAGGATCAAAAGTTATGTTCGCTTTTCTAGCTGAATTCTGCTTTGCGAATGTGACATACTGCGTATAATCGGGACTTTTATAAAGTAGCGCAAGAGGCTCCTGATGGGCATTTTTTCCTGGTTCTAGTGTGGCCCTGATCTGGAAAACTTACAAGGTCCCTACAAGGCGTGTAACGCTTACGCGAATAAACGCCCCGTTTAGGAAAAACTGGTCAATACCCCATCGATAATAACGGAACCATTGTTTTTAAAATTTAAGAATTATATTATTTGGAAACGTGTAATTGGAGGTGGCAAAGAGTCTTAGGATTCTGATACTTTTCCATATACATTCATACAATAGGAAAATAATTTTAAGGTGGTAATACCAGCAAACATAGAAATCCTGGCCAGGGCCTCGTCAGAATCCTCTTTTATGGTATAAATTCATATGATTTATGCCAAATATTTATAAAATAAGTGTTTTTATGTAATATAAACAAAGGGTGAGTTTTTTTTTATAGAAATAGAGGAGAGGAAGGTGACGAAAATTGAAACAAAGTTAAGACACAGTAATGGAGATAAAAAAAAACTTTGTAAAAAGCAAAAAACACCTAGACTTGCAATCCGAGAGAATAAAATTTAAATTAATTTAAGTAAAAATTTGAAAGGATTTAAAAGAATTGACAGGGGAGTCAAAGGAATCTACAAGAATTCTAAAGAAAAATCAAGGACCTTTAAATAAATCAGAGCGACTTTAATCACATTCAAGTTGAATTCAAAATTCAAGGAATTGACAAGGATTGAAGTTAAACATTATTTTAAAGAATTTCAAGACATTTCAAGTGTGTTCAAGGAATTTCAAGGGATTTCAAAAACTTGAAATGGTTTAAAAGATTTTGAAGGCATTTCGAGTTTTGAGTGATTTTAAAGAATTATGACTGGGGATTTCAAATGATTGCAAGAGATTTTCTCGAAAATTTATTTCAAGAAACAATAAGAACATCGTTTGGTTCAATCAAATTTATAAATAATCAAATGAAATTTTAATAAGAAAATAGTTATATTTTATATATTTTTTTTATTTAACATCAAGATAAGTTAATTTATAATTTTCATTAAAGACTGAAAAGATATTTGTGATGATAAGATAACATTGGCGACATCTATCTACTCACACGACTTGAAACTTGTTTAGAATGTTGGTATTAGACATTTGTCAACTACTCGTAAGGTAATACAAGCATAATTTAATATTCAATTAAGTGGATTAATCTTACAGGTCAATCGATTCGTCTCGACAATACGGAAACCTTTTTCTTCTTACATAAGCTTTGAATCTTTTGAAAAGTTATAATTGAAAAATCAATTTTTCAAATTTATAAATAACCATAACTTTCTTAATTTTTAATGAAATGTGTTAAATTTATCGGGCAATCGATTCGTCTGGAAACAAGAAATCGTTTTTCTTTTCACATCAGCTTTGAATTTTGATTATTTGAGAACTAATCAAATTTTAAATCAAATATAATCTAAAAATCAAAAAATCCAAAATTCAATATTTTAAAAACTCAATGTACATATTTTGAGATATTTGGAGTGCAAATATACCCTACAAATTTCATCAATTTATCTTCACCAGTTTTTAAGTTATAGCGGCGACTATAAAATAAAGGGACACACACACATCCGGACAATTTATTAGAACGTTGTATTAGGCAATTATCAATTGAGGAAAGCTTAATTAAACCATTTTAAAAATATTGGAAAATGTAACGACTATATTCCTCTACATGAGGAATCGACATTACATTGATAGATCAGTCAAAATGACTAATTTTCATCGCCAAGATGCAAAGTATTTACTGTATCCAAATCGACCAATTTAGCAAAAAAGTATATCATAACGAATTATGTTAGAAAAGTGTAATAGATCTAACAAGTTTAAATTTTTTAGGTTATAGGTTTGCCAACATATTTTAGATATCATTTTGCACTTAGCTATTCCTTGCAACTTCACAGGACTATACGAGGATCACAATATTAAGAATATCTAATGTATAAAGATGCACACATAGTATCCGCGGTTATAATTTAAATTCCGATCAATAACGTGATCAATAATATTACCGAACCGAAGTCGTTGGCGCACTCGTAGATGCGCGCTGCGCGCGCATGCATGTTTGCCATCTGCGATACTAAAGTTTAATATCTCAAATTATAAGAACGTTAATAT
>JAUESI010000010.1:11990614-12015709 GCA_032275145.1 Synergus laeviventris | reverse complement strand
ATTAAAAGATTTTTTAATTGACACGTACCCAGGACAATACTTCCCAGGCTGAACCCAGGCGTATCCCATTTTGGTCGACAGCTTTTGCTACTGTGAGAGAAAAACAGTTGCAGTGACTTTGAGGATTATACGAGTTTCTATAAATACTGCTTGTTTTCTATTTACAGTCCAGCTTAAAAGTATCGTAACGATTCTTTCTGAATAATTTAAAAATCATAAGTTTGTTTATCATCATTTTGTATTTTAGTCCGGACTAATCAGTTAGCATGTTCTGGAACGACATAAAATTACAGGTAGTAGAGTGCTGATAGTGAACGTGGGAAAGGAAATCCATATCAAGAAGTGTAAGGTACACGTACCATAGATATGAAAGAAACCAGAATTACAGGAGTCACGAATTGTATGTCATAGACCAGTATTTTTCCATACTCTCAAATAATTTCGACTGCTTGCTAATAGTTATATATGGAAATAAGGAATCGGCAGCCTCGCTCCTAACGAAAATGTTATGCAGGTGGATGGGAAGCTGTATAAGTATAAGATAATTTAGTTTCAAGGTTGAACTTGAGAGAAAATAGTCATCCTTTCACATCCCCGGTGAAAGGTCGGAGGTGTAATTTTATTCGCGGTGTACGTCATTGTAATTACTTCTCTGTAAGAAAGAGTCGGCATGAGGATGCGTCAACATGCATTTATTAGAGAAACCATAATTTCATGCAACAATTACACATTAACAAAGAAATTCAACTCAATATTTTACTGCATGGAGAGTACTATAATACACATTTCTCTTTTATCTTTTATATGAAAAAATGAAATAATCTATCAAATATATGGCAGAAAGAGAACCGATTTTAAAATATTCATTTATATGATATGATGACTTTATAATTTGAAATGAATTGAGAATTGAAAGCAGTTGAGGCAACATAAGCGCATAACTTTCAGAGCACCTGGGATGCCATTTTTAAAAATAGATATTGGATTATGTCCTTCAATGCTTCTTAACATTCCTAAAGAACTTAAAAATTCACAAATTTTGTGCCAACCGTTTGATATGCTATTATTTGATATGACTATCTGAAATAACAGTTTATAAAAAAATTAGGTAGTTCATTTTTATAATTACAGGCCTTACAGACCATTTCCTATATCCCCAGTGACCTTAAACTTGAATTAGTGAAAAATCGGTGATCTTCCACTGATTCAATTTTAGAGAGTAAAGTAATCTATTTTCAGTCAATAGTGTAAAATTTTCTTTAAATTTATAAAAAATCGAAAGATTGCAGGCTACACTCTTTAAATTCTTTAAAATCCTCTAAAGTGCTTTAAATTGTCTGAAATTAATTTAAATCTTTAAAAATATCCTAAAATAATTTTTTTTAAATGTATTAAAATCTTATGAAATCTCTTGAAATCCTTTGCAGTCTCTTCGAGAAATCTCTTCAAATTCTTTAACACTTCAGGTCCTTAGAATTCCTTAAAATCACTTGAAATTCGTTAGTATCTTTGGGCACCTTTTCTAATACCTTCAATTCTTGCCATTCTTTACCTACATTTATTTACAATATCTTGAAATCTTGTTGATCGCAAAAGAAATCTTCTAAAACCAATAACAATTTTTTTAATCCATATTTATATGAAATTGATATTTTTATTGCTTGAATTCACTTGAGTTTTACTGAATTAACCTTGAATTTGATTAAACCCGTTCTCATTTGTTTAAAAAATCTCTTGATTTTTTTAGAATTCATTTAAATTCTTTAGAATTCCTTTGAATTTTTTTTTATTGGAAAGAATCCCAATCTTGGAATATTTTGTAATTATTCTAGGTATTTGTAAAACTAATTTCCATAAAAAACCATAAACAAAGGTTTTTTTTTCTTTTTGCTCATATTGCAAAAGCTATCTAATATTTATATAAAAAAAGTACCCTATGAGTGTCATAAAAGTATCCTATGTAAACTGCTTTTTTTCTTATAGGGACTGTGAGATCTGTAATCATTTAAATGAGCTTTTTCTCTTAATGTCTCGAAAAAGTGTTTATTCTGATGAGTTTCAAGGATCGTATTTTAAAATTAATGACTCTAGGGTTAATAGTTTGTATGAAGTTGAAATGATGGAAAGATCTGTGTCGACTGAATAGTGTTTAGGTTTAGGTCTTGCAGAAAGTTGACGGGGGTGTTGAACTGAGTTAACACCACACAGATGGTACTATATATATATATATTGAAACACTCTGTGTCAACATAGACTGCAGTAAAATATACTTGCACATATATTATGCTTGCAGATATTCATTCTTTTGGCCATTTGTAATATATATATAGGAATTCAACTTACTCATTCTTTTCAAAGAAGCGAACTATTGTGTAAAGTTTATGTATATATACGTTATAATCATTCTGAAGAAATCGATTGAATTTAAATTTCAAAAGAAAAAATTCTTTCCATATGGATCGCCAAAAACTAATTGTATGATTTAATTATGTAGACAAGATTTTTTGTGTATTTATTCATTTTCAAATATTGCGCGCCACTAAAAGAATTCAAATTTAGAATCGATGAATCAATGTTTCGATCTATTGCGATGTTCACTACACAGAAAAATATAATAAAAATAAGTTTGCAAAATGCAAATGGCCGCAGGGCGCAGGCCGGCCGGACTATGAGTGTTGTATACTTTGTACCTGACCAAGTCGATCCAAAGAATAATATTAATTATTTTAATTTGTCAATGAAAAACAGAATAAAACTTGTATTATAAAATTTTTATTTTTATACTTCAATTTTGGAGTTCTATGTACGGGAATTTTATCACAAGTCTTCAATGGACACCCTCCCTGTGGTCCAAAAATTGAATGTTAGTTATCTTTTGGGATGAATGTCCTTTTTCCGATACAACCTCATTACAGGAAATAAGGGCAGTCGAATGCGAGGTAAACGAACAGAGCATGGGATCTTTTGCAGTCTTTTGTCACGCGTCCGCATGCAAGTCAAACGATACATTATTCCTTGACCTGACCCAACCAAACCCTCTTTCATATTCATTAACATCGCTGCTTTGGACCACACACACACTTAAACGATTTAGAATTCTCAGCCACGATCGCATGGTCTGGTCAAAATCAATTTATGCTGATTTGCTGTATGACAAAAGTTTGAAAGTCCCATTTACTATACAGGTCTTTTAGATCCACTTGGACGTTGAAAAATAGCCTCTATAGCAAATGAGATTTGGTAGTTATGACTCTGGTTATGAACAGTTATGAACTTATGAAAGATTCTGAACTAAACTTTTTCGTGTGCGATTTTAACCTTTACTTGACTCACTTTCGCTGTTTGACGTACTTGACACACTGGGGTTTTTAACGGTTGTGTATTTTGACCTGCAAATTTGTTCACCTATCACTTTTCCAAAGTACTGTACAATTAATGACAGATGGCATTGTATACCTGATTCTATCGAGTTTGAGTACACAAAATTAACTTGGTAATATGTAGGGTGAACTGTACCCCAGTGTGTCAAGCAAGGGTTAAAGCTCAAGCAAGACACCGGCAGTGAAATATGCAACAGGTATTAGCTATTAGCATTTAAAAGTCTATGGGTCGATTTAAAGAAAGTGTCGCCTCAAATGCAATGATTGCATCGACATTAACATAACTGATGCGAGAGATATTTATTCTTGGGCAGAGTTTTCGGAGTTGGATGTAGGATTTAGTAGAATTTTAAATTTGTAAATCAATAGTTTCCGCTTGGGAATGCTTAACACTCAATTTAAAATTTTGGTGTTTCTTTATATTATATCTATACACTGACACCATTTTTAAAATGGAAATGTTTAATTTAGAATCTTACCATAAACGTATATTTTAAATAGAAAATAAATTTAAAAGAAGGATTAGAAGATTTTTAGCGATTTCAATAGAATGATAGAAATTTGAAGGCTTTTTCAAAAAGGCTTTTGCAAAGTTTTAAGCAATTAAAAATCTAGCACATAATTCAATTTTTTTGTCGCATATATAAAATTTCAACATTTTTATCGTTATAAAATCCATGACTTTCCTATTGCCTTTTTTTATTACTATTTGTTCCTAAACATAAAATTCGTAACCTAGAGAATTAAAATACCCAAAATCTAGAATAGAAATCCTACTTTTATTGAATATGTTTCATGTTTTAAATACTAAAAACATGCAGTTGTAGGTATTAATTTCAAATTGAAAAAGAAGTGTCCATTTGTATAATTGTTTTAGGAACTTGAATGGATAATTTTCCTGATAACCCACGTATGGCAAAATCGAACGTGTCGTCAAGTCCTCAATATTTTCTTTTCTTCAAAGATACGAGTCGAAGAGTTATAATTTGAATTGCATAAGTGTTTTTTTCCGCCTTTTTCGTGAGCATCGTACTGAGAGTATTGTTCACGACACGAGATTCTTATGTAAACGGGCGTAACAATACTATGTTACTAATTATAGGCCACTTGGTAAATGCATCCTGCCTTTCCTTCAATTTAATAAATATTTCTTTGACAAAATTAATTAATTTGTAGCTTCAAACTTTTACTTAGCTTGTGAACAATACAATTCTTAAAGAAGAATGTTTAAGTTTCCTATTTTTAAATCTCTATTTCATTCATTAACATCAGTTTATCTAATTTTCCTTAAATCTAGTTTTTTTTTACCTGGATACAAGACTGAACATGTAATATTTTCTAGAGAAACGCAACCTCATTGAAATTCTCTTGTTCAACTTGTTTCAATGACTTTTCAGTTATAAAGATTACTTTCATTAATAATAAATCTAAGCCTCTCATAATAACGAAGAAGTCTTGCTAGGAATTCATCAATACAGTTTACAAACAACTAATTTATTCTATTGCTTCATTGCTATAAAGATTACAAGTCATATATTTGTATAATTCATTTCGTACTTGAACTCCTTGCATCTTTACATTGTGTTTTGGAAACAAAACCGGAGAACGTGAGAAGCGAAAGGTTTTTGTATCTTTGCTTTTAGAATAAAAAGACTCTTGCACAATACTTCAGATTATTCGATTAGCTTTGATGGTAGGATTTTATACATGAAAATAAAATTCAACTAATAAATAAATAATATGAAATTTCTTTGAATTGATATTTTTAATTGATCGATAAATTAATCAGGGTTTAATTTTCTTTGTTTCAGAAAGAGGACGGTCAAGATGATGGTGGGGGAGGATTTTATTGGGATCCACGATCAGTCAGAAATCGAGATTTCGAGAGCCAAAAGCAGACTAGATTGCTCCAAGAACAACTCGCTCAAGCCTCCGTGAAAATTAGCGAATTAGAATCTGAATTGAAACGTTTGCAAAAAGTAAGAAGCTTTCATGGATAAAACTAAATTTTAGTTTTAATTTTTAGATTTGAAGTTCTCAGATAAATATAAAAGTTTCATATTTCTTATATTTTTTGGCATGGTATTTTTGTAACAAATTATATTTATTCTCATCAAACTTTCACAGAGCAATACTTCGAATGAAACAAACATGAAGGAGGAAATTGCTGAAGGCCATCAAAAGACAGAACTTCTTCGTGCAAAACAAGACATGATGAATCGCATCATACAAATGGGTGAAAAGGTACAAAAAATCCCACAGAAAACTTTTTTTTTAAGTTTATGCAGTTTTCTAGAAGAATCTTTTAAAATACACTAAAACTTTTGATAATTCCAAGAAATCTTTTGAAAAAGCTATCACATCTTTTGAAATGCCTTCGAATGCAATAAAAAAATTCTCTAATATCTCGTAAAGTCCTTTCAGAATCCTAAGATAAAATTAAGTCCATTGAAATCTGTTTAGTTGCAGCCACTATGAAATCAATAAATTAACCAAAATAACAATATTTTCAGAGTCGAGAAGCCGAAAGGAACGCGAAGAGATATCAAATGGACGAAGCTGCAGTTGTGAATGATTTTCGCATGGCCGTTTCTAAACTCAGATCAACTGAGCAATTAGAATTAATAAAAAATGCTCTTTTGGCCCTTGAAACTGAAAACGAAAAACTAAGAGCTTCCAAAGACGAAGAGAAATCCGATATTGAAGAAAAGTTGAAGAAACTGAACTCCGATGGATTCGAAGCAGTTCCTTTAATTTCAGGTTACGAGGAAAATTCTAACAACTATGAAAAAGAGGACGGTGCTCATTTGAAGGAAGAATTTAATAGAAAAGAATCCGAGTTGAATAAAAAGATTGAAAAGTTGCAGGAAGAAAATAAAATCCTGACTACGAATATTGAAGAGTTGGATCAACAGCATTCAGAATCAATTGGTAAAAATCTAAATTTATTTACAGATAAAAATGTAAAAACTTATAATTTTGTAATCCAAAATATTGATTTTTCTTTCAGAAAAAGTTTTAGCTTTGAAAGAAGAGCTCCAAACAAAACATCAATGCCTTCAAACCGCTTATGAGCAACTTTACGTGGATTTCAACGAAGTATCGAATCAATGTGAAGTCCTGAAATCGCAAACTCTTAAGGAAAACGACAATATTTTCACTGAGAAGTCATCAAAAAATACTCTAGCCTTACAAACTGAACCACTTTCCGTCCAAGAAAATTCCGTTCAAGCCAATATTTCTGAAGAAGCCCTTTCCGAATTAACACAAAAGGTGAAAACAATCTTGAGGAATATTTCTGTAAACGTAGAAAAGGATGAAACTATTTTTGAGGCAGTTGCGAAACAATATGTCGATATAAAATGGAAGAAGGACGTTTTGGAACGCAAGATAATGGAAATTACTCGGGAACTAAAGCAAACCTCGGATACGAAAGAATCCTTGCAATTTGAATGTGACGATATGCAGGGAAATATCGAATCTTTACTTGTCGAAATTCAACATCTCAAATCGAATTTGCCTGCGATTCCGGAGGCGAGCGAAGAACGAGTGGCTTCTTTGGAAATCGAAACGGAATCCCTTCAGGAGGAATTGATAAAGTACAAAGAGGAAATCACAGTCCTAAAAAAGAAGAACTCTGAGTTAGTGGCAGTGAATCGAAATGTCGAGGGTTCGCTCAGAAGCCAAGAAATCGAGGCTGAGGTTAAGAACGCGAAGAAAGAAATGGAAATTGAAACGTCGAAAGATGAAGGTAAGAATATTGATATGGGCAATGTATATATTGACTTTAAATACATTTGGAGTGCTAAAAATTGTTAAAGTTGTGAATTTTTTTCAATTCGATAAACCAAATATTCATAAATATTAATCCTTTTAAATAAAATTCTTGAAGTGTCTTTAAATTCGATCTTTATTTATTTTGAATATAAATTACAGAAGCGGAAAATGCAGCAGAAAAGTTGAGTCGAAGATTACATTCAGCCCTGGAAGAAAATAACGAACTCAGAAAAAGAATCGACATGCTCGAAAATGACCAAAGACAAACGCAGGAACAGCTCACAATGTCTTTAGAAAAATGCAAAGGTCTCGATGAGAACATTGAACTGATCGAGGAATTAAAACTAGATTTGGACAACGTTAAACGAGAGTTGAAAGCTTCCATCACTCATGGAAAATTACTCGAATCTAATTTATCGGCTCTTCAAGAAACTAAAGATGAAATGGAAAGAGATAATAAAGTCTTATCTCGAGAAATCGAACGGCTGGAGGCAGATTTGTCAATTTTGAAGGAAGCTGAAGAAAAAGGAGGTGACAATGATCTTAAAGACCTTCGGGACCAACTGTACAAAGTTAATAGTGATAAAGACGATCTAGAATATGATATTCTTAATATGAGAAAAGAACTTGACCAGGTCATGAATCAATTAGAAATCAGACAGAACGAGATCGAGAATTTGCAGATCAACAACGAAAAATGGCAAATGGATGCAAGTAAATTGCAAATAGAAGCTGAAAGATTGCAGAAAGAAAACGAAACTTTTGTGGAACAACTCACAGCCATTCAGGAGGAATCTAGCGAGAAGGTGGAACTTTTAAATACGGAGAAGACTTTATTGGAACAAGAACACCTTGCTTTAAAACAAGAAGCTGATAAAGATAAAACGGAACTATTTCAAGTGAAGAATAAATTAACTGACTCTGAAGAAAAAATAACTGAATTAGAAAATTCTTTCTTGAACTTAAAAAGCGATTACGAGAGTCGTCAGTCCGAGACAATTGGCATTCAAAATGAAATAGAATTACAAATGAAGAATAAACTCGAGGAAGAAGTGAATATGTTGAGATCTGCGAAAGAGAAATTAAATGAAGATCTAGAAAATAAATTAAGAGAGCTTCGTTCAAAGGAAGAAGAATTCTTAGCGATGCGGGATCATTGCTCAAGACTGGAAGATGAGCTTCGCAGCTTTAGAGAAAGGAGCGAATCCACAGACTCGAAATTAAAAGAAAACAATTTCCTTTTAAATGAAAATAGTAAACTGAAAGCCGAGATCGCAGAAATTCAACAGAATCTTAAATCTTCGATCGAGAATAACAAAGAATCCGCGGCAATGGCTCGAGAAACGATAGAAAGTCTTTCTCAGTTGATTAAAGAGAAGGATAGTGAAATCGAAAATTTAAAAACCCAAAGTTTTTCCACAAACAGTGAAGTTGAAAGTGAATTGTCTTCCATTAGAAAAGAAAGGGATGAATTGGTAAATCTGGTGCAGATTAAACATAACGAAAGTCTTCAGTACCACAATGAAATTCAGAGATTAACTCAATTACTAAACGAGCAAATAGCCAATATTCATAAATTGATCGCTGAGCGAGATGTGAATCTGGAAGCTATAAAAGAAAAGGAATCAGAGATTCTTTGGGCGCAGAATGAACTTCACGTTGTTCGTCAAAGGTTGAAAGATTTTGAGGATTCCAATACCGGGGAAAGATGTGGAATTGTTGAGCATTCTGCGCAAATAGCCCAGGCTATGATTATGAATGAAAAGTGCAAAGCTTTGGAAGCTGCTTTAATTCAGG
The DNA here is from genome assembly GCA_032275145.1 of Synergus laeviventris. NCBI lineage: Eukaryota > Metazoa > Arthropoda > Insecta > Hymenoptera > Cynipidae > Synergus > Synergus laeviventris. The sequence goes on along the minus strand of JAUESI010000010.1, from coordinate 12,006,755 downwards.
AACAGAGCAACAATAGACTTATGCAGAATCAGCTGACTGATAGTCAGAATAAGGAGTTAAGTGCAGCGAAGGATTTGGAAAGATTAAGATCACATTTGGTTGAAATAGAGGCAAGTTATACACAAGAAGCTTTGCAAGCTGAGGAGATTAGAAGGGATTTGGAAGCTAGATTGGTCCAGGCAGAAGAGAAAGCAAAAAATAGTTCGACTGTTTATACTTCGGCGAGTATCAGAGCAAATCAACAGGTCGAAACATTGCAGCAACAAATGGCTTTGATTGTGCAACAGAGGGACGATATTCAGAATAAATTGTCGGCCGCCGAGGATAAAATTCTTTCCAATACTGCTTCCTTGTCGAATCTGCAGTTTGTGCTCGAACAATTTCAGAGAGGTAATTTTTAATACCAATAATTGAGTATTAGTTTAAGATTAAGACTATTTAAAGATAAACTTTAATTTAATTTTCCCTAGACAAAGATAAAGATATTCAAGCAGCGACAGAAAAAATTCGACACCAGCTAAACGATTCCTACAAAACGCAAGAAGAATTATCAAACGAGATTTTAAGCCTTAAGGTTGGTGTTTTTTTTTTTTTTTTTGAAGAAAACTGGAATTGCTTTTGAGCCTAAAATTAATTCTAACTTTTCATCTTTTTTAGAAACAATTAACAGAAGCTAAGGAATTTCTTCAAGCGGCATCGAGACTCAGTGAGGAACTCGACAAGAAAAGCGAAAAAATTCAACAGTTGAATCAAGAAGGTAATGAAATTAAATTGTTGTTTGTGCCCTTTTTTTGGTTGCATCTTGGTTTTTATCATTTGCATGATCTCGTTTAGTGTTACATTGCACAATATTTCCGAGTTGTTTGACTGAAAAACACTACCACAAAACCACAAAATAATTGATCAACACAATATAAAGAAATTTATCTTCCAGAGAAATTTGATTATATTAAGGACATGGGAATATGTATTACATTTTTGCTTCTTTATTGCTTTCATTTTTGTCGCTTGAATAAATTGTCAAGCAGAATATAAATATCCTGCGAATCTCGCAATCATCGAAATTGTTCGTTAATTGTGAAATGTTAAATATAAAATAGTGACTTAATCCAAATTTTATTTTGAGTGACGCACACCAAAATTGAATCCTCGTATTTTTACGGAGCTATTTCAACATCTGGGACCTTGTACTTTATAAGCATCAGTTTGGTTGTGACCTGTGACTAATCTGACAAAAAAAACAAACATTGCAAAAGCACATATTATTCGGTTTTGTAGTCCAATATCAGCTGGTAATTCTGGGATTTTTACGGTAGCCCAGGATTCTGGCTGGTATCAGACTAAAGAACCGAAACGTCGCCTTTGCACATTTAATTGCATCTCGGCTGGTTAACGCATTGCCATTGGTGCTGGTTCTTCCATTCATTTTCGTTCGACTCAATATCGATTAATTTATTAAGGACAAAACACTCTTTGATCAATTGTTTTTTACTCCAGCACTGTTTTTAACACTTTATACTCTCTTTATATTTTTTACTTGACTTTAAATATTTAAGTAATGTATTTTAATTGTTTGGCTTGAAGAACTGCGTTTAGTTGTATATTCAGGTTTGGGAATTTCGATTGTGGAGATAAAATCACCATTCAAAAGTAGATCTTTTGCAAATTTCTTATAATTCAAAAGAAACTTTTCGTTGATGAGTTGGTGATTTTACCTCATTATTTTTTAAAGTGCTTGCAAACCTAAATCGAAATTCTCAAAAAGATTTATATCCTACTTCGAAGAATGAATTTTTAATAAAAATTATTTTAGATAATTCTAAAGCAATTAATATTCTTTATTATAAAAACACTATTAATTATGATAATTTTTTTCGTGAGGACTAAGCAAACAAAACCTGAAAAATGTCTGAAAACCTGTAAATCAATATAGATTTATTAAATTTTGTTCGCTCACTCCTTATAATTCATAAATCCCTCGTTTTAAAAACATGTCCAAACGATTGCAATCTGCTTCTGCATGTAACACGTAAAAATAATATATTTTTGAGTTAGGTAGTAAAATATGTAGTAAAAACTTTAGAGTATGTAATATTAAGTAGCAATACTTTTGTTTAGTATTTAAAAAAATATAATAGATATACTAATTTGTAATATCAATAGTTCTACTGAAAAATTTTTCTCTGAAACTCCTCTGAATCTTTGAACTTCTTTATATAAATCTCTGAATATAAATCGTTTTTAAAATCTACAAAAAATTTAAAAAGAGATTAATATATATAATCTGTTAAAACGGATAAAGTTTTAAAGAAAGATCCAAAAAATTACTCTTCCAGAATAATTTCAGAGAAATGATATCCAATCTCATATTTATATCTGAGAAGCTATTTTACATACTTAAAGATTGTATTAAATTGACAAAATTTTACCAAAGCGACCGGCTAAATAAAAAAATCGACAAAATGAAAATCACAGAATTTGGTAGCGTTAGAGTGAGTAATCTCATGCGGTAACTGTGAGCGTATAAATTATAGGAGCTCATATTACCTCGTGGGGTTTCCTACCCGCTACCCATGTCCAGCAAGTTTAAAAAATTCATATAAAATTTCTTTGATAAAATTATGTTGATATGGTAGCAAACCTACTGAGCTTCGACTCGTATAGAGTGCAAACTTAGATGCGATTTAGTTGCTAAAGATAGCAGCTTATTACAATATGTCGACAAAAATTTTGTTAGAAATTGAGAGTCTTCGTTAAGACTGCTGGATCCTAGTTATAATCTCAAAATTTAATTTTCTCATTTTACTCGAAAAATATTAGAATTAAGTATCTTTTCACTCTGTAGGTAAACTCTTTTTCGTAATTGCAATTTGTCTATAGAGCGAAAAAATGTTCACTTTTGATGCTTTTGGCATAAAACGGAGAATTCGAAATCTATCCTTAAAATTGAATCGTCTCATTTTACAGAAAATGTATTAAAATTAGTAATTTTTTTCTCTCTGTAGACATATTTCTATTACGGAAAAGAATTGAACTACAGTGAAAAAAGAAATCTAACTTTAATATTTGTCAAGTAAAATTAGGAATTTTAACTGTGAGGCTAAAACTTGGATCCAATACCCTTAAAAAGTTTTGAAAACTTGTTTAAATTGTTCAGAGTTGAGAGTTTCTGACATGGAAAAGAATTTGTTTCGATCCACCTAGTTATATATTAATACTTTTAGCAGCATGAGTGAGTTCTTAGTTTGCAAAAATGGCATGATAATACGAAGAATGCAGCATGAACAACTAGGATGCGGGTGTGAGTATTACATCAGGTACTGGTGTAGAATTTTAGCTACCAGTTCTTGGGTTATACTCACCCTTATATCTTTTCAAGCGACCTACCTGCCAACTTTTTCGACGTTGGAATGTATACACGATTACATTTTTAAAAATCCTTCGGTATTGTAAAACTCGCATTTTAGAGAAATATTGGAATGTCAAAAGTCAAAGAGGTAAAACTTTTCAGATTTTTTTCTTATGAAAAATCGTTTTCGAAAGTCAAAAATATTATTAGAAGCCTTTTAATTGATTTATTCCCATTTCTTTATACTCAAATGACTTTATTTATAACTAAGAATCTACATAATTTATTTTTGCTAATTAGTCTCGATTTTAATCCGGATTATTTGTTTTCAGTTGCTCAATTAAGCGTTTTAGTCAACACTGCCGATCAGAGAATTCAAGAAGCAAACAAAAGTGGAGATGGAAAAGTTGATAAGTAAGTTTAAAGCATAATTTGAAATTTTTAAATGGTCTTTTGTTAAAATTTAATCAATGACAAGCAAATACATGTAAATGTGAACTAAAAGCTTTACAACAGAAAATACTTTCAAAAAAAGGGAAATAAGATTATTTTTTCCCTTTTTTTTAAAGAGAATTTTCTTGCGAACAGGGGGAAAAACTAAGAATTCTTTTTAAAAAAGTGTAAAAGACGAGAAAGACTGTGGAGCCTATGTGTATAAAACTAAGTAGTTTGGTTCTTACAGGATGCTAGTGAAGAATCTACTTTTGGGTTACTTGACTTCGCCTGCGAATGATAAATCATCAGTATTGAGAGTAATATCTACAGTTTTGGATTTTAACGAATCAGAAAGGGAAAAAACAGGTGTCAATGACCAGGCCTTCAAAAATAGTTGGTTTTCGAATTTGCTTTATAGTGGAGGACATCCACCAGGCAAGGTAATCTTACTAACGAAATGGAATTCCTAACATTGAAAATAATGTACCATAATAAAAATTCATTTCGCTAAAATTGTTCTATTTTTCAGGATGAAGAAGCCTCTTTGTCGGCAGCATTTGTCAAGTTTTTGGAAAGTGAATCTGCCCCTAAACCACAATTACCTGCTCTTCCTCTATCAAATACTGTAAGTTTTCTAGACTAAATTGAATATTTGTTGAAAACCAAGAAACATAGAACGTTGCTTAAAATTTGTCTTTTCTCTATTTTTAAAATTCAGCTGTATACTTCCTTAAAATTTTGTAGAGAACTTTCTAAAACCGAGTTCTGAATTTTCTATTAAATTCCCAAACAGCAATATAATTAACTGAACAAGAATTTATGCCACAGTTTCTGAATAAATCGTATATTTGAGTTATAACATCAGTCACGGTACTGGAATAACTAAAATAGAAAAAAATATCCATATGTGCTTCAATATTAAATGAAATATAATTTCTATAATTTAATTAAAACAATTAAGTTAATATTTCATTCTTATTGTTCCCAATGTTCCACAATTTACGTTGTTATAATCCAAAATTTCAGTACGTTGACTTTAACTTCATAAGCAGCAAAAAATCACTTACCAGCCTTATTCATTCATGCAAAATAAAATTTTTCGAAAATTCTCAAACGCGTAAAATCATAAATAAAAAATACTCCGAAAATTTACGAATTTATCACAAAATGTCCAGCATCACCGACTATAAATCAATAACTTGATCGAATTTAGATGAAAAACAGTCAAAATTCTAACTATGTCAGATCGATTATTTTCACTTATGTATATTAACAACAATTCACATTTATTTAGGAATTTGAAAATTTGAAAATTCTCATTCCTTGAAAGGAAGTAGCAGGAAAGTTTGAAATATTTAAACATTAAAATTTTTATTTTAATCAGTTAATTTGATAATTATTTAGATTTTATTTATTAAATTTATTAATACACCCAGTCCAAAGTTAATAAAAATACCTTATTTTTTGCCATTTAAAATATTTTCAGAGAACTCATATTATGAAATGTATTTTAAATAAATAACTAATATTTTTTTACTTTTTCAGCCTTTGACGAAACCGGGACATAGCCGACAACATTCTTCATCATCTACACAATCCACTCTACTTTTGTCAAACATTGCGTTGCCAACATTTCCAGATTTCGTCCCTGCACGAAATACTGGATCAATTTTAAAAGAAGTTTTGAAAGACAGCTGATATTGAAAGCTGTTTTATTTGGGTTTCCTTTTTGAACATGGCGAGCACACCACGCGGTAAGTTTAAAAATGTTGTTTTTTATTGTTGGGATTTTTAACTGAAATCATTTTTTTTATAATTAAAAATAATTTACACCTATTTTTGGTTTATTTTTGCCAATTTATTACTTTTGATGTAATCCTAAATTTTTAATATTTTTTCAGGACGTCACTAAGTGAGGAAATAATGATGAAATTTGACGATAATAATAAAAACATTTGCCAATTCTCTCCACCATCAAGAAGTGTCTCAACATTTCATTAATGTTAATTCTAGAAATTAAAAACTGAGACATTCTCATAAGAAGAAATTATTTATTCAAACGTTTATTCATAATTGTTTATAGTCAAAAGTGTAAATTTGATTTTTGTTTTGGTTTATTTCGTACTTTTTACAAGTAGGTCTTCCTATAAAAATCCTAAGTCTAAAGCGGCATTTTATTTGAAAAATTGTTTTAAAGTGCTGAATTATAAATTAATCTACGCTGAATTTATAAAAATAAAATGCTTCATAGTATAAAGAAAAAGCGCTTTAAATAAAACAGAAACATTTAATAAAGGAATAAAAATCTTCATCTTAGCGAATTAAATTAAACTTTGCAAAATGTGAAATGTTGCAAATAATATTTGAATTTTAGTAATGAATCCACTCTTAACTAGAATGACACAAAGTACTACCAAATTTCTAAAATAAATTATGGTGCTTTATATTCTATGAATTTCAGTACAAATGATTCGCCAAAATGAATTTGAAAAACCTTTATCTTAGTTTATTTTTATTTTATATGTGTTTAGTAAATAAATATCAGATATCTACTTATGTTTTTAGAAAAATAAAAAACTGTATAAATTTATAATTACAACTAGAAATATTAGGATTCAGTAATTTACTAGTCGTGATATTTCTTCTGCTTTCAATACTTCCAATTTAATTGTACGAATTACTTTGCATACGAAATAATTGTAAATAATAGAAAAATAAGTGATTTTGTAAATCTGTATATTATACAAATATAAATTTTTACTGCAGATTATGTATTATTGTTGTACCTTCAAATCTTTATTAAAGTGAAATTAAAATCAATTCTAAGTACAATGAAGGAAAATTGTAATAGTAATTAGAACCCGTATCTCCTTGATTAAAAGATCAATACGAATTACAGCTTTGAATATTCTCTACTAAATATTCAAACTCGCCATATGAGATTATTTTACAATCTTTTAGCATTTATCATGTTCTTTTAAATCCGCCACGGTCGCTTTAATTTTCGTGTTTAAATTTTGAAACCGCATCAGAAGGGTTACACATGGTACTTTTTGAATTCCTAATTTTTTAGTCTAAATTATTAGCTGAACTCGGAACTTCAATTGTTTGAAAGCAGAAACATATAATATGTAGGAAGATGAAGATTAGGAGAGAAAGTTATTATACAAATCAAAACCCAGAAATTTCTCTTAGATAATCAAGTTTATTTTGGTCATACCCTTCAAAGGTTATAAGCACTACAAATACAATCTAAATGCTTATGAGGTAAGACAAATTTTGGAAATATTATGAAATAATGATGAACGATTAGTATGACTAGGAAAATCATATGAAGGATTATATTTATGAAACGATATTGGGAATGATTTACGAAAATCGAAAACGCCATTTATTTCTTCTCTTGTTTCTTCTCCTCCTTCTTTTCTTTTTTTTGCTCTCCATTTTCACGAATAGCTGGTTTCCCAGTGTGCTCAATTTTTATTGATCTTTCGTTTTGTTGCTTTGGTTGCTCCTTCCTGGGAGCAGTTATTGTCAGCACTCCATCTGAAGATAGATTAGATGAAACACTGTCGATATCACATTGTTCTGGAATCAAGTACTTCCTGGAGAATTGTCTTGAAATCCACCCGTGCTCATCTTGTTTCTCCTCATGTTTGCCTTCGACCACAACGCATTTATCAACGACTTTTACGTTGATCTCCTCTGGCTTGAACTGCTGGATATCCAGGGATACCTGTAAAGAACAATTTTTAAGTTATAAAAAATTTAATTTTTTTCGAAATGATTACAAATAAATTGAATAGAATGGACTACAAGATAAATTTTTGCAATTTGCAGTTTTTTCAACTATAAGATTTTCAAGGTTTGAAGTTAAAAGGATTTCATTTTGAACGCTTTTAGTAAATATTTTGTTAAGTATAAACATTTTCAGTTTCTGATTTATTACATTTAATGTTTAATCAAGATGAGATTTCAAGTAAAATTCAGAATCTTAAAAGGTACGATTTTAAAAATAGTTTACATTTTTATATAATGGAATAGTTTATTAACAATGATTAATTCCTTATAATTATTAAGACAGTTTCAATCAAAAATGTTCAACTAAAAATAGTTGAAATTATGGAAAATATGCAAATAAAATTTTTAAAAAACTTAAAATGGAGTGTGGGCTTACATTTTATTTAATAAAACAAAATTATTAAACGCGAAGATATATAAATTAATATTTTAATCACAAAACTCTTACTTGGAACTGGTCCTTGTCGGCCTTGACAACCGAAGAACCACCCTCGCCTTTGCGAAGCAATTCTCCCCAAGGTCTCAAGTACATCATCGCCGGGTTCCTGGTTCGTCTCTCGATTCTGGGAGCGATGTAGTTCTCTAGGAGTCCAGGAGACAAAAGTTGCTCCGGATGGAGACCAAGTCCGAAGTGCTGGTCCTGGAGACGATGTGGGCGATCAAGGTCTTCCCACCAGTCAGAATACAACAAGGGTATTAAAGACATTTTGCAGATTCCTTTTATTGGACTAAGATCACAAAGACTTTAAACGAATTTAGTATTTTATTCGCCTGTGAGATTAATCGATTTGCTTGACGTTCAACGTTGCACAAGATGCTTCACTTTCGCTTGTTCTTTGTGTACTGGTTGCTGGGGGACACTCCCGACTTGTATTTATAGTCCCACAAGCCCCACAAGGTACAGCCGGCAACCGGGCTGGAGGCGGAGCCGGTTGCCGGTACTGTCAATGGGTGGTGATTCGGTAAAGTTCGCGATATTTCTAGAAAATCTAGAAGTTTCAAAAAAGCTCACATCGAATTCTCGAGAATACACCGGCAATTATGCTTTTCAAATAGTTCAGTAAGATTAAACTAGATGTTTTTGATCATTTTAGAATGTTTTTTAAACGAAATTTGGCCCTGTTTGTCCGAAATGTGAATTGATTTGCGTTTGTTCAAGAAGTGTGCGAGAGGAGCTGAGAGTGTGAGGTTATTCCGTTTATTGTTCCTTCGTTTTCGACATTTTTGAAGGTTTTTACAGGTTTTGATTTTCGAATGGACTAGAAAAAGAGAGGTTCAGAATAATAAAATCAATAGAAATTTGAAGCCTTTTTTACGGTTTTTTTTGTGTTCTACATTTTCGGTGAGGTTTTGTTAATAAATGGTGGACCACGTCAAGCGTAACATTTTTTTTTATTTAGCATTTATTATGGGAAACAATGGTATACAATTCAAAATCGAAAATTTCGCATACGAATTCTTTGTTCTAGCAGATTCTAGAATGAACTCATCCAATTTTTCTAAAAGAATTGAGAAGGATCGCGAAGGCATTTTTCGAAGGGGAGAAAATATCAAATGTCTTTTTCAAAGGTTTCGCGAAATACATTTTAGTAAATTCTATTTATGTATGAGGCTGAAGGCATGTCATTCACATTTCCTTATCTGCCCTTATGGTAGGAAATATCGAGACAAACACAAAAGAGAAAAGGCCCTTTATTTTCGATTTATGTAGCGAAATATTAATTTAATATTCTCAACTTTTGGGTTTTGACTCTATAATTTATAAAATAATTGTTTAGCAAAAATGACATAATATAACAAATTATTGTCCGTTCTCAATTTTAATAATTTAATAAAAGGTTCAATTAAAAATTTACATAAAATATTTCATATGAAAATAAAGCCAAATTTTAAAGTGAAAAATAATAAAAATATAATATAGTGAATTAAAATTTAAATAAAAATTCTATGAGTAATCATTAAATCTTAAAACTAAGGAAGGGTTGTCTAGAAAATATCACACACAATTATAAGAAATAACTACATATTTATTAATTTTTTTTATTTGCACATATATAAGTAGGTTTAAAGTAAGACATTAAGCAGTCTATTATTTATATTTGAGAAAAAATGATACTATTTATTTTCATCGAGTTTTCATTTACATGAAGAAATTTATATTGTATATTAATAATATCTTTAAAAAAATGTTTTGAACTTTGAAGTACTAAAAGATTATTATGTTATACAATACAAATTAGAAATGTTCCCTACCTTAAAAAAAATGTTTCTTAAAAATGTAATAATGAATGCAGCTCAAAATCAGTCTTCTGAGTTTATGATAAATTAAAATGAAAATTAAAATGGAATAAAAAATTAAAATTATGCTTTCATTGTTCCCCTTCTTCTTTTATGTTGTGTATTTGAGTTTTTCTGATTTTTGTCCAGTCCTTGATTATCGGTTATTTCAGATGACCCATTGGAAACTGCGACCTCATTGACAGCTGGTTCTCCTGTGAACTGAATCTGGATCGGCCTCTCATTTGATTCAAGTTCTGTCTGTTTTCTGGGAGCTGTGATGGTCAAAACACCATCAGAGGAGAGTTGAGACTCGACTTTATCCAGATCGCACTGAGACGGGATCAAATACTTCCTGATGAATCGTCTCGAAATCCAACCATGATCGTCCTCTGTCTCTTCGTGGTTAGCCTCGACGATGACGTTCTTATCAACTATCTTTACGTTGATCTCATCTGGAGCAAAGTGCTGCACATCCAGAGTGACCTTAAACTTGTCCTTATCTGCTTGAACTGTGGAGACGCCTCGTTCCATCCTGAGATTTTTATAAGGATGATATCTTCTCCTGGCCAGACTTCTGTTGGGTCTGTAGATCAAAATTTGATCCGAACTCGGTGCAATTCTATCTAGAAGGTCTTCTGACGTCAGGTTCATGCCAAAATTTTGATCGAAAACTCTGTGAGGGCGGTGTAAGTCCTCCCACCAGTCTGAGAAAAGTCCTTGTAGTAGAGACATTGTTTCTTATATCTGCTACTTGGTTTTAAAAATGCAAGACTTTCAAATCGATTATAGTTTTCACGAGTCGTAGTTACTAGTTTGCACGTGGCTCTGTTGATTCGATATAACGCTTGCGCTGACACGTTCCGGTTTTATAAAGCCTGGTGTCATCTATAGGTAGTGGGGATATTATTGACCGTGGTCGCGAAACTTCTCGTCGCTTCGGTCTAACAATAAGTCTGGAATATAGTAAAATACTAGATGTGGCCTTGAATCCACTCTATGAATGAAGTTGTAGAGCATAGTATGTATTTCTTGGATTTAGAATTAAAATTAGAGATTTACTATTTGCTTATTGCAGTTGTCTAGACTGGGAATATTTGTTTGGTATTTTTTTTAGTAAAGAATTTCTCTCTTTCTCTTGTTTTCAAAAAAATGTCCTACTGTTTCTTCCCTAATAGCACTGTACGTTCCTGGAATGTTCCTAACGTTCCTGGATTGTTCCGAACAGTCCTAGAATATTCCAGGAACGTTAGGAACATTCCAGGAACTTACAGTGCTATTAGGGTTGTTTTTCATTTAAAAACAGACTGAATCAATAAAACCCAATAAAAAAATGCATATCCTTTTTGTTGACAATTCTACTAAATATTATATTTTTAATTAAAAATGAATTTTTTTTTACTTGAAAAATGAACTATTCCGTTAAAAATTAACTTTCTAGAGTGAAAAGTTAAGTATTTTTACTTGAAATTCGTCTTTTTTCTTGTAAAATTGTATTATTCAATTTTGATCAAGAACTTTTTGCTTGAGAAGTAAACAATACGTTTAAAATTAATGAGTTTTTAAAATATTTTTTCGAGAAAAATGTTAATATTTAATTGAAAATTTTTTATCCAAAATTCCAATGTTCAAATGAAAATTGTCTTTTTTCGTTGAAAATCTAATTATTTTTTATTAAAAATAAAGTGATCCAGTTTAAAATTGAGTAACATTAACTACAGAAAAAAAAGTATTTTTGAAAATAACGTTACTTATTTAAAAATTATTTTTGTTTAAAAACTGAAAATTGAGCTTATAAAGAATAAAAAAAACTATTTGAGTTTAACTCATTTTATTAATAATTTATTTGTAAAACAATATTCTACAGAAATACTTAGATTTAAATAATCCACACTTAAAAATTTAAATAATCCACACAACACAAGTCATTCAAGTTAAATTATAGATTTTAAAGTAAGTATATCACATCCAGAGACTTAAAAAAAATAATAATTATCACAATTTATCAGTTTGAGACGTAAATAAATTATTTCTTCGGAGGTTTGTCTTGCTTCTCTCCTTCCTCAGTTCTAGTTTCTTCCTCTTTTTTCTTCTCACTTGAGGTTTCCTTAGGTTTATCGGTACTTTCTTGAATCGCTGGTTGTCCAGTTTGTTCGATCGGAATCACCTTCTCTTTTTTCTCAGTCTCAGGAAGTTCTTTTACAGGAGCCGTAATCGTCAGGACTCCATCCGAAGATATACTGGATTTTACCTGATCTATCTCTACCTCTTCTGGAACTAAGTACTTCCTGATAAACTGTCTCGAAATTGTACCGTGTTCATCCTTCTTTTCCTCATGTTTTGCCTCAATGATGACGAATCTGTCGACGACCTTCACATTGATTTCCTCTGGCTTGAACTGTTGCACATCCAGGATGACCTTGAACGTGTCCTTATCAGCTATTATAGTCGATGTTCCTGAAAAAAAAATAAAATGTGTCAATTTACAGTCAGAAGAATTTTTTAAACATTTTTTCGACCAAATTTTGAAAATTCGAAGTTTAAGAGTTTTAATTGGTTTTTAAATCTCAAGTTTCAATCTTCAGTTATATTTAAAATTTAGGAATTTATTTTAGACTCAACCGGTTTCTAAACCATCAAAATTTTTTAATCCCTTAAGTTCTATATTTTTGTTTTACTTAAGAAATATTGGAAATAGAAGTTTGTACATTCATACTTCAAAAAATTCTATCTTTATGGAATTTTCTAAAAGAAGAAAAATTAAAGTCACTGGAAACTTGAAACTATCATAATTTTGAAATATTTTTCATTGGATATGCTTACCACTTCCTGTTGATCGCAAAATATCAGCCCGAGGTCTATAATAGAGATCCATGAGTGCAGATCTGTCCCGGAGAAGTGGATAATGGTATCTGCCAGTCCATTGTGGCAGTCTCAAATCTTCAGGACGTAGACCCAATCCAAAATTTTGATCCATGAGCATGTGAGGCCGTTCCAGGTCGGCCCACCAGGCGGAAAACAATAAGGGTAACAAAGACATTATATATAAGAATTTGTTTGCTCTCTATCTTCTTGAAAATTGAACTTCGAAGTCGATTTTAATAGATTTTGATATTTTAAAATATTTTTATGGCACGTTTGGAAATCGCAAAGTTGATTCTCTCTTGTTACTTTTGCTTTTCAAATTCACAACTGAAAATCGCAGATTCGCAGCGACGCTGCGAGTATTTATACAGGAGCTTCTTCTTTTGGGGTGGGAAGTGACCAGACGGGGAAATATCTGGAGCTTTCGATTTCTAGAAGCTGTCACGTATGGCTAAACTAAATAACAACTTGGAAATGGAAACACTTATTTGGCTGTTGCTGATTGGCCCAGACAAAGGCTGAAATGAAACAAAGGATGCTTAGAGACATGTGGAATGTTTTGATTGACTTCAATCAACTCGAAAGTTGTCTTTCAAATTACATCAGAATTATTTGAGATTTAAAGAAAATTTCTTTTCCTCTGATTATAACTTCAAATTTTAAGATTAAACAAAATTCGATTTTTTCATTTTACTTTAAAAATATTATTACATCGTCAAATTTTGTGCCCACTGGGTATCTAATTGATATTTTGCAAATTTTATGACAAATTGAATTTTAAAGCTGGCTTACTCGCATATTTTTTACGAACGTATAATGAGTCAGACGGTATAAGTATTATTCATTTAAATCAGCAAAGATTAGAGTGGAACGTAAAAAAAGTAAATATTTTCGAGAAAGATCTCGCGGAGGCTTTAAATCCTTTATTTTTAATTTTTTTTATTGGCATTTCACACAATAAATATCAGTTCAACACGATTATTTATTTTAGGAAGATATCTGTATTCTATTTTTGTACTTTGCTTACTTCTTATCTCATGGTTATAATTATTTATTATTTATACATATAATTTATATATGATAAATCAATTTACATTTCAATGATTTAAATACTACTGATATAATTCGTTAAAAACATTTTGTATCTTTTTTTTATTTTTAGGCGATACCTTCGACCAATCTTTTTGCCTAACTGCGTTCTAAAATTCTGATGCCTTGTACAACAAGAAGTATATATTGATCCCCTTATTGCGTAACTTCGCGTAACAGATATTTTCCATCTTTTTGAAGCCAGTTTACAATGATTGAATGCAATTTTTAAAATCAGAACTTTTGAGACTACATATACAATGTCTAACAGTCGGAATTTTTTTGCAATTTAAAAAATGCATTAAAGAAAAAATTCCTTATCAGGCTTTTGGTTTTATTCATTTTTCTCTTTCTATGGATAATACTAATGATTTATTTACTTATAAAAACTAAAATGTGACTTTAAAAAAACAATTAGTAAATGTAAAAAGGAAGGTAAAAATTTAAAAAAAAGAGTTCGTAACTTCCTTGTTGCTTTGCCAATAAATTCCGAAGTGTGTTTTAACCCCATGCTAAAATTTGCACGTATCTTAAGTGTCAACTGCTCTTCAAACGCATCGTCACAACAAAACGGTTCGAAAAATATTTCTGCTTATGATTAAGAATCTTTTTGTAATCTGGAATTTTGCGAATATATAAAGTAGTAAACAAATTCTTTAACTTAACCGATCTTTTTAAATTTTTTAATTATTTTGTGACTTTTTCTCTATTCCGTAGTTCAATTTCTCAATTTTAGTTGATTCCATTTGTCTTCATGTTACTCCAAGAATATTAACATCGAAAGAGTTAGGTTTTAAAATTGTTATGTGGAGTATTTATTGATTAGTCTTATCACATAATTATTATTAGCAAAGAAAAATAAATGTTTAAAACTTTAGATTTCTAAAAATTTCTCGACGTTTCTTGTCCGTTCTCTATAGACTCGAAATTACTAGAATTTTCTACATATCAAATACCGACGGGCCGGCGCGGCGATATATAAAGCCCGAAGTTCGTAGCGCACCCTTTAGTACAATTCTAGCAAACGATCTAAACGTGTGTTTTCAAAGTTTGTCCCGCGAACGTACGTTTCCAAACGTTTTCAATAAAGTGCATTTTTTAAGGACCTGCGAATAAATTTTCAAAAGCCATGAGGTCGAGAGTATCTGTGATTCCGAAAATGATGTCTCAGTGGTGGGAGACTCTAGATCGTCCTCATCGACTCTTTGACCAGCATTTTGGATTGGGAATGAATCCAGAGAAGCTTTTAAGGTCTTCGTTTTTCGACCGAAGATTTCCTGCTGACTACTTTCAACCCTGGGAAGAATTTATGAAGGATTCAATGAGGCAGGCTATTGAAGATAATGGAAAAGGAACCTCAGTTGTCAAGGCAGATAAAGACAAATTTAATGTTGCTTTGGACATTCGTCAATTCAAACCAGACGAAGTCAATGTTCGAGTTGTCGACAACTGCATCGTCGTCGAAGGTATGCATTTAAAAATCGTTTTTAACTTTATTTACATTTTTAGAAAAGAATTAAGGGTTCTCTGATATTTATTTTTTTATGATTTCTTATAGGCTTAAAATCTAGATTTTTTTGAATTTGCAAATGCTGAAATTCAAAGAATTAAGAAGAGAATTACTTAACGATCTTTAGATATTTTGACGAAAAACTTTTGTAATTGTATAACATTTTAAGTGAAATTTTATTTATTTTAAATTACAGCCAAGCACGAGGAACAGAGAGACGACCATGGTTACATCGCAAGACACTTTGTCAGGAAGTACTTAGTACCAGAGCAATGTGATCCTGAAAAAACGACAAGTACCCTTTCTTCTGACGGAATTTTGACGATCACAACTCCCAGGAAGCCTGAAGACATAGAAGACAAGAGGGAAAAAACAGTGAAAATTGAGTACACTGGAAAACCTCTCAATGAGAAAGAAGAACCTGCAGAAAAGCAAAAGATTGCTGCGAGCCAGTAAAAAAATTTTAACGACATGTTAAGTTGTCATATTGTGATAAATCCTTTTTAAGACTTCTTTTCATGATTTTTCATTTCTTGTAATATATTCATTTTTAGTATACACCATAAGTAGAATGTATCGTTCATTATTTGGAATAAGATGTTAGAATTTGCGAATTCGCAAAGATTTATAGATTAGTTGATATTTGTATGACTAAAAAGTATTAATAAACCTTGTAGATCATGGAAATCATCGAGTTATTTAATTTTATTCTAAGCATTTAAGCAACTTTGAATTTTATTTTACAATAAAGTATATTAATCGAATGTAATTTTTAAATTGTTTAATTTGTTCCAAACTAAATTAACTAAAGGTCG
>JAUESI010000010.1:11974761-11990514 GCA_032275145.1 Synergus laeviventris | reverse complement strand
CACCTCATCTCTGCTCGAAGTACATATTTTGATGCATTTGATCATTAATGTACATTTTAAATATTTTACTGCAAAAGACTGCAATTCGCAAATACATATAGTGTATTTATAAATTCTGGTAATACTTTATCAGCGATCAGCATGTGTATTATAAGCTATTCCCGATGGGTTTTTTTTAGACAGCGAAACATATAACCTCAAAATTGTGTTCGTTGTGTTTAATATTTTTTTTTAAGATTTAAAGATGTATATTTTATGGTGGTTATAGCAGGTTATAGGAACAATCAGTCAAAGAATGGCGGAAAAAATCACTGTTGAAAAACTTCCTCATCATGAGCAACAAGAACTTTGTAGGACACGAGCTCCTTACAGACAGGGGAAAAAATTGACGGCTGTCAAGGTAGCGTTGCGAATACGTATCCTACGCTTGAATAATTCAGATATTTTTATTATTGATTAATTATCATCTTTGTTAGTTTTTTTCTCAAATTTAGATATTTTTTCGCAAATTAGCGGTATTCCTTTTTTAAATGGACGTATTTCTACACAGTGAAAATGTGCCTAATTTTCATCATTTTTGTACACAATGAAAACTTGAATATTTCAACTTTTCGTTTTATGCATAAATGATTAAAATTAGGCTTTTGATTTTTGTTAATTAAAAAATAAAAATTTTTTTTTATCAAAAATAATAATTTGGTTTCTAACTTTTATTATCAAAAATTGTCTTCAATATTATTTTTTTTGATTTGTGATTATCTTATCGATATGTCTTATTTTCTTAATTTGCATTCTTGAAGTTTCCTTGACACTATAGCTCTCTGCATTAGGTTTACACAATCAACGATGAATCGGCACATTTAATAGTATGTGGAGTACCAAAACTACAATTGAATAAGGAAATAAAAAAACTATTCTTTCCGTACGGAGAAATAAAAAAGCTTGGTTTGATTCCTGATTATCCATCGGAAGAATTTACCGAAACTTTTCACGTGCACTATGATCGCATACAGAGTGCCAGGTTCATATAATAATTATATTAAAAGAAATTTTTACATGCATATATTTCTCATATGGCCTGTAAAATTGTATAACGAATTACATAAATTTTGGTTAATTCCCATAGAATAGCGAAACGCTTCGTCGATGGCAAAAATTTTTATGGTGGTCTCTTACATGTCTGCTATGCACCTGAACTTGAAAGTATTTCGGAAACAAGAGCTAAACTTATTCAGAGACAGAAGGACGTGACGGTTAGAATTAAAAGACACAAATTGGATCCCACGAATCCTGAGATCGATGAATTTCTATCACAGTACGTTTTAAAATCTTTTTATTTCTGTAGTGTGTATCTAAAAATATTTGACAAATTCTAGATCAAATTTACAATATGCTTCTAGGGAACAGTTTCATAGGAAGAAAAGAACACCTGCATTGCCTTTAACTCAGGAAAGACTCGACGCACAGTATCCGAATGAAAGTTTAGGAAGCGGAACCTCACAAGTAACAGAACCGAGTTTTCCTTCAGAATTTTATGGCGCAAGTACCTCAACCGGAATTCAACATGGCAACTTAATTAGACTTTCAAGTATAATTAAACCGTCGCCTGAGTTACTGCAAGCACCTTATCAACCATACGAAACCATTTTAAGAGCGTCAGCTGCACGTACTTTGAAAAGGAAAAATTATAAAGGTCAATCTGTTGACCATGTATCTAAAGTTAGAATAATTCGACCCCAATTAATAGACACAAGGAATATAGCAAGGCGAGAAGAACCAGAGAAAAAAGTATTCATAAATGTAAAGAAAGTCGAAAGCGGTATCAACATCAAAATTCTACCGAGGACTAAGAATAACAAACGCATTGTGATAAAAAACCAAAGGTATATGAATATGTAGTCCTATATTTTTTCTTACAACGGAGAACACAGTATATTACTTAATTTTCTATTATATTATTAATTGCAGTGTGACACAGCTCGTGCGACCCACTACTGAACTAAAGACATCAATTCAACTCGCCAAAGATAAAATACGCCAGGCAATGGAAAGAAACACTTAATGTAAATAAGTATTTAATTATTAAAAAGTTACATATAATTTTCTAAAAATATTTCGTTTTTCTGCCTAGATTTAAAGACATGATTCAGCTTTTTCTTACCCCCTTCTTAAGCGTACTTGTTTCATTCTCAAGTTTATGATAAAAGACGTAAACTGCTTGTTAAAATATTGATCTTAATGTTGAATGATCTATTAACTTCGTTACGCTAAATAATTTTGCAAAGGATTTAATATATAATTATATAATAACTGTGGAGTCCCCGTCCCATTTTGTGCTATTCAACCTAGACTTGATTGCATTTTTTTTTCCGTTTGGCGGAGTGTTTTCTTGAATCATCTTCATAGACAAAGGTGCCTTTCGTCGCAAACGTGGCGATTTTAAACCCACTCCCTGTGGCTTACTGTTGCTGTTAGACCTATTACTCAAAGGCGTGCGATTCTGTAAAATAAAGAAGTTTTCATTGTATATTATATATTGAAAACGTTTATTAAAATTTACATACCTAATAATTTAAGTGTTCAAATACGAAATAATTGTCTCTAGAACATCTCATTTATAACGGTATATTCTCAATGTTGATCAGGGCAAAATATTCTGGAGTTTTGAATGTATATGTAATTGCATAAGCCTTACCTTCAGTATATCCATGTTTTTGATTTCAGTCGTCTGTTTTTTACTAGGGCTAACGAGTTTTTTGCCCTCTAATTCTTTCTTGATAATCCTCTTCTTTTTCTTCTCGTCGGATTCGCTCTTTTGAATCTCCTGTTTCTTTATAGTGCCTAGTAGATTGCAGTCACCGTCATCAAATTCTATGATGACTTCTTCCTTCGGACTTGTGAATTTCTTGTGATCTTCTAAATCAGTGTCATTTTCATATTTCGAATCTACCTGTGTTACAGGACTCAGTGTATCTCTCCAAATTTTAATTTTATTCTCAGCTTCGTTGCATTTGACCTCGAAATCGTTCATAGCAGTAAGTAGAACTTTGTCAATAATGTTTTTTGAGTCGGCTAAGAATTTTGTTTCTAAATTATCAGTTTTGCCTTCTGCCTTAGGACTCTCCGCGGGAGAGTTAGAGGACAAAGTGTCGTTGGAGCTGTCAAGAGAATCCTCGTTTCCATTCCTCAATACTGTGACTGCGCTGTTGTCCAAAATTGTTTCGATGCTGGAACTGCAATTTGAGTCGGGCGAATTGCTCTGGGCTTGGGAATTATTTAAGCTTATGACAATATCCGGCAAGGCGTTTATTTCAGCAACATCGAGGTATGTTGTAGTTTCGCTGAAAGATAACCTCGTGGGTGGCATTTTGATGTCGTAAGTGCTTGTATTTAAATTTTCTTGGGAACGGACTTTGGCATTTTCGGGAGATTTTGGTTTTAAAATAGGTGTCCTATCAAAGTCAAACGCTGGTGATCTGGGATCAAGCCCTAACATCTTTTGATGAATTTCGCTTAGCATGAGATTTTTGCTCCGAAGGTTGGAGCGAGTAAACTTTGGAGTGTTCCCTTGTGGAAGAGTCTCTAGCTGCAATTATAAAATTTAATTTTATTATAATATTGTTGCATTTTTAAGAAAATTGAAAAGAAATTGGTTTTGTTCCAAGTTATCCTCTTATCGATTCTTTGAATCTCAAAATTTATATGTAAATGCTATGATATACATAAATAAATTACCAGAATTGGAGTTCGTGACACGTCTACGTTTGGAGATCTCGGATCTATGCATTGCTCTAAAGTCGTAGATGTCGATGTCACATCGAAATTTGTTTCCAAGTATGGTTTTGCTTGTAAATATTTTGGCACGGCGCTGATGACATGTTTTGTTTCAGACGAAGGGGTTGCGATTATCTAAAAGAAAATACTAAATAGAAGACCGCAAAGCGTATACAATATAACACTTAATTTTACTTTACAAATATTATTAGTATATATTTTTTCCCTTTGTAATGGTACTCATTTTTCAAATACTAGTGAATTAGAGAGCAAAAAATGCCTATTTTTAATACTTTTTTTGTAAGATGGAGAGTGTTAACTATTTGAAGATTGAACCTAACATATTTAATATATTCAGATACATAAAAAATGTACCTCTATTGGAGTCCTGACTATTCCTAAAGTCGCTGATCTGGGATCCAAAGATCTTTTTTTCTGTGGCTGAGGTGTGCAGGTGTCATAATTTTCCAAAACCAATGACGATGAATTAGACTGCTTCGATTTATCGTTTTCTCCATGGTAAAATAATTTACTCGTGAAATTCCCCATTTTTACTACGTTTCAATTAAACTGATTTCGCTTTATTATCTGTGAATGAAGATCTGATATTTAGTAATTGTATAAATGATCATAATCTGCTTTTGTATATTTGAAAGTTTGGCAATTTTTTCTAATAACTTAAAAACTTGCAACTTTAACGTCATGAGGACAACTGAGAGTAATTGCTCCAAAATGGTTTAATCCATCTAAACATGTAATAATTTGTTTCTTTTTAGCAGAAATTAAATGGAATAAGTGATCAGTGTTGAAACCCTCGTAAAAATAATGGAAATCTACTTATATTTGCAATAAACGAAGAAAATATTTTAGAATAAAAAAGTACATCAAAGAAATGTATACGTATATATTACAGACCTTTTTATAAAGTTCGTTAAAATCTTTGCAAAAGAGTTAGAAAAATATTCCAATAACTACCCCAAATAAGAACATTACTAAGAATAAAGGAGGAGAAATTAAAAAAAGGATTTATGAATTATCTATAATATAAATGCTTTAAATAAATTTTTGAGTCATTTAAACTTTCGTAAACAAAGCGAAATTTTAAATTCGTAACCGACGCATCTCTAATTTGATTAATTTTTCATTAAATCCATTCATTTATTTAGATTGTTGTTATTTTTATATATACTTACGATGACTAGGAAATTTTTTGATGATTACTTTGAATAAATATTTTACACGTCAATGTTTCAAGGTAAAATTCTAATTTACACAGGAGCATCAGTCAAGCTTCCATTTTTATATAAAACGTATTTAAACGTAAAAACGTATATAAAGCATAAACGGCTTTCATCCATATGACAATGGCAATGCTGCCAATGCTGTAAAGGATAATAATATTCCGACAACGCAGGCTGACCAACTTATCTGTCAAAAGTGTGACGTCAT
Source organism: Synergus laeviventris (assembly GCA_032275145.1). NCBI lineage: Eukaryota > Metazoa > Arthropoda > Insecta > Hymenoptera > Cynipidae > Synergus > Synergus laeviventris. The sequence goes on along the minus strand of JAUESI010000010.1, from coordinate 11,985,291 downwards.
GGCTCTGGCAAAGATCACAAAGACCTGGAGGTGCACCTCATCTCTGATGTCTCTGATAAAGATATTATTTTAGGTGCACATTTTTAAAATTCCATAAGTTTCCGTTCTATATTCGAAACAAAAATTTCATTTAAAAATAGCATTACTTTTCAAATTTTTCAGAGTTTTTCCAAAATTTAATAACTTCTAGTTTCTAAATCAATTTCGAAATCCAAAAAAATAAAATGTAATCAAATAAAGGATTAAAAAATGGGTTATTTTATTTCTCCTTTTGTTACAAAAGTTATGTCCAGGCTAGTAAAAAATAATCTTCACCGTATAGAATACATATATAATTATTTTTTATACCAATCCAGCCGGCACTTTTTATTATTATTAATGTTTCTGCCTATGTGCTTTCAGCGAACCTCGCTGACAAAAGCTTTTTTGGCAAATGTCGCAGGTGTATGGCTTCTCTCCGGTGTGAATTCGCTTGTGCCGAATTGCGTGACTCAAATGGTGAAAGCTTTTTTTACAAAAAGAACACTGGTATGGTTTGTCATCTGTATGCGTTCTCAAGTGTGTTTTCAAATCGAATTTCTTGAAAAAAGATTTTTCGCAGATAGGACAAACGTGCTTCCTTTCCTTGAGGTGATCTCGTTTTACATGTTCCTGTTTGAAAAAAAAATTATATAAGAATCAAAATTATATAAATAATTAACATTCAATGAATGTGATTAATATACATAATACAATTTTTTCTATACTCACATTTACGAGAGAAAGATTGTAGTAAACTTTCGAACATATGCTGCAAGCAAAAGTCTGCCGACCATCCGGTCGATGATTATTCGTAATGTGCTTATTCAAGGTTGATTTCCACGCGAAAGACATGCCACATTCTTTGCAATGAAAACGTTGATGTTCCTTATAATGCAGTCCCATGTGTTGTGTAAAATTATATCTTGTAGAAAGTGTCTTTCGACATAAATAGCAATGAAATTCTTCACTATAGGTTTTTTCTTTCCCGCTCTTGCATTTTTTCTTTTTCTTCGTATTTTTACTTTGCATTGTGCTGTTATTTTTCACAAAATCAAAGTCCTCTCCGATGGTTGCGGATGAGATATCTTTCGAATCATTATTTTTAGCGTCCTGTTTTTCTTCATTAAATTCACTAAATATTGGATTATCAATCAACGCGAAAAATTTCTCTTCATTCTCTGCTAGACAAGTTGTGCCACCCTCTTTTCTCTTTTCAGATTGTACCAATTCCAACAATTGTTTTGCACAGTTTTCATAATTCGTTCTATCAAAGCTCTCGAAATTTCCTTCCATATAAACTTCGAAATTTGATTGGGGATCGGCTCGAAACAATTCCAGATCCTGAAAATTTTCTACAGTTTCAACTAAACCTTCTATATTATCGGAAGATTTCGCCTGAGGCTTTTCGGAAATATTATCCAACACTAATTCGTAAAATTGTTCTTCTGTTCCAATCTGTACGAGATGAAGAGTCGGTTCAATTTCATTGGTATCCATGTATTCCATTTCCAAATTAGAACTAGAATCCTGGGATTCTATGTTTAAAAAATACTGAGATGTAATATTTTCCTGAAATCCTAACTTAGTGTATCTACATTTCATATTATCCTTTGAGATCTGTTTCCTTGATACACAATGGTCTACATCAAGCTGATTCTCCGAAGAGCCCTCAATCTCCAAAATCTTTGGAACTATATTTGCTAAGTCATTTACATCTGAGTAAGTATCTAAAGCGCTGACCTCTATTCCTAAATCGACGTTGTCGTTAGTAGAAGTGTTGAATGAGTCAGAAATATTCGCAAATTCAAATATGTGATCCCGCAATAAATTGGAAGACACTTCTTCCAATTCCTCTACATTAATATGCGCCATCTGAAATTTGTTATAACATAGAATATATCAAATTTAATATAAAATTCTATTTTATATGGTATTATTAAAAACAAATATGCAGGGAGAATATTATATTACCTTTTCTGATGCAACATAGAATACAGTTTCCATAGTTTGATCTCCACCACTAAGTTCTTGTGTTAAATCTTTTGTGGATATTGAGTCAGTTTGAAAAGTGCTTTCCATTTCTCTATAAACATTTCTCTGATCGACCATTTGTTTAGTTTTAGGTCTACTTTTGTTGGGTTTGCCTTCTATTTTCGTTTTACAGATCCCACCACTACAACTGTGTTCCTTGATATCCTCAGAGTTATCAAATTTCTGTAAATATTCATTGATTAACTTTACTTATATTGAAAAGAAAATTAAACATCTATTTTTAGAAAACTCTGCCTTACTCTTTTACAATTTTTACAATCAAAAGCTATAGAACTATTGATGTGTTCTTTTTCGTGTTTCCTCAAGAGAAGAGCAAACTGAAAACTCTCTCCGCAAACTTTACAGTAGTGTTGCCTCTTTATTATTTTTCTTTGAATCATTCCTATTTCTTTTGTGACCTAAAAGTATGGAATTTCTTATTATAAGTTAAAAATTGAATCACTAAATAATAATAAAATAATTACAGAACGATTGGATGTTTATTTACCTCACTGCATTCCGATTCAAGTTGTTTTAAATTAGCTTCACCATTATTGACATTATCTTTCGGATTAATATCATCCTCTTTTTTTCTTCTATCGTGAATTCTTTTGTGCCTCGCCAGCGAACTTATTTGAGTGAATCGCTTACCACAAACAGTGCAAGGATATGGTTTGATTCCTATGAAAAATGATAAGTACAATTATGAAAACAAAAATGTTGTCCAAAATTGCAATCACAAGGGAGAAATATATATAAATTTATTACCAGCATGCGTTCTGGTGTGTCTAATTAGGTTCGACACGTGGTTAAATTTTCTTCCACAAATCTCACAAATGCTGACATCAGTTCCAAGGTGTATATTTAAATGAGTGCGTAAGTCAGTTTTGCGAAAAAATCCTTTTTCACATATTTGGCAAATGTGAGATTTTTCACCCAAATGAACACTGCGTTGATGATATTCCAATTGAGATGCTCGGTCGAATACTAAACCACATTCTTGGCATTTAAAAGGCCTGATAAGAAGTAAAAATGATATATTTAGCAATATTTAATATTCCTCGTGAATTTTGCAATTCGTAGCAGAATATAACCATCGAAATAATAGAAAGACTGTACTCAAATATTGTCCTGAATTATAGAGATTTAAATGAATTAATTTATTCACCTGACAATGTTGTGATACAAATTCTTATGAGTGTTCAGTTTTGCCTGAGAATCAAACTTGACATCAGACTCCGGACATTGATCACAAGTCCACAGAAATTCTCCGGTATGAATTCTCAAGTGTCCATAATATTGCTTTTCGCTTATAAAACTGTCTCCACAAATCGAACATGCAAAATACGTTGAATTCACTTTTTGTAAATTGTTTTCAGTATTAACGCAAGTGTCCATTTTTTGATTCTCGTATATCAGTATAAAATCAAACACAAATTATCTATTTTTTATTACAAAGAAAAATACGTAACTTAAACCTTAAAATTAAATTATAACAAACTATTCCGTCCTCGCTGAGTTAATAAAATTAGATTAAAGTATTTTTGCCTGATGCTTGTGAAGTTTACATTTATACATTCAGTCGATTGCAGTCGATCTAGGGTTGTAAAATTTCATGAAAAGTTTCATGAAACTTTCAAGGTCTCGTGAAAGATGGCGGCGGGAAAATTCAAACCTTGTACAGAATGTCTTCCTTACATCATGTTTAAGTATTTATACAAACAATTCAACACTTTTCTTGAGTTTATTCACAAATTTCATTGTTTTACTAAAGTTTCACTAAATAATATTCCAAAACAAGTTTAAATTGGCGGCCAAGTGGAATAACCGCATAACTTGATCGATTTCCGCGCGCATATATATAAAAGTTCATTCCATTCCCTTCCCTTTCACCCAAATTTTCATAAAACCATGAAATTTTTACTGCATTTCAAAGAGTTAAGTGAAAGTTTCATGATTCAATTAATAATATCTTTGCCCTAGCCCCCCTAGCCCAATCAACCTGACATCTTGAAATTTTACAGATTTTAGATACCGCTAATGCCAATAGAACCAGCCAATAACGTAGCGCATTTAGCGGAAATACACCAATCATGAGTTTTGTGTTATAACTCTGACTTAATCAAACGATAGATGGCGCTCATGTGAAAATAGGTTAAGTTTCTTTTCAAGTTCGGAGCCATTGTTGCATTCTAGGCAACGAGGTTTCATCTTTTTATTCCGTGAAATTCCAAGGAATCCCTTGGATATTCATCAAGAAAAATGGTGCAAAAGAAGGTAAGTGCTCATTATTTTGTTTTAAGATATATATTTTCTCTAGAAAAATTTTATATGACAGAAATGTGAAAGGTTAAAAATTAGTATGTCTCACCGTATTTGTCACGAAAGCTTGACCAGGTTATTGTTATTATTTCTTAATATAATAATATTGTAACTGCAACAAAACACTTTAATTAACTACTTTTCAAAATTTAATAGCAATGGCCATGAATCTAATCGTAATTCCACACCGAAAAAGTAAAGTCTCATTAGGAAACCTTAACCTCCAATTTTGGTTTTAAAAAAGACCCACAGATATTAAGTGTCCATTTTTAGTGGATTTTTTCTTTTCTTTCTATCACCTATCTGTTAATACATTTTAGAATAATGAAAAGTTATTTCCTTTGTTTATCATGTTTTAAAAAGAGGAGTTTCAATTTTCTAGATGAAGTATTTTCATTGTTATATACTGGATCAATTGTTATTCAAACCGATTAAAAAGTGTGTGCTAAGAAAAATGTGAGATTTTCGTTTTTACAATGATTATAGTGATGTTAAATTACCGCTTATAATATTGTTCAATTTTTTATTTCAGCCGAAGAAGAAGGTAGGAAAGAAAGTAGCTGCTGCTCCCTTAGCAGTAAAGAAAGTTGAACAGAAAAAGCAGACAAATCCGCTTTTTGAGAAACGTACCCGTAATTTCGGCATCGGTAAGTTGAAAACTCTCTAAATTATACTGTACTGTTCTGTAATATGCTTTATAATATAATGTTTAAGAAATTTAATTTAACATCCATTAATTTTTTTATTTTAGGCCAGGATATCCAGCCCTCCCGTGACTTAAGCCGATTCGTCAAATGGCCCAAGTACATTCGCATTCAAAGACAGAAGTCTGTCCTTGCCAAGAGATTGAAGGTCCCACCTCCAATTAACCAGTTTACGCAGACCCTCGACAAACAAACAGCCACTCAGCTGTTTAAAATTTTGGAAAAATACAGGCCCGAATCTGCCATCGCTAAGAATCAGAGGTTGAAGGCAAGAGCTGAAGAAAAGGCTGCCAAAAAAGAAGATGCGCCCACTAAGAGGCCAAATGTGATCCGAAGTGGAGCTAATGCTGTCACTACCCTTGTTGAGCAAAAAAAAGCTCAGCTCGTCGTTATCGCCCATGACGTGGACCCCATCGAGGTAAATTTGAATCCAGAACATTAAAAAAAAATATATATCTTCTATCTCTAGAACACTTTATTTTAATGATGTTAAGAATTTCTTCACCTGAGAACAAAGACAGAAAGTTGTTTTTGTTCAGAGGATGAGAATTGACTCTGATAATAAAACTTCTTCAAGTAGACTATCGTCAAATTTGTCGTGAACAATGTTTAAGTATTCAATCTTTTCTTCAGGTTGTCCTATTTCTACCAGCTCTTTGCAGAAAGATGGGAGTTCCCTACTGCATCGTAAAAGGCAAAGCTCGTCTGGGAAGACTCGTTAGGCGAAAAACATGCACGGCAATTGCTCTCACACAGGTAATTTATTTTTCATTTTACGAAAATAATGAATATAAAAAATATTTAACATGATGAATAATACTAGAGCCAATCCAATGATTGTTCGTGATATTTTAAAGTATTTTACTGATGATATTTAAATTTTTAATGAACTTGTAACTATATCTGCAATCTGATTAAATCTGGGTTTTAATTTCTTTTATCAGGTTGATTCTGGTGATAGAGCCAACTTCACAAAGGTTGTAGAAGCGATCAAGACGAACTTCAATGATCGTTATGATGAAATCAAGCGTCACTGGGGAGGTGGTCTTCTTGGTAGCAAATCTACTGCCAGGATAACGAAACTTGAGAAGGCTAAGGCTAAGGAACTTGCCCAAAAGCAAGGTTAAACTGTTAACATTGGGTATTTCTGACCAACCAATAAATATTTGTAACAACAATTGCGTATTTGATTCTGAATTAGGCATTCGTGCATACCAAGTTCCTTACGGACGAGGCAGATAAAAGACAATTATTAAGAAAAGATTTTTTTTTAAGAATTTAAATAAAAAAAGAATCTAAAATGTTAATCATTGAAATGGGGTCGTTTCTAATTTTAATTGTTGAGGAATTCTAGAAATGACACTGAAATATTCTTAAAATATTAAGTTACTGTATTTACGGATATCTACAGAGTGTATTATTTTACAAACAAGTCTCATTTATATTGCGAGTTCAGATCCTTTTCTTAATGAGTTTCTCCAATCTCTTAATTCTGCCAGCTTCATGCTCAGGGCTATCTTGAACAACATTTCTCGAGTCCGTATATCCTTCTGAATTCCCTCGATGTTTAAATTCTTCCATCAATTGTACTTGTTCAGTTTTTCTAAGGCCCTGATTAAAAAGTTATTATTCAATTAATATACAATAAGTAATGATATAAAAATTGAAATTAATTATTTTAAATCATAAGTACCTTCATGTCGAGTATCTTTTGGAATTCGGGGGTTTGAAGATCGGGAAGTAGTTTTTTGCACTGATCGGCAAAGGCACTTGAGTTTTCCGTGGGGGACATCACGATCTTCAAGATCATTTCTGCCTTAGCCATTCCCTTAACAACTATCTGCAAGGTTTTATAATTTTATTAAATTGGATGTGGTTTCAACTTTCGGCATTCCTTAGGCATTTAAATGAAAATCTGGAATTTATACCTTTGTATAAGTGGCTGGAGGTTTTCTTTGAACCTGGCAACCAGTAGATGGAAGTTCCAAAAGGGCAGTTTTGAGCATGTGTACATCCAATAATAATTGCTCAGCTCCCACTGTATTCAGCGGTTTACATTTGTATAATTGCTGTACTAGTTTCGGAATGAACGAACTGAAAATAAAATTTAAAAAACTTGAGGAAACTTCGCAATAGAGCAAAACGATTTTTAAATATTTTTTTGAAAATATTTCCTCGTACCTGGCAAACTTTACACATAGCTGCGTAAAATACTTTCTGCAAGACGCCAATCTGTCTCTTATGACAGGTATCGTTTGACGAAGATGTGCTACTATATTACTAACATATACACTTTGGTCACCTACACTTTCAATAGAACTCCATTGCATCTATAAACAGAAAATTAAAAGTACTCAAGAGTCTCCTGAGTATTTGATTAAAAAGAAATTGAAGGTTATTTTACCTTAATCATAGTAGTTAAGGAAGATTCACAAGCTGATTCTAAATCTTGGACCAGTAGTTGAATACAATTTGAAATTACACTGAAATAAAATAAATCGTTAAGTTTTTTGTATTAGACGAAAACGGCTTCAAAGTTTTGGACTTACTTGTGGAAAATGTCTTGTTCCTGAGATAAATTAATTTTTTCCGCATAACATTTATCAGTCTTCTCTCGAAGTTTCTCTTCCAACTGCTGAGTAGTTTCCAGACAATATTCCGCGGTTGTCAAAATACTGAAACAAATAGTATTGACATTAAAAGAAAATTAAACTAATATACGTACTTGAATATATATATTTTCAAAATTTACATTTAACAATTCTCACCAACAAATACGCGACTGTTCCTCTTTACTAAATCTCGTATTTTCTCCTTCTTTTAAAAAACTTTGGAAGTTTTGTATGAGTCCGGCTGTCGATAAATCTCTGAAGTCTCTTGTAATATTGCTCATACTCGTACCGATTCCTGCACTTCCTCCAACCCTAAACAACCAACAAAAAAAGATTTAAATTAAATTGAATGATTACAATTGATAAAATATTCGTTATCAATTGTGGTTCAACTCACTTGGGTAAATTATTTTGCAGAACCTTCACTGCATACTCTCGAAGATATTTTTGAAAGGTCTCCGCAAGATTTAACATGATAAATCCAGTACTGAGTTGAGTGCATTGCAACATGCACTTTTTATAGAAAATGAACAAATCCGCACAAGATGAAAGAACAGTACTCGGACCTTCAACACCATCAGAATCTTTTGCACCAGGCGGCTGAGTTTTACACTCAGTAACAAATTTTTCCAATAAATCCGATAGATTCCTGTCCAAGCTCTCTATATAAATATTCAGATAGGGTTCAAAACATCTGCCTATTAAACTTGCAAAAGGTGAGGTTGGTGGTTTCTGATTCTCAGCCTGCTAGAATTGACAAAAAAGGTTTAGATTTTGTTACATTTACATTGTAGATTTCCATTAACTCTTCCTTACTTTTTCATTATTCTCCTCAAACGGATTTCCGGGGGTTTCATTTTCATCCACTGGAGTAGAAAGAACAATATTTTTACTATTCTCGTCAGAACTTTCAAGAGTAATTCCAGAAAATCGTTTAGCCAGTAAGTTTTCAAAATTAGTAGTCCTCTGGATCGCGTAGAGTAATAATTTGACATCGATTTCCGAGCGTCTCTTCTGCATTAATTTAACGAGATCTTCACGAGTAACGTGACAAAACTGTACGGCAACGCGTTCAGATATTTCCCAGTCAAGAGGAAATATAGTTCCGAATTTCGATTCAAAATCTAATAGATGCTTCTTTATCCAAGCATAGCGGCGATCAATTTTATCAAGCCAGGCAAAGTCTTGATTCTCGTCGAACAGGTGTGCGTACTCTTGGAGTTGAACTCCTACGAACCAGGTGAGAAGTTCTTTTCTAAAAGTAAAATTTATGAAAGATACTTTTAGATTATTTAAAATTATTATTGATATTTTTTATAGTTTTGGGATCTGAACTTACTTTACTTTTGGATCTAAGATAGAGAGGACCAAACATCCGTCTGTTAGTTGAGCAAAATGTTTTGGATTTTGACCTGAGAATGCTTCCTTGAAATCTGAAGTTATTTGTTGAGCTAACTCGATGTGAATTTGTCGAACCTGTCGTTTAATTATTTGTTTAATACATAACCGTATAGAATCTACATATTTTAAGGAATAATTAACACAAAAGTTATTTAACTCACTTCGTCAGATAATTGCTTTATTTGTGGAATGTCCATATAATTATTAAAATGTTTCATTACTTCCATAATAGCCTCTAGAGGCAAAACAATATCACCGTATTGTTTTTTCTGTGTTAGAACTCTGAAATCAAATTATTTCCCCGTTAAATATTTTTTATTGGACTCTATATATATATATATATATATATAGAGTAATATATATATATATTTATAGAATATTTAATTTTAGTACAATTAATTACTATTTCTGATTATAAATACGTACTTTAAGTTATCAACACCACCTACAAGTATATGCAAATGATTTAAAGCCGTAATCGAAGAAGTGAGATTCCTTTTTGCAAAATCGAGTTGTTTAATATCCCTGGTAATTTCTTTTACAGTCTCCTCAGACTGTTCAGCTTTGTCTTTAATATCTTTGATATGAACAAAAAGTTGCTTTATTACTTTTTGTGCATCTTCCAGAGCAGCTCTTCCATCTTGACCAACGTTCGTTTGCCCACGAACAACAGAACGAATTTCTTTGTCTATGCAGCAAATTTTATACTCCATTTTACTGACAACATCGTCTATGTTAGAAAGAGATTGTTCAGTTGGAAAAAGCGAATTTATGTAGTCAACTGTATTAAAATTTGGTTGGTCAAGAGGATCGCTACTAGGTAAAACCTGAAAAATGATTATGCTTTCTTTTTATATAATTTATACATCTTAAAAATCATTTCATTTTACTCAAAAAATATTAGAACCAATTTTTGGAATTAAACTAATTACAACATACGGAAATTCTTTTACTGATTGTGTTTAATTTTGATAAAACGTTTCTGAAATTAGAACATCAAATGTCAATTTTTGACAGGTAAAACGTAAATTCTAACCTGTTCTATCACTGTTTGTACGCTGCTAGGAAAAGTATGAACTGTGGACCGTAAATCATCAATCTCCTCTTCTTCGTGGGTGCCCATCTTAAATAATATTTGAAAAAGTAACTCGTATTTTGATCAAAGTCACAGTAATTTAGTTATCACAAACAGACAAAAAATCTATTTTATATGTTCTGCTCCAAATGCTGGTCGATGACGTGCACGTGGCGCACCCTTGCCGCAAGAGGATAAAAAACTTCAAAAAAAAAATAAAAATATAGTTACATCAGTTCAATCTCATTATAAAAATAAACAATATAGTGACATAGGCATATATGTATTAAAATAATCAACTTTATTATTCTCTATTCAATCTCATTATATTTGATTACAAACTAGAAAGTTATATATATATATA
>JAUESI010000010.1:11948087-11974661 GCA_032275145.1 Synergus laeviventris | reverse complement strand
TTTGATCAGTCCAATTCTTTCGCGACAAAGAATAGCTTACTTAGAATATTAAAAAGGATTACACTTCCTCCAATTATATTGCATTGTTTATTGCGTTGTCTGTAAAGACGGTGATAAATTTACTTCTAGTGGATTATGTACTTTCGGTTTTGCTTTCTCATTTTCTGAAGAGACTGTTTCTAATGTTCGGTCCATGCGTTGCTCAGAAATTGATGGTGTTGAAGGTGTATATCTTTCAGATATTTTCCCTTCTATTTGATAACCAATAAAACCCACTACTACACCAATTGGAAGTGTAAATATTGGAACGTAGCGTCTAATTACTCCCAGCACAAGAGGCCACATGATCTGAAAAAAAAGTTATAAAATCAAGAATTGTTTCAATTTTAATTTACCTGAAAACATGTGCAATAATTTAAATACATTTACAACTTAACAATAACCTTTTACTAGGTATATATTAAATGTAATCAAAATGTAATGTTTAAATTACATGCTTGCAAAAAGTGAGGTTAATATTATAAAAATAAACATATTATATAAAATTGTAAATATAGTATAAAATGTCAAATACTTACTGTTATAAGGTTAAAAATACGTAAAGTAATAAATTTCTACTTTTTATTAGTCAATTGTGTCTTTTTGCAGTATTTTTTACTCGAAATAATAATTATACAAAACTAAAATTAAATTTTATGTTGTCATTACAGGCCTCTTTGGCAGAGATGGGCAGAGATGACGGAGATGACAGATGACTGCTTTGGTAATTGGTTGCGTTCGTTGCGTTCATTTTGGTTTGTTCTGTCTCTGTCTGTAGTTTATTCTTAGGTATTTCACGTTGTGACGTGATACAAAATGGCCGTACGCTGGTGCATAAACCTTGGCCAGTTTTAGTTTTTGAAAAACTATTTAATAAAATATTAAAATAAAAATTTAAAAATTTATCTATTTTATTAAATAGCTTTTCAGAAACTAAAAATATTTTTTAGATACTAAAATGTTGAGAAATTATTTTTTTATGAAGATAATAAAAAAATAAAGTTCATGTCCCTTGCATTTGGTGCCAAGGTTTATGCTGGTTTATGCAAAGATTTGGATTACGTCACAACGTGAAATACCTAATTGACATGCAGCGGAACAGAGAACAGAGTTTTTTATAAGCTTAATTTTCATTTAAAAAGAGTTTCTATAAAAACTTCTTGTAAAAGTAATTTATTCACACTTTGAAATCTCGAATTCACTACTCAGAAGTCTGTTATGTGGTGCAAAGAGCCTTTTTCTTTACTCAAAATAGTGTAAATCAAATTTTTTTAGAAAAGTATTTTCGCGCCCAAGCAGTATTCCTTTGACACTGGAGAAATAATGCCATGCATCAATCTGACGCGCAATTCAAAATCGAATTAAATTAAATCAAATCGATTTTGAATTACACGCCAAATCTTGACCAATGGCAGCATTCCTCCAGCGCGAAGTCAACACCAACGCGCGCGCTGCGCGCGTAGACAACTTTCGCACCTTTGGTGATTGGGAGTTCAATGTGGTTCAATGTAATTGGTTCGTGCCAGTTGGTCCCACTGTCGCAGTTTTTCTTTAGTTTACACAAAGATATTTTGGTAGATTTACATTAAAAGTGATTATAAACGTTAAAGTAATGTAAATCATTTAAAACAATTTGCGATAAACGGAGGAAATATATTTTGAGGTTCCTTTCATTGTCAATGAGTGGTTGTGATTTTTGTGTAGTTTGAGAGGTTATGTTCATTTTTTCCTCAAATACAGAGTCTCAGTTTTTCTAACGCATTTTAAAATAATTAATCAATAATGTCGGTATTAGGAAGACAATTAATATCGCGTTTTTGTGTTAAAAGTGTTAAAAAATCTATACCTTCGGTTGTCACGGCCAGATTCAATGGAAAAGTGGCTCAGAAAAAAGAGAATGTCGAGGATTCTTCGGCGACTATTCCAGAACCAGTACCGGGTATGATACAATCTGCGGTTCTTAAAAAGTATGGAGCTCCTCTGGTTATTGAAAATTCGGAAGCACCTAAAAATCTTAAATCTAATGAGGTAAGTGCATATTTCAAACTGTAATCTAATTAATTGGCTTATTTTGCCTTATTTCATATCCTCTATTTGTTCGTTATTTATTTCATCAAAGTTCTTTTTCTTTTTCCGTAATGTATTTTTAAATTAATACATTTTAATCAAATCTGTTGAGTTAATCATTATCAGGAAATTTAGGTGTACACTTTTATAAATTATTCTTCATTCCCTCAATCCAATTCTATGCTTTTGAGAAATTATTTATGATTTATCATCTAAATTACTTGTTGGTACTATTTTTCGAAATTTATATTGTTCTACTATTAATAAATTACCATTCGGTGCAAATAGCGGGTGTTGGAAAAGGTTAAGCTAAATTTTAGTATGAATAACCAGAATCTTATAGTACGAGGTAGATACTGTCCAAAAAATTCTAATTCGTATCTATCGTCTTTACCGCAAATTTCAAATTGAGTCATTTAAAAAGACACGTAAAATATGGACCAAATTTAAAAAGTGAGGATAACTTTCATTCTGTGGTTCCTAAGTGCAATCCGTTATGGCACATGTGTTAATTATAAGTTTCTGTAGAGTGTATAAATCGTACTTTACCATTAAAGTTTCCATTATAAAAATAATTAGGTTATTGAAAGGTATGTAATTAATTAAGTTGTAAAAAAATAAATTCAGAAAAATAATTTATTTATAAATTTCTCTCTATTGATTTTCCATCATTTAAACATACAATTTTGCGATTAATCACGAAAGATTTTACCTAGTTACTAAAGTCATTATAGGTTGCGAAATTTGCATAGGTTCTTATTGACGTAAATTATTGTGCCTGTAACGGACCAGACGTACTTCTCAGTGAAAACTCTTACAACTCTGAACTCAACCCACCTCTTGTTCTTGGATATGAACTAGCTGGAAAGCTTATTCAAGTCGGACCAGCGGCTGAGAAAGCTGGCTATAAAGTCGGTGACAAAGTGGTTGCTTTAAATAAAGAACGCTTTGGTGGTTTTGCTGAACAATGTGTAGCCGATGTCGGTGTAAGTTTTTTGAAATAAATGTTTCAAAGCATTAAAATAAAGAAGAATACACAATGACAAGCCATCGTATTTATTTCCATTCCAGGATATTTGGAAAATACCATCATCGATAAAATCAATAGACGCTGTTAGTCTACTCGAAAACTACATGACTGCTTTGATTGGTTTCGAACACTGTGGAGCACTCGAAGAACATGATACAACATTAATTAATGTTGGATTAAGAGGCGCTGGTTTGGCTGCAGTTGACGTTGCTACAAATGTTTACAGAACGAAGGTTGTCTTCTTAAAATCATTGGAATTATATTTCTCATGTTTTCAAATATTTTATTGATTTAATTTTCTTCCAGGCGATTGCAGTTTGCGCCACTGAAGAAACGTCGACTTTGGTTAGAGAAGAAAAAGGGGCATTCGCAGCATTTAAGTACAGCGAGAAAAAGTTGATAAAGCAGATTGAAGACATCGCCGAGGAATTAGGTATCAAAGACATTTTCAAGGGTCAGGACGGTGAACGTTTTAAAAAAATGCTAAACTGGTGGGTTTGCTTTTATTTCTTATCTAACTAGAATCTACATTGGAAAATCATAGAAAAATCAAAGTATGCAAAAATTTATATTTCCTGATCTTTCCAGCTTCACGAATATTTATAAAACCAAAACTCTCTCAAAGGACATGTTGAGGGACGATAATTTTGCGACAGTAGTCCAGTATTTATCGCGTGAAGGTATACTTTAAATATGATCGTGTTTAATGTATTATTGCGCATATCAAAAGTACAATCACTCAAATGCAAGTTTTATTTCGAAGGAAAAGTAGTCATCGCTGGTATTGCCGAAACGAAAGGTGAATCGCAGGCGGATAATAAGGAGAGTGGTTTCAGCGTCACAGGAATCAACCTCCGAGAGTATAGGAAAAATAATCATGAATTATATCGGTAAGAGGCATGGTCTGTAATTTCGCGTATCCTGTAACGTCTTTTTATGCCCGGGTATTATTATATTCCACATTATCCTATTTCAGTCAAGCTGGCGAGGATGTCCTATCACATTTCGAAGAGGGACTTATCAAACCGTCATGCTCCTTAATAGCTGGTCTTTATAAAATTAATGAGGCGATGAAGTCGATCACTGATAAGAAATCTTCCGGAAAGGTAAGCTAATTTTTCTTTGACTAGAAAAATCATTCTTTGAAAGTGATTAACTGCTTTAGTGAATTCCTGGAAGTTAATGAGCCAGATAATTCTATTTAACTTATTGATAACTGATTTCTATTTTTTTGAACAAATCAATCAATTACTTAATTAACCAATTAGTCCAGAAAAATATAAATATATCAATTCAAGCAAATCCAAAGAATTTTAAGAAAAACAAATTTCGCAGGTTATCATTGATCTCAAAGATAAAGATGCTGCACCTGTTGTCAAAACTTGAGATAAGTATTTATGATGAATTACTCCCTCCGTGTGACTGTCTCGAACGAAGTATCATGATCTACTAGAAAATATTAATTAAGTGTCCGAAAAAGAAGAGCGAAAAAGTTAGTTCTAATAAAAATTCTTAAATTATAAAACAGTTTTTGTATAAATAAAATATAAATAAAGCTTTATTTTAAGATTTGTTGGTGGGAATTGTGAGTTGTTATGTTTGATACATAAATTGAAAGGACGACGTCGCGCGTACGAAATTGTTCTCAGGTAGCGGTTCGCATTAACTTCGCCTCGGTCATTATCGATTGCCCAATGGCCTTTTATCGAAACTAGAGCATCTGTTGCGAATTACAGGCAAACGTCGCAGATTGGCTAAAGTAAAAGTCTTTGCCAACCGCCTACCAACAAACTGTCACGCATAACCGGTGATTATATCGTTCGCAGAACAAATGATAACAAAGCATTAGCAAAAAGAACGTAGGCTGTTAGCAGCCGCCCAGAGCCACTGAATTGATTTTACGTCGTTTAGTCAACTCGATTTTTCATAAATGCTTTCGCTTTGTAACTTAATCTCCTTCACAATCGCCGGTTATTTTACAAGCGATTTCAAAAATAGACCCCTTTTAGATTTGGGTAATTTGCATGTTTATAATTCGAAGGATTTAAAAGTATAATATTTAAAAATTATATTCCTTTTAAATTCTAAAGCCTAAATAATTTTTTAAATCTAGAAGATATTTCGAGAGCCTGACTTTCATTCTGTTCTTCTAAGGAAAAAGTTTCGGAGTGCATTTTAAGAGGTAGAATATCTTAATTTTTTTATTCATTCTTTTCAAACCGCACGAACGAACACATAACAATGCAAAAAGTGAGACAGCTGCGTCAATTGGAATGTCAATTACATCACGTGCAAATCCTGCGGAGGTACCTACAACTTTTTCTCTAAAGAGGTAGTTCCTTTTCTTAGCTCGAAACGAATTTTCAAAGTACTGACCGCTCTCGAAGACTCGATAGACGATAGTACAAGAAACTTGCGCGTTCTTTGCGTAATGGCTTTCTACATTTCTTTTAATAGAAAATAATTTTTATTTATTAAACCCTTCATTTTTTAAAAGTGTATTTCAGAAGATTTTCAAGATTTAAATTTTATACGAAATTCAAAAAATTCAAAGTAATTAAGCGGTAATAGAAAATTATGAACGGATCAATGTCATTTAGGTATCGATTTTGAAAGAGGAAAGCAAGAAACATACATGTAAACAATGAGATTGTAATTCTATAATTGAGATTGTTATTCCGATTATCTTTCGGCCGTCCTTCGCGCTATATTGTTTCTTTTATCCTATCCCGAGCTATCAAGACTAATTAGAACGTTCGTATATGTGTTGCAAAGGTGCTGGAGTTCAAGGTAGCCCTCACAGTAGTAGGCTTGGTTTACTGAATTGTAGAGGGATTTCAAAATTTAATGTGCGATTTCGCTGTTTACCTTAACAAAATATTTTCCTCAAGAAATGACTTAGTACATTCTGAACCTTTATTTTATTTTTATACTTTCTGTAATACTATTAATATAGTAAGAATATAAGGAAGTAAAACCTATAAGCCAGTTTTGCTAATAATTTAAAAAATTAGTCTTAAAATTGAATTTTTCTAATAAGATAAAAGAAAGTAAATCTCTTTGAAGGATTGGCGTATACAAAAAATTATAATTCGATGCAAATTGCCAAAGATGTCCAATGATTTGCAAGATTTCAAATAATCATTAAATAAAATTCAAAACACTTTATAGTGATGTTTCAACATCAATGAAAGATGTTGATTCGCTCTAAACAAAACTGTGTAGAAGATGCTTGTATCTTGCGCAAATTTCTGCGAAAACAAAAGCATGAAGAGATAACTATTCCTTAATTACTCAGGCGTTAATCCTATTCAAATAATTTCTGTGGATAATTTTTGCCTTGCGGCATAGCTTGCGTGTCTCTTCCTTCTTGTGATTTGATCTTTTTTAAAAGTAAAAATCTGTAGCATTTCAATGTCGAAATACTTAATATCGATGACTCAACTCTGGAAATGGATCATCAAAAGTTTCATAATTTCGGTTCTGAGCCAAAATCATGCTTGTTATATCGAACAAGGATAAGAAGTAAAAATCACTCTTAACCGGACATCGTTAAGGAATCTTGAAAAATATAAGAGAAATAGTCTTCTTGCATACCAGGGACAAGTTTCTTTCATTTGGTCAAAGATCCTTGATCTCTTAGGAAAGGGAGGAAGTTATCTCTCTTAAGAAGAATAATCAAGGTAAAGGTGAATCCATATTTGAAAAAAGAATAAAATAATGTAAAATGACTTTGCAATCTGATTTCATTTTTAATTTTTGGTTTCAGATTTTGGATCTAGAATTGGAAGTCGGTAGGAATTTAAAGATCTGAAACTTGAAAGGGAGGATTGACTAAGCACCTGCTATGGAAGCGCAATGACTTTATATACAGAATTCCTCTCGATTTATATCTTCTCACAAGAGTTAGATGTCGAGCATTATCTCAAGTTGAAAAAAGGAGGTAAAAGCCTATTCTCACTCGTGTAATTATTAAGAGTTGGTTGTTACGACAAATCATATCCGCGTAGTTTCATGGAACCGTTATCATAAGAAACGATAAAAGGGAACGGCTATATTTACTGGTATGCACTCTAGTCACATACGCACACTTTGGTGCTCTTGAGAATATGTGCGTATGGTCACTCGTGCCAGGTCGGTTACGACATGGCCTCTTAATGTATATGCAAGGGGGATAGGTGTTCCTATATGAGAGCCGTTACTATTGTCGTCAATTGTACATGTCCATTCTGGTAGCACAAATACAAACTCATTTAACTCCCACACATCTCAAATCTAACTCACCATACCTGCAGCCTCTGTATTGTGTAAATAACAATAACCCTTCCGATACAAAAGAAAACAACGAGAGTTAGAAACTAAACCTGATCTATCTAGGAAGTCCGAATATTAAGACAAAACACTAATTTCCAAAGGTTTTAGTTATAAACAAATTTTATGTTCCCTAAAAAATTGCTTTAAATCGAGAGAAATCACTAGAAACTTTAAAATCCTATCCAAATTTCAAAGATTTCAAAATGATACACGAGATTTCAATTCTTTCTCACAATTTTTACTTTTTAAAAAAATAATACTGCATAGACGTCCATCTTTACGTTTTTTACGTATGCGCATAATTGTTTTTTCAAAAAGTAAAAATTGTGAGAAAAGAACCAGGTGATTTAAATTTGCTTATGTGGTAAGTTACACATGCTCTTAAATTCCCATGAAAAGTCCTTAGAAATTTATTAAAACACTTTTAATGCCTAAAAAACCTGTGAAACTTGTTTAGAACTGTTAAAATATTTTTATTTTTTAATTTGAACGGAAAACAAGTGCGTATGCGCAAATGCGGTGGCCTTGATAGTTCCCGCGAATTTGATTAAGGCGCCAGTGAACCCAATTGGTTGTTACACTAGGCTTCTGCGCTTGCGTTGGCTTGCCATTAGCCAATTTTTGGTGTGCGAATTAAATTTATTCGATTTTGAATCACGCGCCAAAAAGCGGTCAATGGCAAGGAAGCAATTAAGAATATTGGGTCGGTCGGGTCATTCCACGGTCATTCCGTTCATGTGGTCTTTTTTGGTATTTTTTTCGCTGACAACATGCATTCTGTATGTAGAATATTTCTAATGTTCAAAAATATAAGATGTATGTTAGCAGGTTAAAATTACTTAAAAACATACCTAGAACTTTAGTGAACAATTATAGCCCTTGAGGTTGTTAAGTTATCGAAAATAATGGCAATTAAGTCAGGAACAGGAAAAATGTACACAGGTAAAAAGTGAGGTTGTGCTTATTCGTCATGCTCTTTTTGAATTTTTCAGATATTTGAAATTTAATTTTATAGTATTTGACCAAAAATGTCTTTCTTTCGATACTAAACCGAAAAAAACAAATGATTGCTGCGAACGAGTTGATTAGATAGATTTGTTTCCCCCGCAGCATTCTGATTCGATTATACCGAGAATTGCTCGCTTGAATTTGTTTCAGCAGGTGGTAAAGGCAATTGATAAGGATTCTAGGTCTTTAAAAAGGAACTTGCAATTAGAAGGTTTGGTCTTGCCTGTTGTCACATTCAATCGCTTTAGTTCTGCAAATACTTGGCCCCTTGCTTTAGAGAAAGGCAGCCACCCACTACAGCAGCTTAGAGCTTACACAATTCTGCTCCAGTTATTAGTGTGCGATTATTATTTTTTTTTAAGGCGACCTCGTGATTTGTGCACACGGTAGTACGGAACCCATATAAGACAATGAAAGGAAATGTTGTAGAAACTCCTTGAGAAAACTAATTCTTTTTCAATCGGGCCCCCAAGAAAGGAATTTAAACCATGTTGTTATTTTCCCGTTAGTGTATTTTAAAATGATCAGGATAATTGACCCACTAATGGTACCAAATTCAATTTCTTACTTACCTTGGATATTTTCTCAATGGTGAAAAGTTGACTTTAAAATATTTTAATGGAAGGAATAATTGGCACTGTTATTTATAAACTAGATATCTTCATTTAAGAAGGTGTCCTTGATTTTTGAAATCCCTTTTTTCCGTTTGTTTAATGCAGTTGCAATAAGAATTAAAATGAATTATTTTTTTCAGGTAACATTCGGATCAATAGAAAACAAGGAGGGAACAGACGTGAGATAGCGGATTTAGACGTTAATTGCTTAGACCTGACATGAATGTCGTCGAAATGAATTCTGTCGATTCTTATGAGAACGACCGAAGTGTCACGAAGGCCAGGCGGCTCACTTTTCCATCACTGTTCTCGGGTTCGTACACATTTTTTTATCTCATTAGGAGAATTTTTCTTACAGTTTATTAAATGCCTTTGATAAATTACAAATTTAAAAAGTCGCTCGTTCATTATCTAAACCCTTGGGTTTATTTAAACTGTTTTTATGTTTTCTATAAAATATAAATAAGAAATAATTACGGAATCAAAATAAATAAATGAAGAAATCAGATTTTGGTACAGCTACAGAAAACTCAATTCGTTTCGAAACTGGTGGGCATTTCATAATAAAAGAAATGGAGGTCATAGGTGGAGAATAAAGACTTCTTTAGCTGAAAGCAAAAGTTAAAAAGCATAAAAATAAAACGAAGTGGAGTCGATAAAACAAAGGTGATAAAACGAGCCGCCACATTTGACAATCTGACTGATCGTATCGTGATTTTGGCATGTACTTTTGTCTCAGAGTCGCTGTTATAATGTGATTGCTGAAATTTGGTCCGGACCAGGGGCCACACCTACACTTTATCTCGCATAATCGGTTAATCTCGTTATTGAAATATTTCGAACTGGACCTTTCGCATTCACTACTTTCGTATACTTTCATTCTTACGCGCACGCACGATACTCTTCAGAGAGAAAATACCTTAATTTCGTGAAAAATTAAAAATATAATTGCTTTCAATGGAACTGAAAGCATGGTGTTTTATTATGTTTTTAAATATAAATAAAATAGAAAGGAGCTTCTTGAAATATCAGAAACATAATTTGAGTCTTGGAAATAGCTTTTCATTTAAGTCCATATAAACCATTTTAGGAGATAAAATAATAGACATCCATAAAATAAATGCAAATCACCGTAATCAAACTTCAGATTGGAAGGTGTAATTTCTCGAGTTGCATCAACTCTAGGCTTCCAACACGGATTCCAATCACTGGATATTGAGTATCTTCCTAGATTTAAGTTTGACTTTTTCAAAAGTTAGAATGCATATCAGCAATTTAAATGATTTATTTTATTACCGATTCATTATCTAAGTGCAATGTTCAATTATAGAACTTACATCTATTTTTCTTTTTTTTTGTCTTTCGCAAAAAGCACTCCACTTATTATTTCTCAGGTGTAAAATCTGATGATGCAATCGTTGTGATCCAAGAAGTTTCTCTACATTCCGTACGTGATTTTAAATTACTTATATTTTAAGTCGACTAATGGTTCTTTAGTGAGGAGGTCGTGTAATTGGAGGTTCGAAGACCTTTTTTTATATATAAACTGGATATAATACGTAATTAGGGGGACATCTCCATTAACACTACTTTAATGATTCGCAGGATATAAGCACATTCGTTCCATCATTCTATCTATCATTTTCTAGTCCACTGATGATTCAGTTACGGCATTCGGATGAAAGTGAGAGTATCGTTTCGGCAGTTACGATTTTGGCGGTAATTTTAGGGGCAGATGAAGAGGGCTTTTGTCGTTATGACACGACCGAAGGGACAAAAGCGAGAAGATTTTTATCGCTTCTCTTAATATTAAGGTCAGGTTTTTCATCGTAGGTATAAAGGGCGTGTAATTAAGATTGCCTTGTCTCAAGGAGAACAGCTTCTTCCTTTTTTAGTTGCTTTTTAAATTATCTCTCCTTTAAAAAGCTTTGATTTTACAATTGACTAAGGACTCAAACTTTATGAAAATAAAATCAGTATCTGGTTCCTAAAAATATTGAAAAATGATAAATTCGAATTTTTATTTTGCTTTTTTCAAGATCGATATTAATAGTTTTTTTTTTCATCAGACATTTCAAAGTTATGAGCTTCACTTTCCTGCACATTGCAACAAAGAGTTCCTTCTCTAATTTGGTACTTAGTCCTTGAACTAGTCATTCAAAGATCATAGTCTCCTCTCTCTACTCTCAAGAATTATGAACCTGTCCAAGAACCCGGATCTCTAAGTGTTTTTCGTAGATATGAACAAAGGAGAAGAAGTTTGCAAAATTTAATCAGATTCTTTGGTAATAGAATCTCAAACAAAGGAGTTATCAACAAATTTGATGTTTATAACAAGTTGAAATGAACTGAAGACCTATTCAAATCCTACGAATTCAAATCTTTAGGTTTTAGCGTCTTAGCTGGGTGCTCGAATTAAATTAAAAGAGTAGGAATATTTAATTTGTGAGTACCTTGTTATTTAATATATATATATAGTAAAAATTAATATCTTAGCATTCCTTATGAATGATATTTTAGATATTCAGTGGGTGGAGTTAGGAAATGAATTCCCTCTGTGCTGCAACATTATTATAAACGCACTTTCTAGTTAACCACGCCTTTGAGAATTAGGAACAAAGAATTTTTCTTGAAAATCGTCATATTAATCACGCTCAAGAAAAATTACGGCTACTCTTGACGAAATTATAGATGTTTGAAATATATAATTTAAGTAAAAGAGCTTTTCTACCAAATGTACATGTGTTATTGTTATACAATAACAACTATTTAGATCTTATGATAGTAGCAGCTTTAAACCCTGGAATCTTTTTACTACATTACTAGATAATATACAGCTGTCTTTACAGATTAATGATACAATTTGTAAAATCTTTACTATATTACTGAAGTTTTATTACAATTTCTTAAAAAATGTACTTCTTCCTTGTTACAAATTTTTTATTGTTCTTTAAGAGTGCTCGATATTATGGCTTTTCTCACTAGAACTTTGTACACCTAATGCAGTCCTTATTACAGATCAGTTTTCTCTTGCGAAGGACGCGTATTCCCGGATCATATCACATTCTCTGCCTTTCCTTATTAGGACTTTTATATCCTTGACTGTGATTGTTATGAATTATTAGGGACTTAATTTCCAATTACATTTTTCAATTTAGAATGCTTCAATTTTGAAGTCCGTAACGATTACAATGTCTTGAAGCTGAATTGAATTAACTTTACTTTTTTCAGAAGAAGTTTTGAAAAATTTGGAAAAGGGATGGGATTTTGAAAGAGAAATTTTGTAGCATTGGACAGGCTGAATTCCAAATGAAACCATATGGAGTTTGACTCTAATGGAGAGATAAATCAGCGATTATTTTTAAAGGAAATCCTGTTAAATCCAATAGTCCTTGAAAGGATTTAAGATCGAACAATCGATCGAATCCTCTGGTCTCAGTTCTTTGGACAACAGAGGGGACACCGGGCATACCTACTCACGACTTTCTGGTTGAGACAGAAGGGATAAGAAACGCATGCACGTACCAGCTACCAGTCTCAGACGACTTTAGTCTTACGATCGCTTCCTCTCAAGGAGGTTAGCAAACTCGACTTTCGGACCATCTCAATTCAACGTGCGCGAGTGAAACGTCCTTCCCAATCTTCTCCTGAAAGTGCTCGTCAAATTTTATCCCTGGAATCATGATTCTGAAACGAAATATCTTCACAATAAACTACCCTCTTACAGTCAAAAAGGATCACACTTTCCACTCGATTTTAAATTGAAAGTATTCGAATATTCCTATTTGATTTTCCAAATACAATCCAACTTCTTTAATTTATAGTCTATCCTTCTTTTAGACTCTTATTGCCCTTTTATTTTAAGAAATACTGTCGACTGAGAGTGGAGTGGGTACAGTGCAGTTTGATGAAAAATGTGTTACCTGTGAGTGTCTCCTGGAAATGTTCCTGCATTGAGGATAATTTTTTATTTCACTCAAGTTTCATCAGAGCTTTCATTATAGTACTTTCATCTACATTGGCAGGACTTTATCAATTAACTCAGGAAGAATCGTGATTTCATCAAAACTACTGTAAAACGGTGAAAGTTGCAGTTTTTCTTTTCCTCACGAGAGTTGTAGTTTTCGAATAATTCAGAGTGATTTTCAAACAATTCCGAGAGATCTTTAAGCAATTTAGAGAATTTGTGAAATCCTTCAAAGCACTTGTCACAATACAAAGCAATTTCGAAACTCTAGTTTCAAAACACTAATTTTTATATAACCCTGTGACAAAAATTGTATGCAAAGGTTGCAATCAGGTAGAAATTAGTGGTTATCAGGTGAAGTTATCAGTTGGATCGCGATGCAGCATCGATGATCGAGAGACGGGATCGATGATGAAAGAAAATCAGCTAAGGATAGACTCGTGATATGAGTTTTAAACTCGAAGTGTGATTTCGTGCGAGGAACATGCGCGAGCTAGAGTGTATTAATTGGGACATATTGTCGACCTTGTGAGGAAGGGACGATAACGAAGAATTTCATTCAGGTGGAAAAATTGAGGAAAGGCGGAAGAACGTTCGCTGCTCTCGAAGACGCACGCTGGCACGCAGGTTGGTGAAAGCGATATGTTTTCAAGAAAAAATAGAAATTAAGCTTAATATATAATATATATGGTACATTATACATATAGACTGCACCAAGAACGGAAAACCCATGCAGCTGTGCGCTCTTGGAGAAATTTTACGTAATTACGTAACATTAGTGTCCTGTTGCCAATCTTATTGACCTACGAGGAATTGAATGTGGCTGTAATAATTCATGATAATAGTCGTAAGAAAATCTACTTCTGACAATGGAATATTGCCAGAGTAGCTTATAGGGAAGACGTATCGTCGAGAATGAAAATCTAAGAACATGAAACTCGCTTTTACTTGCTTCTTATACAAAATAATACAAATGATCGTTAATAAATCAACAATCCTAAAGGAAGTTAGGTTCAAATTGGAGATAATCGACTGATTTTCATTCAAAGGCCTTAGGTTCGACACAATTTCTAAATTTCTTAATTGAACCGTCATTTTTTCCATTTATTTGTTATCTTAAATAATCGTGAAGAAAAAATTCAGATATTCATACGGAAATTTCGGTACGCGTTGGTATGGCCTTAAATCGTATGAAAAATAATACTCGGGGTTGGAAATTGGTTTCTTTTTCTTTTTGAGAATACTTTGTGAGTTTTTAGGTTAACAGTAAAAGATGTAAAGTGAACAAGGTATGCCAATTGTGTTACTAATTGTACCTCACCGTTTAAGGTGCATCGCTCCTACTATATGCGATGCGTCATCGTATTAACCGTTTCCCGCGCCCCAACCCATTGTGATATTCTTAAGAGTGCAGGTTCACTTAGTCACAACCACCTGTTGGGAAAGGAGTATGGAAATTAGTAGAAAATAATCCTGATTTTTAGACTATTCAATAAATTTTGAAATTTACATTTTCATTTTAAAAATGTTCGGATCTTGATCCTTTTATTAATCCAAAAAGTACTCCATTGAAATATTAGATTGGGAAATTCTAAGTCAATAGGAAAAAATATAATCAATTTATAAATATTTATTAAAAGAGAAGCACTTTTGAAAATATCAGAATGCAGTTTTATGCAAGGCAACATAAGGAAGTTATAAAAAGTCATGTTACGTGATTTGAAACATATCCTATAACTGAGTAATATGGATAACATTTTACTACGCTTTAACAACCTAATAGTCCTTTCGTTTCAAGGATAAAAAAGTAATCCAAGTCGTTTTACCGTTTTAGGTAAGAAAATCATCATTTTTATGACTTGAAGGAAACGAAAACTATATTCTTGAGCAATGCAAGTCTTTCTCTCGCAAAAAATATTATTTATCAAAAGCAGTCAATTTGATAAGGAGTTATTAGAAATGAAACATAATTTGAACAATATTTCGAATATTATTTAACTGTGTGAATATTCCATTAGCATATACTCGTAATGCTATAATTACGTAAATATTAAGAAAGATTGTGATTTTTATTCAAAGCAGAGACATTTATAGATACATTGTTGGTGCAACGACATTTTGCTAAATTATACCGTAATACGTTATCGGGGAAATTTCTTATCAGTGGACAGATAATCTTTTTCTATGGGAAAGAATTTCCGAATGTTCTCTTTAATAAACTATTTGTTACTTTTCCGGTCAGAACATAGTGGTAACTCTAGGATTGTATCGATAGTAAATGTCGAAAACGTCCATCAGTGTCTCATTATTTTCCCACTATTTCTTCCTGTGCGAAACAAACGAGAAATGAGTACGTGCGACAGGATTTGCAACGAATTCCGACCTGATTTCATTTTTTTCCTTTCAAGAGAGATTAAAAATTGTAATGAAATTTATTTACATTTATTAAAACCTTCAAGGCTTTATTTCAACATCATAATAAATGTTTAAGACTGCTCTTTCTTACTCTCACTCATAAACTATTTGTAAGGAAGTTATAAAATGTGAATTGAATCAATTATATAATTTAACTCAAGGCCGATTGATTAAACGTTGTGTACATTTAACACTTTTTGATTTTAAGAGGGAAGACAAAATGTGTAATATGTATTGAAATCGTGATCATTCGGTCAAGAGATTAAAATTTAATTGTATTCATGTATTAGGGCCTAGACGTTATTAAAAACAGGTATTTTGTCCTTGACAGTCGAATGTATATTTCCAGAAATTTGGGGAAGGTATCCAAAGTCGATTTAAATTTTAAATTGGCCGAATATCATAAAATTAATTAAAAATCAGTTTTTTAGTCAATTTATTAATTTGTAAGTCATGCTTATAATAAATGTCTTATATTATTTAGATTTGAGGTTTTGGGCTTTACTCTGAAACGTTCTAATACATAGTTGATACAATTTTTTGTTCCCTAATGAAATTAAACTCCGTTACAAAATCAATACTGTCTCGTCGGTGAAATGATCGGATTTTTTTCCCGAAGGCGTGTATACATACACTTTGTACTCTTAATTATCGGGTTCACCGTTATTATTACGGGACGGCTGCGTTTAGATTGCGTTATGGCTCAGAAACTCGTAATTTACTTCATATTTTCCGTTGGCGTAATGTCGCGTGCGCGTTCCGAATGAAAGCGAATAGGAACGCCATTTTCAGCGCTACAGGAAATACCTACCGCGGAGGCGCGATCCGATTTCGAAGAACTGTTAAGAACAAGCTACAAAATGAGGAAACGTCCGGTATCACCTTCTTTGGAATATCTAATAGCTACTCTAATCTTCATTGGTTTCAATGCAATCCGTAACTACTCAGCACGTTCTGATTACTGTGAAATTAAAATACATCATTATGTCGAAAAATTCATACAGAGGGAATCAATTCATAGAAAATTGGGTCAATTACAAGTGAATGAACTTTCCAAATAATTCGCAGATAATCACCTATATTGGAAGTTTCCTAAAGAAAATTTTAAGACTGCAGGAACAGGAGCAATTGAGAATGAAATTTGTAACTAGTATTTTTGTAATTAAAAAAGTAAATGCAATTTTCTCGCAAAAAGCAGGCGAATTTGTAGGAAAACACGTAAAAGCGAGATCGATTTCTTTCGATTGAGTTACTGACATAGTCTTCGGTCTTTGGATATTCATCGAGTCGAGGAATCCACGGTATAAATCGAACACGCTCTTATCGAGAAAGAAAGTGTACCCGTAGGTAGATAGTTCCATTCTTTCTAATTTCTGCTGTCTTATTGGTAGCAGCTGACCGTCCAAGCTGTATCTACTTAGGAAGCGATCATTAAGTCCGACTCTCTCTGGCATCAGCAATCTTTCGGATTCCTTAAGAATTAACGATCGACCTATTACGCCCGTCGTAATACCTTTGTGTATTTCACAAATCTATATGAAATCCTTTCCCTCATTTTTTTCCATTTGTTTTCCGGCTACTTGTCTTTACACCTGCATCTGACAATGAGAGAGACAAATTCTTTCTTGTTAAATGAAATAATAGAGTTGGATCTTTCTTATTCTCTCTATCTCTCTCAATCAGAATTAGTAAGAAGTTACTCATGAAATAGTGTCATGTAGTTGTCATCAATTACTTTCCATTGTGGTTCCATTTCCATTGATCCACTTTTGCATCAATCTTTGGCATTTCCGAATGTTTACACTTTAAAAAAATCATGTCATCATTTCTCTCTGTGAGAAGATCCCAATTAAGATTTCCCATAAAAATAAAAGAAAATGACTTCGTATTATCAATTTTCGCCAACGTAACTTCCACGAACACTCTCGCGATATCTGACACCCGCTGTATCAAATTCCCGGTCGTTAGAAATTGTCCCCGAGCAGAGCTCGGTTGTTCTTGTTACCTTCAAAAAATCACAGTCTAGAAGAGAAAATCACTTAACAAATAGCATACCAGATTGTATTTTCGAACGAATAAAATCATCGATGAATTGTTTTATTGTTTAATCTTTCATCGTTTTAATCTTGTATTGAAACCTTTGATTCTAAAAAAGATATCTCACCGATCAAGTGGCACTTCCAACTATAAAGTCTTGCTTATACCTGACCAGTCGGAACTTAAGTAAGAATGCCTTTATTATACCTCCCACGGAAACATGTCGCTATAAAAGATCAATTGATTGTTTAGCTATATGTTAGACTATTTTGGATTCTATTGCAATTCATCATTTGAGCCATTTTTGTCGAACCCTCGATTCAGGTATAATAATTAAAAAAAAACTATTTTAAATATACCAATAAAATGTCGGTATCTGGATTTTTTTAAATAATCCGACCTGGATTAACTGAGAAGATAGTTTTTATGGGAGATTAAACGATAATTCTTCTCCTCTCAGGAATATTTTTTCTCTCTCTAAAAAACATAAGTAAAAAAACATCAGTCAAATTATCACATTCCAGAATTACGGAAAAGATTTTATCTCGAAAAAGTTGAAATTATGCGAAATAAATCCGGTAAAAAATTGAATAATGGAGAAAAACGTAATGCACCTATTTCTAACATACACGAGGCTAAATATAATCCAGAATTAATTGACATTTGCATTCCATTGGAACCTGATTTTGCAGCAGTTTAAATTTTATGCAATTCGATTTTACATCACACGGCGGAAGGATACGGCGTCGATATGCGAATCGTTCAAAGGTGAGGGAAAGATCGCTAGTAGAAAAAGTTTGGTCACGGTCCGACTGGCAACCGATTGGCCGGCGGATAGTGACATTTTTGTCAGCATATCCACCTCTATCCGATCTACAGAGCTGACGCAGTGTCAGCTGTTGACTGCGAGGGAAAGTCAAACCGTCGAACCTTCCTTCAAAGAGCTCAACACATTTGCTGACATATACGCGTGCCTATCTCTGAAAATGCGTAAAAACCTGTCCGCCTCTATACATATTATATCCTCGTTGACTTAGATCGATGCCGTCTTTTTTCAGCTTGTCCTGGCCACGAGTCAGCGATCTCACTATACTTTCGAACACGTTTTATGCCAATAAAAATTGCTGCCTCTGAAAAAAGTTTCTTCACATCCTTTCCGAAGCATTTTCTTCAAATCTCAATTATATAAATTGCGCGCCATTACTTTTAAGCCGATCTATTGATTAAAGCTGAACAGAATACTCATAATCGAACGATCGAGCTTCAAATGTATAACATCGAATTTCAATGAATGTAAGATTAGTCAAAAGAATTCTGCATTCGATTAATTTCAATCTATATTTTCGTTACGAGGTAGACAACTTTTCATGCTGTCTGATGTAATTGGATCGATAAACCGATTAGTCGAAAACTGTTGGAACGATCACTCGATAATTGACATGGATATAGCTGAGTAGTTGTTGGATCAATTGCATGGCCCACTCCATTTTCCCATAAATTACACTGCAATTCGCAGTCTTACTTTTTCTTCAATCTTTCAATGCGTTCTGCTGTGTCATCATTCATTCAAGAATAATGCGTGATGGACTTTTAAAGTCAAACACTTTTAAACATGGAAGCAGAAATATGTGATGTGTATCGTGTATATTACATAAAGTATAATAATCATTAACCTATCATGCGTGTTTGGTCTGTAACGGTATACTGTACACGCACGATATCTTCATTCTCGCATTATCTCATAACGAATCATCTTCGTCAGCAGCTATGTACAGCTTTAGAATCCTCAAGGTACCAACAAGCACCACGTTTCATCTTCTTTTCCCTTTCGTTGAGATTTAAAGATGTATTTAACTTTACAATGTGATTGCAGAATAGAGAACAATTTAACCAGAAAGTCGAAGGTTGTTTACACCTCTCTTCTTTAAAATTTCACTTTTCTATTCTTTAAATTTCACACTCACCACAACACATACACCATATACTAATAAGCTTTCTTCTCAGGTCGTGATAAATCACGCGCTGTGAATTGATGATCATTTTCTTACTCATTCACACTGTACAGTGTATGGTACTCCCTACTAAAGGAATTTCAGTTCATGCATAAAAAAAGGGGTCTCAACGGTAGTTTTATAACCAAAACTAGCCTTTAGCTACCAGACAAATAGTGTGCCGCCACAATTAATAAAAAAAGTTACGTAAAGTAGATCAGGATTCAAGAATTTTAAGTTCATAATTCAATCGCAGTTTCTTTAAAGCATTTATTGATTCGCCAATTTTCGCTTATCGATCATTTATCTTTTTTGTCTATAGATGCCAAACAACAGTGACAATAAGACAAATTATTTTAAGTACAAATTGCTACCGTAAACTATTTCTATAGAGCACAGCTGATGATAGTTGGTGCATAATCGGTTCATTGAGCAGCACTTTTTTTCTAAAAAGTGAACAAAAAGAAGGCAAAACGGTGGGCCTTTCTCTGCTGCTAGGATAAATGTAAAGTCAACTCATGCGGACAAAAAACCGGTATATGGAATCTGTTACGAAAACATTAGTAGCATTCGAACATTCGTGCAGATTTAACAAAAATATTTTTCCACAGGTGGAAATAAACATTTTTTTATAGATCAGAATTCAAGCCCTAAATGAGCTGCGAAGCGGAGATTAAAAAATCAAGTGTGAAATTTTCACTAAGTAACCGTGAACCTTGTTAGAGTCACATTTAGCAGAAATTGCTTAAAACTTGTACTTGAGAAGATTGTTCGAATTCACTGCTCAGCTCTACTGACTTCAGACATCAAGTGACCTTCAGAATGACCGGCCTTCACTCGGTTGCAGAAAGCATAATCTTTAAATTAAAGCAGTTGTAGTTTTTCTGATAAATGAAAACAGTTTGAACGAAATGATTAATTCGAATCAACTCGGGTAGTGATTTATTAATCAACATTTGCATTTCATTGAGTTTACCAGTAATATAAACCTTAAGTCAAATAACCTTCTCCACAACCGGAAATTTCGCCTTCGGTTGAATGAACCGATTAATTTGCATTCAATTATTGTTATAAATGGGGCTCCCACTGAAAAAATGAAATAAAGCAGTGCGTCCTGAAATGATGTATATGTTTATTAACAAGTCACGGATTAAAAGATCCCTGCGGAGATTAATTCCTCAAGTTGGATGGGACATTTGACGAGGCATAATTTTTCGCTTACTAGACGTTCATGTGGCGTTTATTGTGCGACGAAACACGTAGGCAGCGAGAAAATTTGCTTTGCATTTAGCCACTGTGCAAGTGTAATGATTTACATAACCCGATCACACAGAGTCCGGTGAGAGAGAAATCCGCCTACAATCACCGGTCGCGCCTCTTTTTTTCTGCGACTGCAAAGTCACGACTGTCTGGACTGCCTACTTACCTATCTATACTCGTTGAACTACTATCTCAATTATTTGCGAAGCAAGTAACATGTATACAAATTCGAGTTCTTGATAAATTTTTTTTTAGAGAAGACAAGTGTCGTATATCCAAAAGACCTTTTAGTTTTAAAAAATTGATTGCTAAATGTCAATGCTCTTTCAGGAAATTGCTACAGTATTCCGTGTGCTAATGTCATTATACAATATACATACACCTAGGTGTAAATATCCACATATTTTCAATTGCGGTCACATCTTTTGATTTTCGAAATTTGTCCTCGGGCTTTCGTTTCCTAGAGAACAATTTAAATCCCGAGAAGAGCGATTGGATAATGGATGGAATCTCGTCCCTATAGGGTAAAAGCACTACAACGCGAAGAGTATCGTGGGAATCAGCTGATTTAGAGACGCAAACCAGATCGCCTGATGCAATCCTGCGTTGCTTTCACTTTGGGCAAAAGCGACGCAGATTGAAAAATGCATTCGCCAGGCGAAACGCGTACGCGCGTTGAAATTATTTCGGCAGAAAAAAAGAGAAAACGAGGCAATGGAAACTAAGTGATATTAGGAGATTGTAATGTAGGGACATAAAGGCATGAAGGGAGAAGAGCTAGAGGCGTTGCTGGGGTAAAGTACAAACGTGGAGTTGGAGTCGATATCCTTTAAGGTATTCCAAGATGGCGACTCAGAAGCGAAGGCATGTCCTACACACGTAATTTGCATACGCGTCGTGTACGACTGCAAATCGCAAGCTGACCGTCTGACCACCATTGTCGTATTCCAAGGTCGAAATGTTTGACCTTTCGAGGATCTCGAGAGCATGTTAAACAAGTTTTACTACTCTCAAAATCTCGTTAGGAATATTTCAAATAAAAAATACAAAGGTCGGGAAATTCTTTTTTAGAATTGAACCGCCACTCTGAATTCTTGAAATTTTTTTTTCAGTTAAACACCCGAGCAAATAATAAATGTCCCGCAGTCAAAGTGGCGAAGAGCTCTGGCATGAGTTTGGCAAACATAAAGAGCGCAACTTTCATTGCAGTATAAATCAGATGTTGCTCTGGAAAGGCTGCATCGACACGAAAGCCCGAAGCGATTTCCGGTAACACGTGCCGAAGCACTTGTCGGAAACGAGCGCGCGCGGTTAAAATCGTTTCAACGTAATTCCAATTGATCGTAACTCATTGCTAGTATAACGTGGTGTACGTCTCGAATTTAATCGAGTAAGGATCGACGCGAAGCCCGCGCTGGAATCGTGTATTGCCACGAAAGGGAATAAACTCACACGATCGATCGTTTAGAAAGTGCGGGATGCGCTCGATTCAATGCTACATCGAGAGCGCATCTTGAAATCCATCGACTCTTTGTCCTGTTGTAGTTAGAGATGATGACATAACTAGAATTTAACTGGAACTTATAAATATATACACACACTACTATGCAAATTTCGAACTCCAAAAAGAAGTTTGACGTGATCACATCCATGTAAGCAATCATTGCTCAATGCACAACAAAAGCCTTCAATTGTAGGAAATTTCAATATTTGGAAACTTGTAATGTTGAAGATTGATTTCCGATATGCGTTACTATCATGATTCATGATACTGTGGTTTTCAAATGGTGGTAATATTATTATGTTGCCTCACGTGATACTGCAATTTTATACAAATAGCACGCGTTACCGTAAATATATTATAATCATACATACACACTGCAATTTTACACTTACTGATCTGTTGGACAAATGTGCAAAGCTGATGCTTTGATGCAAATATCCGAATATTTATAATGGTGAGATAATATGTCTTTTTCGGCAAGTTTCTTTTTGTGTAGGAATATATTCTGCTCGAATTGATTTGTATAGTAAGAGTCAGCAAGTTCGTTAGCATCAGAGAGTTTTTCATCACCGATCGTGCGTAACGACCTTAACATCTCGCCTTAACATTACTGTCATCAAACGGGTGTAAAAACGAGGCTGATGGAAAAGAGTCCCCTAACAAAAAATGTTCTTTTTCGCTTTCCCTGTGCGGATCACTCTCAATTATCGAGGCTCCACTGTTAATTACAGGGATTCGCACTGCGTAACAAGACAGGATATACACGGCAGTTGCTTTCTCTAAACGCATCTAAATTATAAGGAGAGGCGGTTGTAGCCTTAACCGAGCTGTTTTCCGTTAAGATCTGGGTCGCAATCGACAAGGATTTTATACTGGAAGTGCATGCATTGGTATTATTTTCGTATAAGACACTTTTAAATTTTAAATATTCAGGGTGTCAACTGTGTTGAAATTTAAGGAAAATTAGTTATTGATAGTATTTGATATTTTCGAAACAGTTCGAAACTTTGGGAAATTAAACGTTTGGTTATAGTTTCAACTCTGATTTTTGAGATTTTTCACATTTCAGGTGCTTTAATATGAGAATGCTTTATCCGTGCTCGCCTTACTCAACTCATTAAAAATCCGTTCCAAATCAATTTTCCCTTTTCAGCCATTTAAGTCGTATCACATCTCGCAAACCATTATGTTCAGCTTCAAACGGGAATATCTCCGTAATTCATCGCAGCCAGTCATTCAGGATCACTCTCGCGACACTGAGTCATTAAATACTTTCGCTTACGAATTAGATCGAACGAGCTTGTTCGCGATGATATACCTCTGCGATGCTAGAATGGCCACTGTAACTTTCTCGATCTTTCGCGAATGCATTGCAATCTTGCATACACTTTATTTCATCGCGCATCCTCTCTTTAAAATAATTTTCCTATACTCTATATAAATTGCAATCTAATTTTACATCTCGTTTTCTCACGCATTGGGCGTAACATTCATGAGATGAATGATCGAAATCTGCTCTTTGAAATTCGTTCATTGTTATGCATTCGCTATTATAATGTAGGCTGACATTACATTACATTTTTATTGATGTGGGTTTTTTTTTCTTTGACCTTATCTTTGTAGTCTTAAGATCTAGTGCCTCTTTGTCTTTCTCTAAGTTCGTACAAAGGCATACTGTAGATTGAAAGGTCATATTAGCAGGAAATGAGTTTGCACTCAGGAAAAGGATTTTTTCAACACATCCAAATTGATACATCATTCGCAAATAATCGTTTATCTAAGTGGAACAAAATCCTCAGAGCTCTTTCCAAACATCATTGACTATGAAGATCGATAGGACTGATTATTCAATTCGTTTTACTCAAGACTCAACAATCCTATCCTTCAGAAATGAGATGTAAACTGTCAATTAATTATGAATCATCTTTATTATTTCACAACGCTTTCAAACGCCGTGGGATCTTTTAATGTGCCTCTGAAAAAAGATTTCTCCTGCATTACTGAGCATTACTCTACCTCACTGTATATTTTTCTAACATAGTTTTCTAACATGATTTTCTAACCCTTGCAAGTTTGCAACTTTCGTTTCAAGTGTCGATGTCGAAATGAAGATGATAATCGCGAAATCCCTGCAAGAGCGTTATTGAGCATTAAACATTGCTGAAGATTTACTTGCATTTGATTTATGTCTAGAAATTACAGGGATTCTTTTCGCATGATTGTCTATCAAATTCGTCGTGTCACTCGAAGGTCGAGACCCACACATAACCCACGTGTCTTACATTAATCAAAGTACACATGTGTACTATATACATGAACTTTATCAGAAACAATAAGTCACTTCGCCCACGGATGACGGCTACTGCAGATTCAAAACAATTGTTTTTAAGAACTTTGACATGTCTCGAATTCTCTGAAGATGAGTTTAGGTATTCCAATTATAAAGCCTGTATATTGTTCAGGTCTCACTATTCTAATCTTAAAGCCATCTTAAATCAATCCAAATTGCCAGCATCCGGCATTGGAAATAATTCAAAATTTAAGCAAAGCTGATAAGAATTCAAACTCGTGTGCATCTAAATTAGCAAACATCACAAACGTTAAGCCAATAATTTTTTTACTGTTTTCAGGGGGAACGACTTGACCATCTCGAAGCCATGAACCTCGCGCTGCATGGATTTTTGCTTCAGGGTAAGTCACTAATTTACGTTTGACGCATTCTCTGTATTTAAAAGAATCAAATTTCACTGAAAATGCATACAGAAAAACATTAGTGTGAATTTTGTTGCATTTGTTTTTAAATGCGAGGATTAATTATAATTAGTTTTAGACCATACGCGGGCAATTCATTGAATGCAAAAACCACGTTATTTAATTCTGAATAGCAGAATTGCTGGCAACACTGGGAGTGCTACTTTCTGAAAACAAATTGCACTTCTGGCTCTTCAATTACATGAGGAGATTTTACACGTTAAAGCTGTCATGTCTGCATGTATTCTGTGTCATCGCCGGATTCGTACGCCCTCATACTTCATAATCGATTGTATTCACGTTGAGTCACGATTGTCTAATTTGCATTTCTCATCTTCCCTCTCTCACACTCGTTTATATAGAAAACTCGAAATCTGAACTTTATGGATCAATTGAACCCTTCGACCTTTCTTTCTATCATTTCTCTTCCTCGCTTTATATATAAATCCATATTATTGCTCCCAGTTCTCGGTAGCACGCGCTGATGTGTTTAATAGAAAGCCATATTCGCGTCGTGAGTATGAATAATTAATAGCTGCTCGAAATGCCAATATAGCAAAATGGGATTAGAAGTAGTGTGTAATTAAGAGTCTTACGATGGCGAGGAAAATTGATAAATTACGATTATTTCACAAGTGAAATGAATATAGGGCTGCAAATATTAACACGTGGAAAATTGAAATGCACGTTCATCAGGGAGGCATGACTCGAGCCATCAGAATGATGCAAGGTGATGGTTCTTGACTCTGCAATACAGCAAAGGACGTGCCGGTAATTCCTGAGGAGTCACTTTAGAATCTCCTCTCGTTGTCGATACTCTTTTGATATCTCTTTGATAACTCTTTCGACTGATTTCAAGTCTCGCATATTAGAAAGTCAACTTTCTAATACCGATTTAACCAAAAATTGGCAAAAACTTCCTCAAAATGAAGGGCTCAATTCCTCCAAGAATTTTATATGATGGATAAAAGTTGCTTGCTTTTGTGCATTATTATTATGAAGTTAATTTCATATAAATCGCTTGCATGTAAACTTAATATGCTTTCATGCACTAACTTATTCATTACCTTTCAGTAATTATGTGAACATGTTACGTAATATCGTAATCGTAATTTCAGGTTTTTGCACTCGACGTTCCAAGTTGTTATAAAATTGTAGAATATGGACAAAAGGTGTTTACAAAGATCGTTTAATATATGTTTGAAAATATCGAATACTTCTTTTAAGTCTCTATAGTCCAAAGAAGGCTGGAGTAATATATTCTGCTATATACAATTAGCCTATCCCAATGTATTATAACGACCAATGTTGAACTCGTGAGTAGGTAGGGTCTTGATTAGACTCTGATTTGTACTCGACTTGGCACGAGCCGTTAAAAAGGAAAGTTTCCAGTCTAGTTTGGATGAATCCTGCGCGGCAACTGAAAGACGCCATCCACGCGTCTGCAAAGGCAATTGGCGTGGTTTAATTATAGGAAACGTCAATGATTCGTCCCACGTGCGACGACCGCGATACATATAGAGAAGAGAGTAAGCATTAAGTTCGCATTACATTCCCATTACATTCCCATTACATTC
>JAUESI010000010.1:11927903-11947987 GCA_032275145.1 Synergus laeviventris | reverse complement strand
CATTACATTCCCATTACATTCCCATTACATTCGCACATTCTCCATGAAGTCGTCCCTTCAGAATGTCAATGCAAATTCATAACAAACATTGCTGCGAATTTCGACATTTGTGCCTATTAGAAGAAACGACACTATGGTGCTTTACAATTATAATTATAATTATAATTATCGTCTACTATAATAAATTGTCCGGAAATTTAGTGATTGCAAGAATAAGTTTGCACAAGAAGTATAGCCAGTCCACGTATATATGTGAACTTGGCGCGATGGAACATGCATCCGATTCCCATTTCGATTCATTCGCAATTCCACCATCGTATTCTCCGTGTTTACATCCACATAGGGAAACACCTGGGCTTGGCATGAAAACCTAGTTACACCAGGTACGAGGACGACCTCCCACGCCTCGTTAGACACAACGGATGTTAGCATGGATTAACTGCAAACCTCTGATCATCAATCGGAGAAAACAGAACACGAAAAAAACACCATTCGCAAAGATAAAAAGAATCATTCCCTTATTATAATCATATTTATCCGGTTTCATGGATTCGAAGGTTGATTAAGAAAACTGTTTCTAATAGAAAAACTGCAATTATTAGATATGAATACTTTATTGCGTCTTAATTGTCCGTAAAGCTTTTCGAATTGAATCTCCCAGTCCATAAAATGATAAAATCATGGCGTAAATATTTTTAATCTCTCTCTTGATAGTTATATTCTATTAATGACATAACACATTAATGTAAATTGTAGTTCGACTCTAAATTGAAAACAATAGTTTCTCGGTTAAATTTGTCAATTCGCTTTCACAGATTCTGATCGCTATAATTGCAGCAAAAAATGTTTGTGGCCAGTAAAACTATATCGATGACAAAATAGCGTTATAGGTATTTAAATTTGACATCAACTCTGCTTTTATGTCCTAAATTTGTAATCTGAAACAATTTCGTAAAGATTATATTCGAGGTGCTAAATTGCGAATATTATTTTCTGTAAAAATATTACTCATGCATGTAGAATATATGCTTTCCTCTGGCATTCAAATTTCACTTTATACTCCTGGATATAGAAGTTCGAACAAGTATTACGTGTGCGTAATCGCAAAATTACTATATAGACTCTAAAAGACGTTTATACGCATAGAGCAAATAAATTATCTCTATTAAATTTCAATTTATGTAATATAAACCGGAAAATTGATTGAATAAGAGTGCATGACAAGGCGAAAGGACGTAAATATGATTGAACACTAAAAACAAATGATGAAAGCTTATAGATGAAATGACAGCATATTGACTGTCAACACAATAACTTGCTAATCAAGAAGATTTCTTAAATTAATCAATATTATTTAGTATGAGAAATCGTTAAAAATGTTAGGATCAACTTTTGATTGAATATTTCACATGTAGAAATACAGGTTTGAAAGTGAAACGTTTGATGGATTCTACTTTTAATTTACTTCTTAATCTTATCAATCAAAATTTCCCTTTGCCTTTTACTTCTTTGGCTATAGGAGACACGAATCAAGATTTTATCTCAAGATTTGGACCGCCTGCGATTTATTTCTAACACAGTTTAAAACGCTTCGCAGTCGCTTTAGGTAGTTTACACACAGCAATCTCGTTTTCCATCATAGGCGTTATATAATCCAATGAATAAATTTACACGTAGAGGGATGTGGTTAGTCTTTCTGGGCCGAAGCCGATGAAGTCGTAAAAATTATTTCCAAAACCACAACCACTAAGTTACATCTTTGAAACGACATTTTAGTTAGTCAATATTTTGATAGCTTGAATTTAAACATTTTCATACTTACAAACATTCCAAGTCGAATAATGAAGAGTACTGAAAGGATCTTGAAAGAAAATGACTTTTAAAATACCTCGAGGTCGAGATCAAGGAGCTGGGCAATTGTCCTCGGAGTGACTTACAATATTTCACCACAGAGGCAAAAAAACCAGAAGATCTATTGTCGCGAGAAAAAAAAGTAATCATGTTGGCTTTGATCAGCGAACCATCAATCAACACGCAATTACTACTGATGATCAAGCTGTCATTACTTAAGTATAATAATGTCAAAACTTTGAACTATATAGGGCTATTAGAAGAATATAATATGTATGTCGAAATCAGTTATGGTAGTGTTTTGGACGATCAATCATACAAAAATTAGGTTAAGGCCTTCAGTTTGAAGATTCTCAAAATGCCATAATAGAATCTTTCAAAGTGAGATGCCTTCGAGCGAGATTTGCCAAGAAAAGGACGAAATCGATATTTTTCCTCGACTAACAAGAAAAAATATTCATCTTGTCTTGACAGTGATAGTCACATCAAGACTCTGGAGACTTCTATCAAGATCAAGATAATCTCGAAAAATTATTTACATACTTCTTAAAAAATTCATACAGAATTTGTATAAGCACCATCATAAACCTGAGAATCGAGAAGTTCTTGTCTTGTCGTGCATAACTAAGATTGGCACTTCAACCATTAAGAATTTAGTAATGTTTCGATATATATTGAAAAGTCTAT
The DNA here is from genome assembly GCA_032275145.1 of Synergus laeviventris. Lineage (NCBI taxonomy): Eukaryota > Metazoa > Arthropoda > Insecta > Hymenoptera > Cynipidae > Synergus > Synergus laeviventris. The sequence continues at coordinate 11,945,449 of JAUESI010000010.1, read as the reverse complement.
ATCGAAACCCTTTTTCTAGGCGCTTGACACTTATTACATTATCCATTTTTTTTCGTAAAATAGGAACGAGATATTATAGGTAAGAGATGCACAGTTTTGATTTCACTATCCGTCGTTGCATGATCGCTATAATAATCTCGTAATCTTTGGGTTGCAGCTCACAATGCCTAACGATTTCTTGACAACCGAAACGCTCTATTCGAGCCAATACCTGTGCTCGAATGTCTGATGATTTCGTTAAAATAAATTCTTGTGAAAACATTCTAAGCGTGTCTGGCCTGCAGGCGAGCCATGACGATCTCCCAAATCTAATTGACATCTGTCTGCAAAAAAATTCAAGGAATGAAAATCCATCATAAAACATCGACCTCGGTTAAAGATTCATAAAATATTTCTTTGAATTATTAATTTCAATCAGGTTTTTTTAATGAAATAGCTCATTCGGATTTCGTTGCCTTCGATTCCAAATGCCCTTCTACTCTTTCTGTCATTTGTTAATTGGCGAGAAGACGACTCTTTTTTCTATATCTTTTAACCAATTATAACTACATTTTTCTCTCAGTGAAAATTCTTGGAAGGTTTGACGAATACGTTCCCTTAGTTAAACGAGGTCGTTAGCGAAATGCCTGGCATCTCTTTGCACCTGCACGTTTAACCAGTGAACGTCAATTGTTGGCCTCTCATATTTAAAAATATAAAAAACATTAATTTGTGAAAGCAACCTTCAAGTCGATAAAAAAAGCTTGATGCACGTAAAATGCAATTATTGGCATTAAAAAACCATAAATTTGACGTGATTTAAGGAATTTATGATCAGAAAAACTTTATTGTATTATTTTTATGCTTTTATACTCGCATATTTCATTATATAATTCCATAAGGTATCGCATGCATGATATGAAGTTTGAAAGTATGTATCAATTTGAAGACATCAAAATTCTGATTCCACTTTTTGTACCTCAACTTCCGCCTCTTCCTCTAGTTATTATAGATATCTCCTTCTTGTAGACGAGAATTTCACCTCCTTTGTTCTCTGGGGTACTTTGACCTCAGCTACTTGTAGACTCACTTCCGGAATGTTTAGTGATGCGCAAACTTCACTGAATACTCTTCCTTCCCTCTGAATTCACTTGAAACCTTTGAAATTCTTATGAAACGTATGCACATTGTACAGATCTAGATTTCGAAGTGTAATATATGGTAATATTTACGACATTATTTGACTCTTACTATAAAATACACATAATATCCTACACTTATCTGAAAGTAATATATAACATCATAAATCCTCAAAATCGTAAACACGCAGAATTTTTTAAACAAAATAGCATTTACTTCTGACTATTTACCATTTTCTCTATCTTTAACTGCTGACGTTTAACCGCTGAAGACAAGCATCGTTATAAATCTTTCCAGAAAATAAAGAACTATAATAAAATCGACATGTCCTTTCGAACTTTGTCTCTGTTTTAAAGGCCCACAAGCATATTTACGATTTTATATTCGTAGACACTTATTTGCCTATTCGTATGGCATTAACGTATAAGAAGTGAGTCTTGTTCCTCGACTAACCGGTCGTTTTCTTATTAACTAGTGCAGCAAAATGTGTAGTTCGGATAGGAAGCGGTCAGTTTCAGAACGAACCACTCGTTAAAAGAAAATAAAGTCAAACGAAAACGCCCACATGTCATAGGCACCTTTCACATGGTCGCTCGACGTTCTTTCAAGTAGATATAGGTACATATCTTGCTGCATTTTTTTAGAAATGAGCCTAAATTATCGGAAACTGGAAAAGGTAGTTTTGTCTGCTTGAAATTTGAATGTAAAAGTAAAGGCTTGTCGAATGGTGATTTCTTTCAATTGCTCGAGTAACTGTCTATTCGTGGCGTCCTTGTCTATACTCACACAAGGACGTTATAATATTAAGATGGTAATACGATACAAAAGTTCCGGTTTATGTTATTATGAAAGTTTTACGTTATATATTATTCAGACTTCAGAGACTTTGTGATTCTAAACTTACGATTTCTTCGGTTAGAAAGCAGTGTAAACACTTTAATATTTGAGGACAGAATCGCATACTTTTTAATTTAATCGATGATTAATCTCCAAGGCTTTAGCGTCTGTCTGTGCTTAACTAAGACTCACGACTTAAAATTAACAGTTAATACTTGCAGTTTTAGTATTGTTTCTGGTTGAACCTTTGACACGAAATGAGATTACATAGTTTGATCCCTTATCTAGACAGGTTTTATAAGTGTAGGTGGGCATAGCTTGTGAGTCATAAATTATGATTTTATTGGTGTTTTCCGAGGCCTCAGGCAGTCACGGATAGAGCCCTTAAAAGCCAATCCTGTCTGCACCTTTCATTTCATACACTGGCCAGTTTGAGCTAAGTCATTGCTATTCGAGGCTCGCCGCAGGAAACGGAAACCTTCTATTATCTCCGAGAGTTGCCATCTACCAGATCATAGGACACTTCTTGATATACCTACGCGCTACGTTTACCTCCCCCATGTCGAGCTAATCAGTCAATTTGAAAATTGTCCAGATCGCAGAAAGAAATAATAATTTTAAATTACAGAGTCAAATAGCTGAGAAAGATAAAATTCTTTACTGCAGATGCTTTTAAAATAAAAATCATTTGGAACATTCAGCGTGGACACATGTCAGGGACGTCAGGGAAATGCAAGTTAATGCTATGTTAATGTGTCGTATTACTTATATAGCTTTTATAGTTTATTTAACAGATTTTAGAAACTTTCCAAGGATTTTGAAAGAGTATAAAGAACTTCCAGGCATTTTTTTTAATTCTCTCATTTGCTGATGATTTCAAGAGATTTTCAATCATTATATAAGGGATTTTAAGAGGTTTCTAGAATATTTAAAATATTTTAAAGAAAGTTGAGTGATTTTAAAGGATTTTAAAAAGCTTGTAAGAATTTGAAGAAATTTTAACTGGGATTTCATGGAATATTAACAAGTTGGAAAGGATTTTAGGGATTTCAAGAAATTTTCAAGATTTCCGTGAATTTTAGAGATTTTTACGAAGAATTTGAGAATATTTCAAAAGATTTCATTGAGTTTCAAAAGAAGTGATATTATATGCGAAATTTTTGAAAAATTTCAATAGGATTATGATTGAAAGTCAGGAAAATGTGAGGGAAATTGAATATTGTGTCCACTCTGAACATTGCAAAATGGTATGATAAAGAACGAATTGACAAATTTGCGAAAGTGTGTAGGCTGCTCACAACTATCAAAGCGTTTTTGTAAATTACATAAGATTTTATTACCCATCGTCACTCATTGTGTAAATTTATATGAAATTCATGTAGGTTCTTTATTGCCTATTATTCATTTTATAAGTAATATTTTTTTACAAACCCAAAAAACGGTGTATACAGCGAATGATTTGAAGATGTCAGATTAATCATGTTAATTCTGGTAGTAGGGTATCCTATTATGAACCGGTTTATTAATAGCATGACAAGGAATTTGTTTTTCAAAGGCAATAAAAATCAGGATCAGTGAACCTCGAGTAAAAAACTGATCCGCTTGACACTGAAATACATTATATGGACTGACGTGAACGTCAGTGCGAGCCTCATGGACTTTACTCAACCCACGTGTACGCACTGGCACGTAAGTGTGCGGGAGTTCGCGGATCGAAGGAAGGCGTTTCATTGAGCACAGGTAATGAATGAACGAAGAATAAAGGCGTCACTCACAATAATGCGGCGATAACTCACGACTCCATGGATCATTCTTGATGTATAGAACGGAAGCGTAGCTTAATGACTCTCATTTGCACGTGCCTTGTAATTATGAAGGTGGGGCAGATTAGAGAAAAATGAGTTGTTTATACATTACATATGTACCAAAGATTCCAATAGTATAAATTCTATTTATAAAAATCATGATTCAGAAAATGACACAATTTGCAAAATATTTGCACTTGCATAATGAACCCAATCAGGAAAATAAATCACTCGAAAATTTATTTCTTCTGTCAAATAACAAGCTATTTAGAATAGAAAGTGTTTCGTGAATGAAATATTTGTCCAGGACTTCTTATGTAAAATTTACAGACAATCAACTTTATTCATTGTGAAACACATGTCTCAATACCTAAAGAGAATGATCAGAAAAGAACTAGAAAATATGTGTAATGAGTCCCAAGAATGGCTCACGTAATCTGAGTATATAGTTCAGAAAAAGAACACGTTCGTTGACACTATCCATATCGAAAGGTATCTCGTGAAAAATTATACGTAATAAATCAGTTTGTGGAAAAATGATCTGTGAAATATCAGAATATTAGCCACAACCTAACATAGGCATGCAGGCGATGTCTGATTATGGCTCGCTTGCAGACTGCTTTTCGCCTTTTACGACATACCCTGTTGTACCCTTGGGTCTAAGTTACGATCGCAAATAACACCAATACAATAGGTTCCAACTATACGAGGGGTACATATTCATAACTCTTGCAATCGGTCTACAAATTTTACTGCAATCACATGAAATCATGAGCTGCATTCAGTCTGGAATAAAAAAAATTTGGAGTCACTTCTGTCACTTGTCATTGCTCTTTTTTCTGAAATCACACCCGATTATCTTCCTCGCTATCATCCCACAGATGAAAGCATAAATCTCTTTAATTTCACCACTTCACACAGTCACAATTCAGAAATACTTTATGTACCTATTTGATTTTAGCCTGAGGAAATGCGATTACATAATATACGTGATTCTCTATTAGATATAAATACGAGAGAAATATGAAAAAAATGACCTTTTCAAAAATGATTTTTGATTAATTGCAAAAGTCACAACGCCGCTGACAGTGTGAGGCAATTTTCGCTGGACTAATGATTTGATAGTTATGACCGGGGACAGTATGTAGAAAATTATAGTCTAAACTTTTTTTTATAGGGACTAAAAATGAAAACTTTGGGATTGCGTTATATTTCTTATGTAAATCTACTAACTTGCGCTGGAGTTCGTTAAGCAATTTGTAGTAAATATATAAATATTTATTATCAGCTTACTGTTATTTATATACGGAGTTGTTTGTAATTTTGCACTTATCACAGTTTATTGATATAATTTATTGACGGGGATAACAGTTTAAAGATTATCGTGGATTTACCATTCAATTCATTTCCATGACTTCACCGTTCAATACTTTCATGACTTTTCTCCATTCTCGTCTTAACGCTTTCAAACCTTTTGGAAAATTTTCAAATTCATGACGACAAAATAAATTCCTGGTTGCGGAGTTTTTTTTTGTCATAAAAAAAGAAGCATAAAAAATCGTAAATACAGATGAATGGTAAATTTGCTCGATCGAAACTTTCTATAACTACTCGCATAATTCAAACAACGAGGCGGAGGTGTGTACGATGGTGAAATCACTTCGGAATGTGAAAGAGGCACACATTATGGGCCGCATCTGCCGACCCGTAAAAATAAAGCCGATGTGAAGTCCGCAACATTGCTGCCCATAAATATCAACTTTGATCCCAACCATGGTCACGAACCAAGGTGAAGGTCTTAGTCTTTCCTTATCTATATTTGGGTTTAATTTTAGTGGGTCTTATTTTTATTTATTTTATTTGAGTCTTACTAAATGTTATTTACATGTAAAGGTCATTGCTCTTCAGAATTCACACGTCTCAATTATCATTTTCCTTGCCTCGGTCAAGGTAATTCGAAGCAAACAAGAAGTGTTTGATTTTCGTTGAGAACTCAGACGACCAAACACTTGAAAGTTTAATGGCCTTTCTCAGGAGATGAGGTTGAAGTATTCAAAACACAAAACAAAAAACAAAAGAGTGCCTTTATATTAAAGGAATCTATATTTTTTTTATTTTTAAATAATTTTCCTAATACAGGAAAGTAAAGAAGATCACCAGGGAAGCGTTAAGTGCACACGAATATAAACTTACAGTTACTTATTACGTAAAACATGAAAAAATGAAGGAGAAAGTGTAGTTCTATCAATATATGCGATTTTTATATTCATAGCTGATACAATTGAGCTTGATAAATGTTCATTTTTATTTTAAACCTTAATTTATCATTTCGAACTATAATTTCAAAAAATGTCTTCCTTTCTCAAATATCTCTTATAATGAGAGACAATGCACGTAATGATTATAAATATGACTTCCAATATCTACTAGTCATACAAAAATATGAATCCTATTAATTAAATTTAATACTGCTTATTAATGAATCAAATATGTAATTTATTTAATTGTTCGGGCTTCTCTCTAACCTTTCTAATTTCTTACATCTAAACAAGGGAAGATGCAATATAAAAGTTCTCTTTGTACATAAGACGCTGTAGATTGCATCTCATCAGCAGTTGCGTAAGACTTTTTCCTGCGTCATTTTTACGAGAGAGCATCGTTCATTTCCGGAGAAGGTATGAATCGATGTAACCCTGACACGATAACCGATGTGGATCGTTTCTTTATCCTTCGTCCTTATCGTCATCGTTCCTCTCTCGATATATCTATAATAGTTGCAGAACGCACTGATATCCCTTCTCGGTCGAACGACTTCTTCGCCTATACCATTGGCGAGCATGTACTTCAATGTACTTCTATAGTTACTGCAGTTTGCCAATACGTAATGCAATATTCCTGAACGACCTTACACCTCCTACAAGTTGCGCCTATCTCACTATTATATACATATATATGTTGAAGAACTGAAGTTAACTGCTTGAAGAACAAGGGGATTCCACCACAAATGTGTCGTCACGGATCATTGGCAGTCTGTACCGTTAGACATTACACTGTAATCTTTATACATATATGTTACATACATATAGTGATGCGTTCAATGTTCCTCATCTTAAGCTTGAAATCATTCCTTCCCAGTTCTCATATACATAAAGCGTTGACGTATTCGTTTATAACGGTGATTCGAGCGTTGCAGACAGATCCGCTGGACCCGCTCACCTTCACTTTCAACCTTGTTTCAACCAGACTCGATTCTTGGTATGCTCGGAAATTCACTTTTCATGATTCGCTTCTTTAATCACCGACTAAACCATTTTTAATTACATTCCTATTTGTGTAGAAATGGCACTCCAAAAAGAGACAGACATAAATTGTCTTAACTATAATTGTAATTTCATAATAAAACCTGATAAAACTTAGTTTCTTAAAAAAATGTCCACGCCTGACCGAAATTTCCCCTTTCTACTGAAAATAATTGAATGCCTACCCAGATACATCCGTTACTACTTGCTGCATTTTTCTGTCTGGCTATAACCACCCTTTCTACTGAAAACTTGTCTTACCTAATCAATTTGTGACTACTTGCTACATTTTTATGGCTTGCTTGAGGCATATTTTCGTCATTTTTTTATCATTTAATTGTTTTAATTTGAACTCAAAATTCAATATTAAAATCATTTTGTAAAAGAAAAAAATAACTTTAAAATACCATAAAACCTGTCCAAAGTCTCTTGCAATGGCTCAAATTTCTAATACCTGAAAATGATCTTATCGATGGGCGTCTCCATGTTATGCAAGGTGCAGAATATCATAAATCTCTTGCTTGAGTGCTCTAGGAGTAATATTGATCTATTTTGGTGCTGGAATTTCAACGCCTTTCAAAGATATATGGCATGAATTATCCATCTAAGTATATATTAATGTTTTTGGTAACAAGTTTTTGCATGTTTTGTATAATAATTTATTAATTTGCATTCTAAATAAGTCAAAATTGATTTATGCGTGCTATTAACCGAAAAATAGCTACAAATAAAAAAAGATTCACGCATAATTTTATACACATTAAAATTAAAATGAAATTGGACTCGACATTTCCTAAAGTATAATACAGTTATATGTATGTGAAAACACTATTACATAATTCTGCAAGTCTGTAATTATTAAACCATGTGCAATTTCAGACATACGCTGATTATAATAAGAAAATAAAAAGCATTGCTCCACCCACTTGAGTCTCTTATTATAATTCTCTGTGTGAACGATAACAAAGAGAGACTCGACTTTCGTTGTGAAAACTAAATGTCAAATTTTCATTCACCAATATTTATTTTCGAAAAAATTACACTCTGTGTCTTGAACGTTCCTGGGAGACTGGTTCACCTTCACTTTCAGCTTCGATCCTTGACACTTCTTACCTCTATATATAACGCCTCTATACACGGGAATTTAACCGCCCCTTAATCATTATAGCCCAATACGTGCCATAATCTTGAAAAGTACAGACCGCATTTACAGTTATCTGCAAAAATTACCAGTTACGGAATAAAGGGTTCGGGCTGTAATTTTATAAAATTAACACTTTAAACGTCTTTTTTCCATTCCATTGAAAGAAAAAAAAAAAAGTTAAATGTTAGTTACGAAGAAAAAATATTTTGAAATACAATTTATACAATTAAGTCGTTTTTCTTATAACTCCATTAAGGAAACGGTGGAAAATCTCGTTGGAATGGATTCTTCAGTTTATGTTTCTGCTGGCATTTGTCATATGTAGAATATTTTCATCATTTTATATTACACTATTTCTTCATTCGTTATACATTTTTCTTTTATTGTTCTTTTTACACAATGATCTTTACATAATCTTCTAGAATTCGAGCGATGTTTTATTTTTCTTCCGGCAACACATTAATTATTCTCTTGTGCATTTTCTCGCTCGCATACACGCACTTTGACGTAACATGCATGCACTGAGTAGGTGAAGATGCACTGGACGACATGGTATCATATAGTCACATGACTCTTTTTCCTGCGTCCCATAAACTTTACGTCCACGCGTGTATAAGTGTGCTCGAGAAGCCTAGAGGTGAAAGGTGCTCTTCTTACGTGATTTTACAATACTATACGCTGCATGCCCTTTCGACTCTAATAAACCTGCGACGTAAATCTGCAGCACTTCCTCATGTCTCTTGAATTTCTCAGTTATTCTAGCTTAATGGAGAACCCCCGCAGAACCTCAAGCATGCCATTTTATATTTTCAAACGTGAGTCTCAAGTTCATCTTTCAAAATAACTCACTAGTTGTAATTCTGAACGTTGTTATTCCTGTAAATCATTTCTTATATAGGAACATAACATATTTTCCAAGTGCAGCTATAAAGTCTGCATTTCATTATTTGGAATTGAGAGGATCATATTTGAAATTCGCTTCTTGGCAGTAGAAAATTGAGCTGTCAGGTTTTAAAGAGATCTTAAAAAGCTTGTAAAAGTAATTTGAAAACTTCACATTAAATGCGCATCCTCGGAAAAAATGCCAATTTATCTAAATATTACAGTTTCAAAATCCATTTTTCTCATGTATTTACGGAATTTCTAAGTATGTCATGTACTCTCTCACTTGCGAAGTAAATCCATTTGGAATAAATACTGGAAAATAATGCGAATACGATGCTGCGAAGTCAATGAAAACTAATGGAAAGGTATGTATACATTCTATGAGTAGGTCGTTTGGTATCAACAAGACTGGGATGAGTCTGATTAGGCAATCTTTGGGACTCGAATGTAGGCATGCCGAGCTGGTATTCGATGAAGTAATGCGGTAGTACATAATAGTATAGTAACTGTAATGCTAGTACGGTAATAGTATTAGATATACCACGTATAAATAACTAGCAAGCGATAATCGTACCAGTTCTATGTTCTTGCAAACTTTGCTAACAACAGCGGCAACAATTCTAATGGCATAGAATTCCAAGCGATCGATAGCATAATTAATTTTTGGAATTCACAGCGAATGCATTTTTAGATTAGAAGCCACATTTGCTTGAAGTTTTGGCTTCTGTAGGTAAATATAATGGCTGTGGGATTATTAAATAAGTATGTAGTATTAAAAGAAAGGTCTGTAAAAAGAAGCAATTATGAATTTAAGTGATAATTATAAAAAAAGGCAGGGCGTGTCCAGAACACGATTGGGTGATCCACATTAAGTGGATGGCCTCGGCCTACAATAACTGACCATTCGGGCTAAGATACCTGTTGCTTTGTGTTCCTCCACTCAATCCCTTTTAAAAATACTTTACTGCCCATGCCCCAGGATAAAAATGTATTTCCACTCATTGAATCTCACCATGAAAAATAATTCCTCATGATTTTATAACTCCAATTAAACGATCCGATCAATTTATTACACGCAAGAAATTAAATTAAGCGATTTAAATTAAATTGCATTCTCAGCTTGACTCACTAGAAAAATTAGCTTCCATCTATTTGCTTCCTCCATATGAATAATTTCTATCTTGAGAGTTAAAAATGACCAATAATTACTAGTTTAATTAAAGCAGGTAACTGTTTTACGTGATTAATTAATCAAAACGTATCATTTTGCAGGAAAAAATAAGATATTTCGTATGATTCTAGAAAGGAATAGCTCCTGAGACTACTTTCTCCTATAGAGAAAATCTAAACGATGTTTTAATCACGTCAATGAAATACTTTCATAGCTCTTGCAAGCATGAGTTTACAAATTTCAGAATTTCAGATGGCAGGATAAAAAATATTCAAGTTTGAGTTCAGCCTGTTATCTGATTTAGTTTACCCTGTTGTAGAGATCGTTTATACCAAGACTAATAATTAAATTAATTTACCAGTAACATTTTACCGCGATTCATTAATTTCAAGAAGCAATCCACTTATCACATAAGCAAAAAATGCTTGTTATCTTTATATATTTTGTGTAATATGAATCTATATGTACCATTACCAAGTTTATTGATTGTTTTTCAAGAGAAGATGAATTCCACATTTCTTGGATCATATAAAAAGTAAACTCATCAGATTCGACTATAAATCAGCAGCTTTTTTCATCTCTAAGGTTGCAGCATGAATATTATTGACGTTAATTATGCCATCAATAAGGTTAGGACGTCAATTATTTTCCCGTGGCTTCCTCCCTTAACTCGAAACGTAAATTGAAATTGTGAAAGGAATCGTTATTAGAAATAATGTAGAAGTATTGAGTTTTGTTACTCAATCTTGCATTTTTTTCATGCTTTTGTAACTTACTGTGCAAAGTTCAACAGATGCAACTGATATTATTTTCTAACAAATATTTTAAACATCCGTGATTAATAATTGATAGTGGGGTGAAATGAAATAACGTGATTGTGTTTACTAGTTTAATGCAAACTGTAAAAGTAGTTCGTTAATAATTTCTCCCCTTAAAATTCCATACCAGATATTTCAGATTAACGTAGAGGACGAGTTGTGAAAGAAGCTCGTGAACAAAACCGAAAGTTGCGTTAATGTCTTGGTCCAGCGTGACCTCCAAAAGGCCAGGTCAAGTATCTTCCTACCTGGACCAGCGCAAAAAATGTAACTTTCATTAATCGAAGCCTGAAGCCCAACGTCAAGAGAGCCACATCGATGGGCATCCGTGACGTTTCTCTAACTTCTTCTCTCCTTCGTTTTCTAATTAATTGTATCCATTACTTACATCGTAAGTACCAACCATTCGTCCCCTCTGGCAATCGCTTCCTCATATCAACGACAATGATTATTGTCTCTTACACAATATCGATGCTGGTGGTAAAATGTATCCTTTCCTCTCATGTATTTAATTCCCGTATTAAATATTCTGAAAACATGCTTTCTTCATCAGAAATGAAGAAACTCTCACGTATCAAATTAACAGAAATAAAATTATCCCATTTAACCGAAGGAGAGCTGCTTGTCCCCATTTTCATAAACTGAAGCATAATTCCGCAGATTAGTCCCTAATGTACATCTTGGATCCTCCAATGAGGTATGTCGGGACATAAGAAGTAAATAGACCATTAGAGCGACCTAGTTAATGTTAATAGAAGTGCTTCTTCAGCAGAAAGCCAAGGTCTGCAATTTACTCCTTCTATGGTATATATGCGGTATGTGCTTCTAACTAATAATAATGTTCGAGAGGAATTTCCAAGGGGCTTTACAATTTGTGGGTAAATCATTTTTCTCAGAGGATACATCCATTTGTCATTCAAGTTCTCGCGGGCCAGTGCACAATATTGAAGATGTTCTTTGGCAAAGGTGTATTACGACTTTAGATCTTGAGTTTTTATTATACGGGGTACTTAAGACGCGTATTGGAGGATGGCTGCATAGCCTATGAGATGCCTGAGATGCAGAAGAGGAAGCACCATAGCAATGATATAACCTAGCGCGTAATGGCTGTGTGAATCTCGTGACATTTACCTCGACTTCGTCCTCGCTACGACGGATGCTCGTCTCCGATGGAAGAGTCAAACTTCTTGACAGTACTGTATTCAGTGTCAATAAATCTCTCCCATGGAGGGTATACGATCTGAAGGCGCAAATTTCATGGATAAGGATACAAAGAGAGGAGAAGAAACATGAAAAGGGATTATAAATATCTTGAATTTAAATTACCAAGTTCATTTATAGATTAACTTAAATATCAGAGTAATTATCAGTTAAGTGAGATTAACGAGCACATATTGACATTTGGGAATAATATCCGATGTCTATTTGTGCAAAAAGCCCCTTTTGAAAGATTCATCATCCATCAAAAGCCACTTATGCTTTGATCGATTCACATGATGATCAAATATCGCAAAAATTAAATTGCACAATGTATCCATAGTTCTGAAATCAAACTTTCGACTTATTCTATCAACGAGTACAAAGACAAGTCATTGTTCAGCAGAAATCATGAATGACCTTAAGAATGTGAAAGGTCCTTCAAAATGTCACTTGCCATTCAGACGAAATTTCAATTGACAGGTCTCCTTATTGTCTCTTTTAACAAGACATTGGTCCCCTCGCAAGGACGTGATTCATGCAGAGGGTCGATAGAAAGGGGAAACGAGTATATGGTAGATATAGAGACTCAAATGCAAGATTGGAAAGCAAAAAATATGTAGGATTCCTCCTGAGAAACCGAAATTTCATAAATAATTCTTCGAGCGTTCGCGTAACTGACCAACTGTGACGATATAGTCTCGAAACTTGTGCGTTCTGCGTTCTTGATTCGCGGTAGACATTTTACCGAATTACATGTCGAGGCTTGTTGAGAATTTTCTGATTGCAATCACCGACTGGTAAGCGCGAGCGAACTTCACATGCCAACCGTGAAGGAGATTTCATGAAAGAATCTGACCAATGCTCGTTTTACTTTAGTTGCACCTGTGACTTGAATTATATATACGTCAAGTGTTAACATCAGTTGCTCGTATGTAAATTTTGAGTAAACTGCATACCCTGAAAGCACTTCTTTCTCACATATAAAGTAAATTATAAACCAATTTTAATGTTTCGATAATTACAACTTTAATTGACTTTTAATTTCACTCATTTTTCACAGATTGAAGTTTAGAGAGCTTTGTTTATGTAGAAACAAAGAAGATTGGCCGTGTTAAAAGTTAGGTGATTCTATAATTGATGATTTAAAAGGTTGAAACCCAGAAAAATGAAAATCCACTTAATCGTCTCTAACAATTTTCTGACACGAGTGTAATTCAGTTTTTGCGTAATTCGCGCCTCGAGTCCAGGGAGACCTCGGAGTACCGTTCAGCAATTATGCATAAGCACCGTCACGCCCATGGCGGCACTCTCATTCTCTGTTACAGATATACCTATACAGTCTATACACGCACATTTCTTCTTTTAGTGCACGGGCACCGTCCGGAGATAATATTTCAGGCATATTTATTATACCGTCAAACGCTTGAAAGTAAAAGTGTATTTGCGGGATACATGTTTGTCTTTCGTGAAAATCATTTTCTCAGATTCAAATTATTATTCTTTACTGATTGGATTTACATTCCTCGGATTTATGTTTCCCCAAGCCAATTGCGATATATCGACAGTTTTCTGTACAAGCTCCTACAACGTAAAATTCTGTGTAATGTGAATTTTATCATACATAATTATCATAATAAACTTATTCTGTAGAGTATTACTTTGTCATGTTTACTGCATAAAGGATAGAAATGTTTACAGATACTAAAATTAACTAAGAACATAAAAATGCACTACTTTTTATAATATTAGGCTTTAAACTGTGATGCAATATGTCAAGAGAATTGTATCATTATTTGCAAAACACCTAATAATTCTCTCAACAATTATGTCGAACCTTCACATTTCAGTAAACAGTTTGATTTATTTCATACTCAAAGATGTACACACGCTCTAATCCTGAAAAAAAGTACTGCATGGTTCGGTAAGATTATAGGTCTTCTACAAGAAACGAACTTGAAGACCTTTAAGCAGCATAAATTACAACTTAATTGCGCGAGTCATTTATCGACTTAACTTACACTCTCTGTCGTATAAAATTATTCTTTTTCACAGAATATGTTAGTTTTATGTTCTGGTAGCAAAAAGTCTATCACATGATCTAATTTAGTACACAAAATGAGACTAGAAGGGTTTCGTACACTTTTCAAAATATTCCCTAAAAATGAAAATGATAATATGGATGAAAGTAACAATAAACAAATAAGAGGAAGAAGGAAACGGAAGATACGTGAAAGAGGATGTAATACCGTGGGACAGGTAAAGTAAACAAAATTGAAGAGATGGGTGTAGAAGCTATTTCAGCTTTCACCATGCTTATCTAACATGAGCGACGTCGACGCTAATTACTTTTATATAGTTAGATTAAATCATCTTCTGTGCTGGGCCTCTTTCAGAATATCGTAAAATAGTTAAGAATGCTGCAAAACGTTCTTCTCTGACAGCTTAGAATTCATTATACTCTTTTAAGCTAATGTGGTTGCAGAAATGCTTAAGACGAAGGCCAATTAATGGGAAATGAAGACATTAGGTAAAGAAGTGTAAAACTGATGAGTGCCTGTGAAATGAATGAAAAAATAATAAAATAAAAATATAAGATAAGAAAAGAAAGTGACTATGAAGTCGAATATAAATTATTACTTATAGCACAAGAAAGGGTGTCGAAATTTCATTACGAGTTTAAAAAGTCAAGGATTAATTAAAAGTACAATGTCAATTAGTAATCGCTCTATATATCTGAGGGGCGTGCTACATATTGCTTTACACCTATACTATTAGTGGAATTAAGTACAATGACTTTTAATATTTAATCACCTAGTAGATGCCCTTCGATAAGAATTAAGATCCGATATGCTATCATAAATATCGCATGTCATGTTTTTAATGATCGTTTCCTTCGCAATATATAATATTCTGATAATATATATCGATATACATAGATTTCATAAATTTTCATTATTTACCCATGGCGCCACACTTTCTTCTCCCTATAAAAAGGATCCCTAGGTACTAATTTCTCTTGAAAAATATACTTCAAACAGAATTTCTTAATGATTAACATTAATTTTTCATCATTTCCTTAAAATGTTTGTATGATCGTATCGTATTTCCTTTTATGAGCTGATATTGAGCAAAAAAGGAGGTTGAGATTATATGAATTGGGGTTAGAGAATGTGAAATTAAATAGAATTTCAAATGACCTTAAAACTCAACACTTGCAATATGGACCCGGTGTTTGTCTATCGACAATAATACGTTCTGTATAGAAATCATTTCTATATGACTCCGAGGTTATACTTATAGACTCGTATGTGCAGCATAACGAATCGTAATTCGAATGTAAGGCGACAAAACCTTTCACTGAAACTCGTTCCGATAGCATATCAATGTGATATATGAACAATACGAGAAGTTTGTTTATTTCTCAAAAGTTATAGCTTAGAAGGTAGTTCGTTATCCCTAAAAAGGGCAATTAAAAATCTTTGGTTAAAAAATCTTTAAAAATCCTCCTGGCTTCAAATTCCTGTACAGTTTCTTTGAAGGATCCCTTAAATGATGTTATTATTAAGCTTTCAATGACTTTTATGACTTCAAAGACAAAATTCAATGGATTTCAATAGATTTAAATGATTCGAAAAACCGAGGATGAATTAATTAATTAAATATTCGATTTATTTCCTTGTTGCAGTTATCTTGTCGATGATTCTCGACTCTCAGCATGGCTTTGGATTGTGCAGCGCGGGGGAACCTGGCGTAAGTACTCCTACTCCTTTTTCTTATCGTTGAAAGTAAACGAGTTAGAAACTAGAATTTTCTAATAGGTACACCTTGCTTATGAATTTCCTCGGCACCCTTCATTCATACATAAATGCAGGTAGACGAGAGTGAACCGTAAATTTTAATTTTAGATGGCCTTTTAATCAATTTTTTCACAAGTAAGTATAAACATAACAAGAAAAGTTCAAAATAACACCGCATGACAGTGTATGATGACAGAATCTAAACTAGCACTTCTTTTAATTAAAATTATTTACAGTTTTTGTATAATTATACCGGCTCTCACAAATCCAGTTGGTAACATTTATTAGAAAATGGTAATGTATGGTCAAAAATAAAAATAATATTATCTTTTATGATATGAAGTTTGTCAGCTGGCCTATGTTAGTCTTCTTACAAAAATTGATTAAGCGGAGTATCATAAGAAAAAAATTAGTTATGCGACTCTCCAAACTTGATTAACTCGTTTACTCTTTTTTACTTCAGCGACGCCGTAATAATCTTAATTATATAATCGAAAACGTATTTGTTACAAAATAATGAAAATTATATTCTATCGTAAAAGTTTCTTGAAATTTCTTTTCTCTACAGTATTTGGACTTCGACAATCTTCCGGAGACCAATTTCTCGTGTCAAGGAAAGGTGATCGGAGGATATTACGCGGACGTCGAGGCAGGTTGCCAGATGTTCCACGTGTGTACTATTGGTCAGAAAGGTAATTCAGTGAATGAACTATAGTCCATAACATTTTAAAATATTACACAATGAATCTTAAGATGCACGTTCTAAACAAAGGGAGAAAAATATCTAAAAATTGTAACGTCTCTTCATTAACTCTATGTGTGTATGACTGTGTGTATGATCAAGTTATTACGCACACACATATACACTTATATTTTCTATTTTTGTTGAATGTTAATGAAGAAATATTATTTTTAGTAGTATATTTTACATCCTTCACAAGGCACTTTGGTGTAGGTCAGTAACATTCTTAGACGACCCTGGCATTCTCTTAAGATTTATCGAACGATTATATTATAGAATACTGACTGGTGTGTTGAGTCTTGAAACACATCGAGTTATAGAGACCTTTCAATCGATAAAAAGACAGATCGTCGTCGACCGATGTCGACGATGACTTTCAAGCGACGAACTTGCATTCAATAAATCCCTCTTCAGTTAGCAAATGTGTCATACATGATAATATATGCTCTTTAGTCTCATGTGACAATAGTCGATGACAAAATCGGATTAGACAAAGGAAGTAGAAGAATATTATTTACTTTGAGGTTTAGAATTCAGGATCTCAGAGTAGCAAAATTCTTTTCAATATCAAGGCCGCCAACAAGTTTAGGCTTTCAAATCCAGCTACTCACAGAATTTCCTGTGATTTCTTGAGATTTTAACAGATATTATCCATTCTTATTATAAAGAATCACCTTTTCTATCGTAAAAGAGGGACCTTATATTTATAAGAGGGAAAAATGATCGAAC
>JAUESI010000010.1:11883490-11921088 GCA_032275145.1 Synergus laeviventris | reverse complement strand
TAAATTGGATGAAAGTAGATTGAGCGAAACAACAGTTCCTCCAGCAACAGTAACAGTTCAACCAACGACAACAACAGCGAAGACGACACGCAGAATCACTAGGTTTACGACAACCAAAGCCACCGCTCCAACAACGCCTCCTAAACTCTTCAAGCCGTTGACAGGCAGGAGGAATTATTTTTATATTCCGCCCACCACAACTCCGAATCCTGTTGTAATCAAGCGAAAAATTTCTCTCGTTCATCCAAGACCTGCGAAGCCTCCAAAATCCTACAATGAACTTGCCCCAAAACCAGTGATTAGAAAAAAGCTTCTGGAAGCAAGGAAGTCAATCATCGCGACCACTGTCAGCTCTACTACTCAACAATTCGAAACGGTAAATGCTGAAACAACTCTAGAACCAATAACGACTTCAGAAACATCAGCACTTTTTTCGACGACTTCCCATCTTCTGAGTGATGATAAAGTAAATTTAGAGAATACAACTGAGATGTCGAAGATAATTGATGACGAGAAAGAAGAAGAAAAAGAAGAGCAGATGATGGAAGAGCAAAAGATGCAAGAGATGCAGGAGAAAAAGGAAGAGCAAAATGTAGAAGAAGAAAAGAAAGAAGAGAAGATAGAAGATTCAAGAAAGACTTCTTCAACAACTTCAACAACTTCCACGACTTCTCCAGTTTCTACAACTTCTCCAACGTCTACGACTTCTTCAACAATCGAGAACTTGACAAACTATCCTTATCTGCTTTCTAGGCTATCGACTTTGGCGACCCCTTTTGAAACTCAGGGACCCAATGAAGGAATGGTGGGACAACTGACAGAAGAACCTACGACTTTGGCTCCTATTGAAGTAGACACAACCACTAAATTGAAAAAAATGGTGCCTAAAACGGAGAACTTGGAACCTCATTCCGAGTCCACGAAGGCGGAAGTGACTTTTATCAAGACATCTCCGAGCCAAAAGAATTCCAAGAGAACAACGACAGACGATTCTAGTAGCCCTTCTGGATCCTATCTAGGATTCAATTGTCTTGGGAAGGAAATGTATCGCTTCTATGGAGACAAAAGGGATTGCAGATTGTTTCATTATTGTTCGCCAGGATTCACTTCGACGCAAGTTCTTGACTTCAAGTTCGTTTGTGAGCAAGGAACTTACTTCGACGAGACGAGTCAGAGTTGTAGGCACGACTTCAAAAATCCAGACTGCACTGTGAGAATTTTTTGGTGACCTGCTGGTCTGCCCCTAGGTTGAACTCAATAGACATTTTTAATTCCTATTCTCTCGCTGGAGAGACAAAAGTGCGTTTCATTACTTTTGGTATCTCGTGAATCCTACAAACTGTCTAGTTGTAAGATATTTATATATTATTGTATGGCTCCGTTTTTCGATGGGCCATACACGGACTCGTAAGAATTGCCATAACCCTCGTATGTGTGTTTGTGGAGTTTATGGATTCACATTTATTAAATTTAATGCGAGCTGCTGATCTGCAATTTGTGGATCAGCTCAACGAGTCGTATCGACTTCCGTCAGTGTTTAGGATTCGGAAAAGTCGATGGATTTTAAATTAATGTTCTATCTCTTTGTTGCTCAAGTATGAGATGAGGGAAAAGATCCACTTCTAGATCTACCATTAAATCATTGCTTAAAGTTTATCTCTCTTTTAGAAAATAGTAGATGTAGAAATGGGATTCTCCCGAGATAAGATTTTATAATTTTTATCCATCGAGGTGATAGAGTTAAATGTAAAAAGGCGACCTTGTCGTTATAAAAGTCAGACTGTTATACGACGAATTTAGTTGTCGAAAAAGAAAATTTATATAACATTTTATTTTGTATGCGCAAAATTTTTTAAATTTATGTGTATGTAAGGAGTCAATTTGAGATATATTTTTTGATATAAATTTGTAAAAAGGAAGCAAAAAACACAGATAGAAATCTATTTTTATTGAAGATTTTAAAACCGAAGTTAGGATTCTATTTGCAGTATATTCCGACCAGGTTTTTGGGTCGCAAAGCAAAAGCTCTTCGTGTTACCATAAGAAAAATTGTACAGAATCTATGCACATCCTGAATTCCTTTCAAAACTCATAATACAAGTAAATACTTGAGTATTTCTGATATTAAAATACATTTTTCGTTTGGCTGTCATAAAAGGTTCCTGTTAATCCTTGCCCTAGAGTCTCAGCCAGAATTTTTAGCATTCCAGTTTGGAAATCTGAAGGAGAATTTAGCTTTTTTTACAGAATGAATTTTTATAGTTAGAACCTTAACTTTTGTAGACAGAAATTCAGAGTACGACTCGCTTAGATGTATTATTTTTAAATTTAGAATATGGTATTTATAATTTGTGTACCAACTAAGGTTCGTCCTATTGCTCAACCGCACAATCGATACGAACAAAAATATACTTGGTATTATTTATAATAATTCTTTTTAAACGCTTTCACTTCTGTTGCGATTTCATGCTTAAATGTTATTTCCATATTAAAATTCAGGAGTGAAAGAGCTAATGTAGTCGTGCAAGTAATGTACAGAGCATAAAACTCAGAGGAATCATGGTTGAATGGATATTTATTCAATCCTGTATTAGTTGGTAATCAGCTAGAGTTTTTAGTAGGACTAATTATTTTAGTCGATTTACGTATGCCGATGACGACGAAGTGTAATTCTAATCGCAAAATATCACGCATCGATACTTTTCTCTTTTGTTCTCAAAATTATTCATTTTCACAAATTATTAGCTACAATTAAGGGTTAGAACGTGAATCCAACACTCTTAATTCATGACTTATTAAATAGAAATTTTCTTTATGAAATTTGTGTTGAAGTAGATTTCATCTAGAATTTCGAGTGAATAAATAATTTGATTGTTGCAACAGAATCTGCATCTTGATTAAAATACTCAGACAAGATCAACTTTTTGTTTAATTTAATTGTTTTGCACTTAAATGGTATGTAGATAATATTTAATGAAAAACCCTAGATAAGATATTGCTAGGATTGCATGTATATTTGTACATTATATCACCTGTTGCGTTTCATAGTCATCAGCATCCAATTTTCGATTGTCTATCATTGAAAGTACGATTGATGTGTGTCACCAAGTTTAACAAACGTAAATTTAAAACGTCCACTAGATATTTAGTTTATAATTAGTCGATGTAATATTGTGAAAAAGTACTCTGTATAAATATGTGATTTTTTATTTCTAAAATTTCCATCAAATTAAAAAATATGTACCAGGATATAAATATACCATTTTTTATTTATATGAATGATTTTTACAGATCCATTGTTCTTAATTCTTAATTCATCAGTTGAGCTTAAAAGTTTTTAAACTACTTGAAAATTGTTTTTTTAATAAAATAATTTCTGTGAGAATGAGAATACTGAAGTTGGAGAATGCAGGGGTTATATATTTTTTAAGAATCTGACGTATACTATTAATAAAATGAATTATTATACAATATATATATATATCTAATGTTTTTTTTCTCTCAAACCAATATTCTAATTTTATAATTTAGATCAGAATATTCAAAATTTTTTAATTTTCGCGGTGTCTACAGTCGTATGTTTTTGACATAAAAACTGCTAATGCAGAAATCTGTACTATCAACAGTAAAACTTTCAACTCTTTCTCTCAAGAAGTGTCATTTTATTTTATGACATTTTCTCGGAAGTTTTTCAGTTCTGCCGTTATAGAAAATAAACAAAGTGGGATCCTCCTGTAATATTGTTTAATAATAATCAATATGGATGATATTTTAACGACACTAAAAATTCTTATTATTGGAGAAACAGATACAGGAAAATCAAGGTATGCAAATAACTCATTTTAAGTTATAATCGATGACTCAAGTCATTTTAATTTTTTAAATACTTTATATCTAACTCTAATTTTTGAATTCGCACATCAAAATGTTTCAATATCACTGATAATTAAAAATAAATTATTTAATAGGAGGCTCAGTATTGAGTCTCAAGGATATAATCATAAAGTTCAAGTGCGTGCAAGTTTTGTCATTTGTCTAGTTATTTATTTCCCATTCTGGACACTACTGGAACTACGTCTTACAATTAGATCACGTTCTTCATCCGATACTAATTAATATAATACGAATGATAATGATATTTTAACAAATTATAACAATAATTTTTATAATTTTATAACTTAATGATGAAACTAACCTCAATTTTTATTTTCTAGTATCCTAATAAGGTTCGTCGATGATGAGTTTAACGAGAATTTGCAAAATACCATTGGGGTTGATTATAAGTCTAAAGAAATCGACGTTGATGGAAATTTCGTCAGACTGGCTATGTGGGTTAGTTCTACCTATTTATAATCGATGTCTATGGTTTCTTACAATTTCAGGACTATCACTTTTAAAAATGTCAGATACTTCATGTGGTAATTGTCATATAAGCAAATTTAAATAACCCTGTTGAAATTTCGAAATTGCACTGCTGTCGGTACCCTGTAATTCATTTCATTTTCAAATTTTGCTGATTGTAAGCTTAAGAACTATTAATAAAATACGTTTGATTTTTCTTAAATACTATGTTTCTAGTACAAAAGTATCATTCATTAGAATTTTGAAGCAATCAAGATTCCAAATTTTCAAATCTCGTGCTCATCTGAATTATTACATTATTTCTTTTTAATTAATTGTGTTAATAGGTTGTGAAATTTTGATTGTCCAAACCACTAATTAAATTTTGGTTTATCAGGACACGGCTGGACAAGAACGTTTTCGAACATTAAGCCCCAGTTACTACAGAGATGCACAAGGAGCTATTTTAGTCTACGACGTTACTGATAGGACAACTTTTAATAAACTCGAGAACTGGTTAAAAGAACTGGAAACTTACTGCAGGACAAATAATGTAGTTAAAATGGTTGTTGGTAACAAAATAGATAAGCCAAATCGACAAGTTACTACAGAAGAAGGGATGCAATTTGCAAGGAGACATAAAACTCTCTATGTAGAAAGCAGTGCGAAAACTGCAGACGGAATCGAATGTTGTTTTGAAGAACTCGTAAGAAAGGTTAGTTTTCAATTTATAAAAAAAGTTATTTAATATTTGAGAGATCTTTTAATTTTATTGCTTTTATATCTGAATTTTGCTTTAGATAATCCAGACACCAGGCCTCTGGGAAGCATATCAAGTAATGTCACAAGCCCCTGGAAATGGTGGTGCGAGAAATCGTATGGGTAGAAGAGGAATTCAATTGGTGGATGATCCTCAAACTCAAGACCCAAGCAGCTGTTATTGCTGAAAGGACCAATTTAACAGCTGCAAAAAAATGCCTTCAAGGTTTATACGCTAAAAAATCTATCGCAAAGAGGATTTCAGCTTCTTGTAAGAGCAAGCCTAAGTTTATCTTGCTTTTTTATTATATCTTTTATAGTAATTAATCAGATAATTAGTATTTGAAGTAAATCAAATATACTTAAAATATAACTTCCCCATAATGATTTTGTACATATAACAATTTACTTGAAAAAAAAAAATTCATACTTGTGCACTTCTGTTAAACTTACATACAATTTTTCTATGAAAATATAACAATTCGTGTACTGTTATTTTAATTTCTTCATCTTCCCATTTTTGTAATTCTTATATTCTAGTTATTAACATATTTTTTTAATCCAATTACCCCAAAAAAATCATCAAAATCTTATGATAATAAAATTTGGAACGTACTTTTGGATTTTTAAATTATTCAATTAGTTCAGTTGTAAAATAGGGTTTAATTTTTAAGAAGATAGGAATTGTATGGAAAAGTCGAGCTGTTTATTACAAGTTTAATTATTCCATTACTTATTTATAATTCCATAAAATCATTTCTCTGCCACTGCTTTTGGCTTAGGCACACCTTCTCTGAACCCGTTCCTGGAAAAAATTCTTATTTTAGTAATCGAATTTTTTTTAAACTTCTAATTGAGGGAGTAAAATTTCGATCTTCACTTTGCTTAAAAAATATTTCAATTAGATATTTTTAGTTTGTATTATAGTGTACTTATTTTTCAAATACAACAGAATGAAAAAATGTTATTCTAAAAATTGTTGAGTAAAATTGGAAGATTAATTTTTAGTATAGAACTTGAAAATAACATCTTTAATGTAGTGACAATTTAAAAAAAATTGGTTAGTCATGTATTTAATAATCGAAACTTACTTGAACTTGCGTCGAACGATTTTCAATGTGCGCATTCGACCAGTTCCAGTGGTCTTCCTCCTCTTAGCCTTGATGGACCAGTTGTCTGTAAAATTAATAAAATGTTATACATTATTCTGTCGACTCAAATAATGTTAAATGAGAAATTATTATTCTATCGTATTCTTATTATTTAGATCCGAAATTATTTTATAATAATTTTTAATTTGATAGATTATAGAATATTTTTTATACTTACAAGACCTCATCTTCTTCCTGGGATACCCACATTGAGCACACTGAGATTTCTGGATGTGATAAGAACTACGTCCACACCTTCGGCACAAAGTGTGGGTCTTATTACGGCGCTTACCAAAACTGCTCGTACCCTTCGTCTGCAATGAGTAACAAAAATCGAATTAGTCCTCAAAAATGAAATACATTTTACTAACTGTGAAGATAATTTTCGCAACCATATAGAGATGAAATATTCGCTTGATATCATATAATCTTGTTAATTAATTCGCGTGTAATTTTGCAAGTACCGTTCATTTCCTAACCTATAAAACCATCTTTTTACTTGTTAGATCCTTTGAGAGAATGCCCTTGACTGTAAAAAAATATCAGTTTAGTTACCTAGTAATCTACTTAAAAATCATTTACACTTTAACTCATGTTAATTAATATATAGAGTAGAAATATGAACATGTAAATTATAAACTTCGAATTACAAACATAAGGTGAAAAAGATTATTAATTCCCAATTTTTAATAGTTTTAATCAATCGCGGTGGATATCAAATAATTAACCAAGAATAATAACGAGAAATTGACGCTAGTTTATTATAAATAAAGTACCATCCGATTCCTAACCTATATTCACTTCTTACACCACATTGACGTCTACCTTAAAGTTAAGTTATAATCAGGAAAATATCATTAAAAAATGATTTGAAAAATTTTGCACAATTAAATAATATTCCCTCCATATTGTATACAATTGCGATTACTTTAAAATAAACGGATTTATTAAACGTAAAAACACTCACCATCGTAACGAAGGGAAGAGCAACGAAAGAAAGAAATATGTCCCGGCGTTGCCAATTGCAGCACTAAACAACGAAACCAGGGTTGCCACTTTTTAGTGTTCAGCTCCAAATCTCAATTCGATGCGAAATAAGCAAAATAAAAATAATTTGAGATTATTAAAATATTTTCTTCAAATAATTAATAAATTATACGTCATAAATTACAAATGTGTCTAAGTTAAACTATTTTTTTTTTATAAATAAAGAGAATAAAATAATTAATATTTTTGAATTTACAGCTCGTTAAGTGCAAAACAAAAAAGTCGAATGTCGATCTATCGATATTTCTGTTGTCAGTGGCTCTATTCATTCAATCTGACACGTATGTGACGTATGTATTGAAATTGAATTCAGAATCCGTGAAATCGTTGAAAAAATGCTCTGAATTAACCCCAAAAAGTGTCAGTGAAAAACGCAAAAATACTTCAAAATAAACTTCTTTTCAGGCAAAAGAGTTGTAAACTTTTGAGAAAGTAAGTCACCAGAAAAATAGAGCTTCAAAATTTGAAAGCTTAAGAGTGATTAAAAATAAACATAACGTTCAGAAATATAACGAGTCACGATGAGTAGTTACAACAAAAAAGTGTCTTATTTCTACAACCCCGACGTAGGAAATTTTCACTATGGTCCTGGACATCCTATGAAACCTCATAGACTTTCTGTAATTCATAGTTTGGTGATAAATTATGGACTTCACAGAAAAATGCAAACTTACAGACCCTACCGTGCAGACACCCACGACATGTGTCGTTTTCATTCAGAAGAGTATGTTCATTTTCTAGAGAGAGTGACTCCGCAAAACATTCAGGCATACACCAAATACCTTAGTCAATTTAATGTAGGAGACGATTGCCCCGTTTTCGACGGATTATTTGACTTTTGCTCGATGTACACTGGAGCTTCACTTGATGGAGCACAAAAATTAAACCAACGCAATTGTGATATCGCTATTAATTGGAGTGGTGGCTTACATCACGCGAAGAAATTCGAAGCTTCAGGATTCTGTTATATCAATGACATTGTCATTGCAATATTAGAGTTGCTGAAATATCATGCGCGGGTTTTGTACATTGATATCGACGTTCATCATGGGGATGGAGTTCAAGAAGCATTTTACATGACTGACCGGGTCATGACTGTTTCTTTTCATAAATATGGAAATTACTTCTTCCCTGGAACTGGCGATATGTACGAGATTGGGTCTGAAAGTGGGAAATACTATTCGGTTAATGTTCCACTGAGGGAGGGTATTGATGACGCGTCATATGTTCAGGTAATTTTAATTTATTTTAATTTACAAATATGAACCTAATATTATTCTTAGATGTATAGATTCCGGAATTTATCTCTGTATAATCGCGTACTGTTTCACAATTAAATAGTGACTTGACTATTGATTATTGAACTGGTTTTCAGGTTTTCAAGCCAGTCATATCACACGTGATGGAGTACTTCAAGCCCTCAGCTATAGTATTGCAATGTGGAGCAGACTCCTTAGCGAACGACAGATTAGGATGTTTCAGTCTGAGTACTCGAGGTCATGGAGAATGCGTCAAATTCGTTCGGGACTTGAATGTGCCACTTCTTGCTGTCGGCGGTGGAGGATACACTTTGCGTAATGTTGCACGTTGTTGGACCTATGAAACCTCACTCTTAATAGATGAGCAGATCAGCAACGAGCTTCCTTATACTGAATATTTGGAGTATTTCGCACCAGACTTTACCCTACATCCCGAGGTTGTGACACGTCAAGAAAATGCTAATAGCAAACAATATTTGGACTTGATCGTGAAACACACCTACGATAACCTAAAAATGGTGCAGCATAGTCCGAGTGTTCAAATGCAAGATGTACCTTGTGATGCCCTGCCGCCAGAAGAAGACCGATACCCCGAGCCAGATCCAGATAGCAGACTAAATACCCAAGACTTAGACAAGATTGTGGAACCTGCCAATGAATACTACTCCGGGGATAGAGATCAGGACAAAATGGATGTTAGTAATGCGTAGTCAGAAGCTAATCTTTGTTTCTGGAAAACTACTTAAAAAATATTTTATCAAATGAACAGACTTAGTTATTTAACCCGCATGATTCCCAGATTCCGGACTGGAAAAATTGTGTGGTATGATTTAATTTTAATTATTTAAGGTGCGTCGAAAAATCGTGTATTATAATTTATATCTTTTAGTAAATCTCAGATTCAGATTCATAACGAGCAAGCTAGTAAGAAACTACATCGAAATAATATTGTACAAAGCCGATTGGCAATTCTAAATGTGCAATTTTTATTTTTGTTATACTGCTAAAGAAGGGGAGTTCCTATCCATATAGACTTATACCTTTGTGATCTCATAATAATTAAAAGCCAAATTTTTAAATTGAGATTACTAACATTTTTTAGATGTGTTATTGACAAAGCAGAAATTTTTGGGAAAGATACTATTAATACATTCACGAAGTGTGAATACATTTATGGTATTGGTTTTCTAAATTTAATTAATCAGGTATTCCTTTTAGCATTTAAACTACTTCGACTGATTTGATTCATTTATACAAATACTTTTTTTATGACCCATTGTAATTCATTGAATGAACTTCCGCTTTTGGATTTTGTTTTGTGAATATTTATTTTGTATCAAAATATTCTGAATCTATATGTATATGACTGATCCATATTTTTTGTATAATAAATCTTATAATTAATTTTTTAATCATTTGTTTCCATGGCTTTACTTAATCTTAATTTACAGAGTTGCTATTGGAAACCTAGTCATAGAATATTTTAGTGGCTCACGAATTTTAGGTGCATTACAATTTTTTATTCAACAGCATCAATTTAAAGTTATTTAATCTTTAATGCTTTTATTTTGAAATTGCACGTGATAAGTTATCGGAAATCCAAAAAGAGAACTGATTTTGGAAATATTGCCGCTACAAAGGCACATAATAAAATGTTGAGGGTTTTAATTCAACTTTAAAAAATCATACAATTTTGACACCTTTTTTTTGTAGCAATCCTGTTATAGAAATTAATATATGTAATTAAAATTTATGAAAAAGATAAAGATCCATATGTAGTCAATTTTACAGAACAACTTCAAGCTCCACCTTTCACCCCTTTCACATACCTTATATAATACAGTCCTGATAGTCATAGTCATATATATAGTGAACCATAATCCTCATCTCTGATTCTGATCCAGAATTCACATTACTCAAATTCAAATTACTATTTGAGTATAATTTTGTTCAATCCCTCGTCCTCGTGTTGTATACACTGTACAGGATTTGACAGGATTTCAGAATTTATACCTATACGCAAAGCAAAAGTTTCATTATTATAGAAAAGGAGCTAGGGAAAGAAAGAAAGAATGCTGTTTGTACAGTTTGCGGGTGTAAATGATTGCTTTGGACCATTTTGTACCAAGAGACATTTTTTACGAGATCTTCGTAGAAATTTCATCAAATTTGAGTCAAATGTTTGCTAGTAAGTTTATTTTAACTATATAAACAACATATTTATCTTACACATTATGGCCAATTAAGAGTCAACATAATTTCGTAAAATAGAAAGTGGAGTTTGAGTTGTCAAATTGTTTTAACTACTACGTCTTTAATAGAAACGTTAATATATCATTCTGCCTGTCCTGTTTAATAAATATTTAAAAACTTAACAGACAATTATCATAATTATTTTTCTATCGTAGAAATATGATTTAAAAACAAATTAAACGAATTTAGAATTTGAGGTTATGTTGCAAAGTTATGTTTATTTTTATTTGCGTATAAATTATTGACAGATATTGATAAGGATAAAAGGTGAAAGGTCAGGTAAGTAAATTTGTTATTTATTAAAAATTCCTCCTTGTATTTTTGTGAATAAATTTGTTTTAATATTATGGAGTTTTAAAAAGTTCGGTTATCAAAATTTCTTTTTGAAAAAGTCTGAAAATTCTGAATGATCTCCATTATAAATAAAGAAAAAAATTTTTTTCAACATATTAAATTAACTCAATTAGTAAGGTTCCAGTATTTTCTTCGAGGTAATTCAGTTATCGACAACTCCTATTTTTGAATTTTAATTCTAAAAAGACACACTTGCAGGTGCAAAAATGCTCGACACTGACCTGGTGCCAAATTCTAAGGAAACCATAAATTAAGAATGAAATCCTCTCGATACCTACAAGACAATGAAGTCGATCAACAGAGTATTCTGCTTATGCCTTGGGTTCATCGCACTACTAATACTATTCAGAATTTACGACACAACAACAGAGGAAAGCGTAAAGTGCTCCAGGTCAAAAAATGTTATCGAAAAGACTTTCCCCGGGGAAGTAGTAATATGCGTTGTGGCTTGCGGAGACCGATTAGAAGAATCACTAACGATGCTCAAATCTGCCTTAATATTCACCAAAAGACCTCTCCGCTTCATTGTTATATCAGATCTGAATTTAATGCAAGCCTTTTCTGAAAAACTTACTGATTGGAAAGAAATCTACAATAAGACATTCGATTTTGTTGTGAGACCTGTGGAATTTCCTGAAGGGAATAACGTTGTTGTGTGGAGGAAACTTTTTAAACCTTGTGCTGCTCAAAGACTATTTCTTCCTGTGAGTATGAAATAATAATCTGTATTATTAAAACAATTACTTATCAGTAGAGAGTATGAAAATGTCTGACTAAAGAGTGTTGATAAAAGTATCCTCGCACTTTTTATAGCGCGTATAATATTCTTGATGTTTGTGAATTATGCACTCATAAACAATAATAAGCATTTTTCAACGGAGGTCTGGTTTCAATTTCTTCTCTTAATTCTCAAAAGCACGAAACTAGGTTGATTGTAGAGGGTATTTTCCTAATGACTGAGTCGAATAAAATATATTTTCAGACGCTGCTCAACGATACGGATTCAGTTCTCTATATGGATACAGACACCTTATTCCTCTCTCCACCAGAAGTAATCTGGGATGAATTCAAAAACATGAATTCAAGTCAATTAGCTGCCTTGAGCCCAGAACACGAGGATCCTAACGTTGGCTGGTACAACAGATTCGCAAAACATCCCTTTTATGGAAAACTTGGTGTTAATTCTGGCGTAATGCTGATGAATTTGACTCGAATGAGAAATTTCAGGTGGACAGAATACCTCGTGCCAATTTATAAACAATACAAGTTAAAAATAACATGGGGAGATCAGGATATAATCAACATTATTTTCCATTATCATCCCGAGAAGCTTTACGTGTACTCTTGCAGATATAATTATAGGCCCGATCATTGTATGTACATGTCGGTTTGCAACGAAGTAGAGAAAAAAGGGGCGCTAGTTTTACATGGTTCGAGGGGTACTTTCCATTCTCAAAGGCAACCGTCATTTAGAGCAGCTTTTAAATCTGTTCAAGAATACCAGCTCAATACTAATCCGTATGAAAATTTTTTACTGCCAATGAAAAATTATTTATCACTAGAAGATAAGTCCAATTGTGGGAAAGTTATAGGCGCTTTTCTTGTTCAGCCCGAGTTGCATTTGAATCTGCCTGCTATGTGAATAAAAAGTACATACATTTCTGAATGAAAGAAAGAAAGACATTATAATAATTAGGAAATTTGTTATTGAAAGTACACAAAAGTTGTTAGCAGATAGAAATCACTCCGTTCGATGCGAGTAAACTTTACATTTACAGTAAACATTTCTATATTATATTGTCTAATTCAAAGTATTCAAGCCTTTTTTAAGTGATAATATTTTCTGTCTTATTTTTACTCTCTTTATTAGCTCTCTTGTACTTATAGTTTTATTCTTATTATGACGTAATATATTATGATGTAATATAGTTTCCGCACTTGCAATTAGTACGCGACTGTGATTTATGATCTTTTTGTTGTTCTAATACTCTCATTATTAAGATTATACAATGTATTATTGTAAATGATTGGTGCCAAGAGGGCCTCAGCCTTAAATTTTTGGAATATATACTATTATTATTATTATTATTATCATATACTTGGTCAATTTTTTACAGGTCCATAAAGCCGACAAAAAGAGGACAGTTTGAAAATTCAATTACAATACTGAAAATATCTAGAAAAATGTATTTCAGCTAGCTGATCCCCTGATTCTTAATGTAACCGTTTTCTGCACGGGAAGTGGTTGCAGCTGTCGGAGGGGTTTAAAAAACCTGACCGAGGGAGAGAGAGAGACAAACCTCTCTAAATTCTGTTCATATGAGAGAGATAAATGTAAAAGCAATGACGTCATAGTTCCCCGCTCGCTGAGAGTCCCCACACCCTAAAACTCGCAATTGAGGTAGCCTACGAGTAAAGGAATCTTGGGTGAGGCTTGGGGCCTGAGCCTGACTTAACTTTCAGTTACCGATGCACCGTTTGTCGATGCGTTTGGTTATCGCATGTCCGTTTATTGCTTACGTGTCCGCCTTTCAATATGTCGTGAAGAGTGAATTGAACACTATCCAAGGATTAATAACTTTAAAAAAATCTTAAAGTCCAAGGAAGAAAAATCTTGTAATTATTTCTAATAATTTCAGTGACGATCGGTAGAACGGGACCGAATACGAGATGATTGAAGCTTTCGAATCTCGCTCTGCGTCCTCTTATCAATTTTCTGACCTCGATCGACCTTCTTCACTGCGAAATGAATTTCTACAGAGACACGTTTTTCTATTTCCTTCATCTAGTACGTGAGCCAGCAACAACTGAAAATCGACCGAGTGCTCGATTTCAATTCACGTTTGAATAAACTTCTAATTTTTAGAGCTGATATATTTAATGACTTAATGGACAATCTGATTTAGCTAGAAGGACGAGAGGGACGAGAATAACGGTTTCACATCGACTAAAAGAAGAGCAGATGTACGCCACTGGATACTTAATGGGCGCAACAAGTGGTCGAAGATTCGAACGATTGGTTGCACATGGAGAGCGAATACACTGTGACAGATAATTTTTTTTCTCACGCGATCAAGAAACGAGATGTGCCGTGGGTTGCTTTCACCACTCTCTTACGTAGAAATGACATCCGAGTTCCGTTGTCCTCTTAACCCGCATAATTGAGCT
Source organism: Synergus laeviventris (assembly GCA_032275145.1). Classification (NCBI taxonomy): domain Eukaryota; kingdom Metazoa; phylum Arthropoda; class Insecta; order Hymenoptera; family Cynipidae; genus Synergus; species Synergus laeviventris. The sequence goes on along the minus strand of JAUESI010000010.1, from coordinate 11,906,756 downwards.
CATCTCAAAATGTGTTATTAATGAACTGCTTGTTGTTATTTACGACCCAGGCAAGTCACCAAGTGCAAAACGATCCTCAAATATTGAAGTCGGTCTTATCAGGGCACTATCTACTGAGATGATTCACACGAGCTGATAAAGGAGATTAAACGTCTCCTTGGAAGAGAGAGATTGAAGTGTTATAAGTTGATCACCCAGGTCTGAGGTTAGAACTGAAGATAAAACTGAGAATAGAATTGAGGATATCCAACTCCAGGAAACCAGCAGCTAAATCTACTTTGTAATTAAATAAACAGTCAGCAATCTTGACTTCCATCTATATATCTTTACTAATAAAGTTGCTTCGAAAATTATGCGTTTCCAGTGGCTCTAGGATTGATCACAGATAGAGTGACCATGATGAAATTCAAGTCGCTGTTTCGCAGAGGACATCATAGCCACCAGTCTCAACAAAAACAGCCCCCTCGCCACCGTCAGAACCATAATCAGCAACTGCAGCAGCAGCAACAAGTGGCGCCGCCGTCACAAGCCTCGTCGAGCGGTTCGCCGCACGAGGATATGTCGAAGAGATCAGCCGAGGGTGCAGCCGCAAGTGTAACGTGGCTCTCGACTTCCTCGGTGGGCCGAGAGTCAGCGCCGACGACGGTGGGCGCCTCCGGGAAGAACAACACTCTACGAGGTCAGCCACAGCACCCAATGAAGGGAGCGCCTCTGATGAAGGGCTCCTACGAGAGGATGCAAGAGCTTGAACGAGAGAACGGACTTCTTCGGAAAGAACGTTCGCATCTCGAAGTCAATTTGCGAAATGCGACCACTTGTGACGCTAGGAGACTCGATGAGCATCACACGGAACTTGCGCTACTCAAGGTAAAATAATTATGTTGTGCTCCGTTTTCCCTTAGAAGTAGTTCTTTCCGCTCCATGATGCACGCGATTTAATGACCGCAATACCCAACTCTAGTGTTTACATCGTCCCAGGGAGTTGTTTAGATCTTCTTGCGACATTTTTCCTGAGAACCAGTTCCTCCAGTATAGAATAGCGTTCTTGAGTAGTTTCATTAAGACAATTTGAAGTTAAAATTTTTTCTGAAAAAAAAAATTTAATTAGATCAAAAATGTTTTAATACCTATTATCAAAGAGTGGCAACGTAATGAATGAAAATTTGTTTGACTCATTCTTTAGATGCCTTTTAAAAATTAAAAAATTAGGTTTCAGTCGCAGTATAGATTTACTTTAAAAGCACCTGATTTTATTTTGAGTCTTTTGAACTCAAGGAATTTTATGTAATTAATAAACATTGATTCTCTAGGTACTAAAATCAAACTCTTCTCTCAAATACATAATAAAATACGTAGGATTTATTCTGCCCGTCCGTCATCTAATGAGACACTGATAGAAAAATATTATTGTCTTAAAGATAATATTTTCTTCAATGAAGTTTAAATATATGTCTTAGCTGCAACAACGTTATGCAATCGAAAACACGATATGAAAATGAGAGACAATTCATTGAACTGCGCCTTATTTGTCCAGAGTCTGTGGAGGATATTATTTCCTTTCGCTAAAACATAATTCCTTATCGAAAGTTATTGCAAATGAAAATATATTTTATTTATGAAATTTAAATAATATAACAGAGTAATTTTTCTGGGTATGTCGATTTGAAGTATATTTCTCGAAGCTCTGCAAATAGTTATAATATATAAAGTTACGTTACAAAAACGAATATATAGTGCTTATTTTAATTAAACATTGAAATAAGATTTTAAGAAACAGTCTGATTAATTATTCATAAATATAATGTAATATTATAGTAAAAATGTATTATTTTAGCAGAATTTTAGATTTATATTGTAAATATCATCTGAAAGTACATACCAAAGAGTGAATCATGCAGAAGCAATTAATATATTATTTCTTTTCTTGTCCTATTGGTATTATTACGCAAATAAATCCTTGGTATATTATTACGTAAATATTGAAATTGACGGTATTCAATAATTCAACTCATAATTTAACGCCTGAGGCGTAACATCGTGCACGAACACATATTTTGCACTAAAACTAACATTCCATGAATTTCTAATTCACTGCCAAGAAAATGTATATGCACTGCATAATGCATATACATTTAATTTGTATTTGTTATTTGTTGCTATAGGCAACAGCACTGTTGTCATCATTGTATACCAATTAATAGTTATTCTTTTTTTGTTCTACCAATTTAGTGAATTTAGCACCCCTTCGAATTTGGCAAATCCGTGTTTTTACGCATCATTATTTTCAAACAGGGCAACGTTGGGTTCGAAAAGCAGCCCGCAAAAATACTTTAGACCGGCCCACTGGGATCTTTACCGATTTCCCACATCACCAATTCGGGCCTATTTTTAAATTACTCAAATAAACAAACCTTCTACGAATTCCTAAAAACAAAACCATTAAACTTTAAAAGTATTGTGGAAATTTCAGAGAATGACAATCTAATTTTAGCAGAAACAGTACTTTTTAATCGTATACATACCTACATCTGGGCGCCCGCGCCGGCTTTAGTTTAGCAACTTAGTTTAACAACTTTAGATCTCTGATGCTTTAGTCTTCTTTTTCTTGATGTAGGTAATCGTAATCCCTTCCCATTTTCTAAATTAACTAAGAACATCATAATTATTCGATCATCGCCTGTAGAAAGCTTTATATAAAGAAATAATTACGGAAACGATGTACTAAACTGATTAGAAAGTTTATTTTCGCTATTTCGCTCAAGCTCTTCTCGCTCACTCATCGCTCCATATAATATATATCCCGATTACTCCATTCACTGCTAATTTCTAGGTTATGTTCGTCTTCCTACAGTCATTTTTTTTTCATTTTTTTCTGAAACGAATTGCAGTCTATATATATAATAGGCAATGACAAATTCCGTTAAACTTGCGTTCAGTGTTGTGTCACTTGTGTCGGTTGTGTTAGTCCTGTAGTTCAGAATCAGCAAATTAATGTTGATTTATCATCAAAAAGGAGCAAAAGTTAATCAAAGAAACTAGAAGGGAACATGATAGAATGTAGTTTGGATCCGACAACGGTAAAGTATAGATCAAGATATATATATATATCGTAGGTTAGGTTCTCTCATCTTAAATTCTAAGTTCTAAATTTAAAAGAAAAAAATACCTTTACACAGACGGTTTCTTCATCAGTTAATTCCACAATTGCTTTTTTCTATACTGATCATTTAAACGCCGAAATCAATGTTTACGTGAAAATTATCTGAGAAAAGTATTGTATTGCATTTTATAATAGGTTTTAGTATAGATTTTCCAAAGCTTATTAAGTTTACGCTTGTTATATAATTATATCGTATCGTATCCTTGGATTTACAACAGTAATTTGCAGAAATTTGTAAATTAATCACATACAGTGCTTAAAGTAGTAGAAACTTACTTACGTATAGTTTTTCAATGGTATTTAAAATTTTTCTTTTGTTACAAAATTGCGTAATAAGTTGTGTTTTGAAATTTAAAAACCTAATTTGAATATTTAAAATTTGTACTTAATGTCTAATTTTTTATGATTGGAGCTACAATTTATTGAGTTTATAATTTACAATTTTTTAGTCAGTTATTAAAAATTCTTAACGTATTGTTTGTATCAGGATCAACATAATTCTGATGTAGAGCGCCTTACCCGGGAGAACGAAGCGCTACGATCTCGAATACAAGACGTTTCGCACTCTCCGTTGTCTGATTCAGAGAAGCAGCAATTGTTAGACGCAGCCAGACCTCACAACTCTGGCCCTGCTTCAATCATCATTCAACAAGAAGAGAGTTGCGCGCCTACAAATGTACCTCGAGAAAAGACAGAAAACACTGGGCCTGAATGGGACAAACGATCGTCGGTGTCAGAAGTATCCGTTACCTGTTTACAGGACAGAATTCTACAGATGGAGGAAACACATTATTCGACTAATGAAGAATTACAGGCAACCATTCAAGAACTTAGCGACTTACAGGTAATATTTTGGCTTAAACTTCAATTCGCTTTTATTTTCTAGCATTTACTCTTTTAAGCATTTACATAAAATGAATAACAAAACAAAAAATTATGTTCTGTAGGTGCAGTTGTCTGAACTTCAAGCCGACAACGATAGGTTAAATGAGGAAAAAGGTGTCTTACTCGAATCTCTCTGTAGACAAACAGAAAAACTGGAAGACTCTCGTTCCAAAGTGGACACATTGCAAGTACTTCTTTTAAGAGAAGAGCAACCACAGAAGGCCTGGAAAGGATATAACACAGAAAGAGAGCAGAAGCTGGTCGATCTGCTCAAGGTGAATAATTAAAACCTCTTCTAAAATTAACTCTTTAATAATTGTATGTTTCAATTATTATCTACAGAGCGCTCAAGAAGAACGAGAAAGTTTGCTGGCAAAGCAGGAGGAGTTAACCTCGGAGTTAAAGAATCTGAGGGCAACAGTCGAATCAACAACAGCAGAAGCCGATAGTCTTATGAAGCGTGTTCACTTTTTAGAGTCTACTATCGACGCTGTGAGTGTTGAGAAAAAGCTTTTAGATCTCGAACTAGCGGAATCAAAACAAGATGGAGCGAATAGAACCATCGAGATAAATAGGTTAGCGACTCTTCTGGAAAATGCGAGGGCGAAGATCGAAGAACTGGATCAGTCAAGACAGTTGGAAAGTAAAAGCGAGGCAGACGAAATGCTGGACGCTGCTCGCAGGGAAAAAGATTCGCTTGAAACACAAGCAGCCGCTTTACAGGAACAGTTGGCACGTTCATATTGCGACCATGATCGGTTGCGGGATCAATTTTCGCAGCTTCAAGAAGAATACAAGGTATTAATAACTTCATCACAACATTAAATAGTTGTTATTTTTTGTAACTACAATTTAATGCACATTTTTTATTTCCAGGTGGCTCGCAATAATTCCAAGTCCGTTGTAGAGGATTTGGAATATCGACTCAACCAAGTAAAAGAAGAAAGATTATCATTGAATACGGAATTGCAATTGGTTCGAGATTCTCTCTCTGAGCTTCAGGCTCAATGTCAACGGCATTTGGAAGACAAGCGAGAGTTAAAGGCCGCTCTCAGTGAGCTGCAACGACGAGAAAGAGACTCTCAGACCCGTCAATACGAACTCGAACGTGCCCTAGCTGAAGAACGAAAATTACGTCAGGAGGAAAGCGCAGAGTGGGAACAATTTCAGACTGATTTATTGATGACTGTTAGAGTTGCGAATGACTTCAAAACTGAGGCACAGAGTGAGCTAGAAAGAGTTGTCATGGAGAATAAGGTGCAGAGAGATAAATTGAGAGCTTTAGAGGCCCAACTCGACAAACTTAATGATCCAGGTTAACTTAAGTTCAAAAAGCACCTTGATATAAATTCGTAATAATTATTTTTATAAATACTACATTTTCTACCATTAAATTACAGCGAATCAGAAAAATACGATGCCACCAAATTCGAGGTTTGCCACGACTCCGACTGAAACGCAGCAATGCGTTCTTACAAATGTTCAGCAGGAGATTGCAAGAAGTCGAAAGGCCAATATATCGCGGCAAGATTCTAGGCTTTCTGTTAAATGTTTGATAGAGAGTATAGAAAATGCGACCAAACAGGCGAAAGCTGGTAAGTTGATTTATTATAGATTATTTGAAATTTATATCCGTTTTTTTGAAAATATCTATTTTGTAAAGTAGTTTTTTCTATTTTAATTGAATTTCCAGGACCAGGAAGTCGGAGTAGTTCTACCTCATCTCTTAATTCGATAGGAACCAATGATGTGATATCTTTAAAGACTCCTCTCAGGGATCAGCAGCAAATTTCCAATCTCATTTGTCCAACAATTTCTACTAACAATAATAATAAGAATCATTCTCCCGTTGGAAAGAAATCATTTTCTGGTAAATTGAATCTAATTTACTGTGAATCTGGATCAAGTATTGACTTTTTTGAAATCATCTTAAATTTTTTATTTTTAGATTCAAAACCGTCAGGGCCAATGGTTTTAAATTCGAGTCAATTACTGGATACGGCAGCTATCAATGCCAAAACAATAGACTTCGTGCGAAGAAATAGCGTAACCGATTTGTCAGATCGGAAGGATCCGCTCTGCGGTCTTGTGAAAAATGGTGGATCCAGGAGAAACGCTTTGCTCAAGTGGTGTCAGAACAAAACAATAGGTTACCGCAATATAGACATTACAAACTTTAGTAGCTCTTGGAACGATGGACTTGCTCTCTGTGCAATTCTGCATACATATTTGCCAGATAAAATTCCTTACGATTCTTTAACGCCAACTGAGAAGAAGAGGAATTTTTCGATTGCGTTCTGTGCAGCGGAAAGTGTCGGAATATCGACAACTTTGGTAGGTTCCACTTTAAAAAAAAATTTCAACCCCTCTTACCTTTTCTTAAACTAGTGTTGTTAAAATCAAATTTGTTCATTGCAGAATATAGGAGACATGTGCCAATTGGAGCGTCCCGACTGGCAGCAGGTTATGACCTATGTGACTAGTATTTATAAATATTTTGAGACGTGACTTTTCAAAAGCAGGGCATCGCTCAGTGCTTCTTTCTGGAACGAGAAATACGAGAGGAGGATACGTAAGGCATCTAGTCAACTACACACCGCAAAAACAGTTTCCTCAACTAATGGAAGATGGACCATGATCATTTTTAAGTCGCAGACGAAAATCCTTATAGAGTACAAAGTCTGAGAGTTCATAAAAAAGGATGAAAGTGTCAGGACTTGATTCACGGGTTTCATAAATACGTGAACGCAATGTTATAAATTTATATAGCTTCATTCGCGTGCTTTTAACGCACTGTTGATATATCTACGCCACGCCGAAGCTTCTTTTTTAGATGCAGGAGAAACGACCGGAGGTATTTTTTTCAAAATAAAGACTACATTTTTTATAGAAGAGAGAGTTGGTAATTTATATTTTATATATTCATGATACCTGGCCTTATTTTCTTTTAAAATATTAACAGTTTTATTGTTTGGAATGGAATATATAATGAAATTTAAAAATTAGTGAGCAGCTGTTTATTTCATTATTTTCACAATCAACAAATATGAATTTATTCAAAAATCTAGATGAAGACATCACAATCCTAGTTCGTTATATATATACATTAACTGTAAATTCATTGTTTCGCGCCTTTAATGTATACAATTCTTTTTTTTTTAAATAACAAATATGCAAGAAAAAAGCGACTATTGCAGTCTTTGATAATCTACAAAAAAACTATTTGGTTATAAAACTCTAATTATAATGTCTTCGCCTTAAAGAAATTATACATAAGTCCGGAATACAAAGAAATTTTGAGCTCTTTTTATTTCCTCTTATACAGTAATACTGTTTTCGGAAACATAAGACACAAAAGTGGCATGCAGAAAAAATCAATTTTTTAATTTGAGAGGCCATATTTTGTATAATTATGTCACGCTAAATACGTTTCGCAATTATGCTGTGTTACTCAATTTATGAAAAGTCAAGTTTTCGAGAACTCTGAAAGCTCTAGTAATATTTTAGAGTTGAAAATACTGACTAAAGTGAATCGACAGATTTCCACAGCACTTCATTGTTAAAATATTTCCTGTGCGTTTTTAAACAAATGCATAAATGCTTTATTCTGTAATCTTTCGCTGTTACAAATCGTAATAGAGATTACAAAATATAATTTTCTAAAATTCTACTTAACTTTACTCTTAACAAAGAAGGTTTTTTTTTAAGTGTTTAAGGTAATCACAGTAAAGAGAAATAAAATTATCTAGTACTTTTTGAACTTAAATAAAAGCATTCCAAAATTGAAAGATTGTAATGAAATGAAAATTATTGTAAATAGATCGTAAATGTACTTTCGAAATTCGTTATTTACGTATTTCAATTACTTTATACGATATTTGAAGATAAATGGAATTTCATAAAGTAGCATTAAATTTAAATATCTAGAACACAATTTGCTGAAGTCTTAATAACTCTAAATGATTTTCTATTACTTAAAAATACTTATTCCGTTCTTGGAATGTAAATTTCACAATCGCTGCAACTAGGTAATTTTGAAATACTGCTTTAAAAAAATCTGGATACCAAATTTTTAATTTATTAAAAAAAAAGTTTTATTTAATTTTCAAACACATTTTTCTTCATAACATACATAAATCAAAACCAAAGAATTTGCAGATAATCAGAAACTTTTGAAAAAAATGTAGGGCGTTAAGGCGTTCATAAAAACAAAGTCTGGACCTTCAGAGATTAGAAAAATAAGTATTAATTGTATGGTATCCCCTGAGCAAAAAAAGCAACAACTCAAAATTTTCAGTTTGAGATGCTGTATTGTTTTTTTTTTAATTTGATGCGTCAACTCTCGAAATATGAAATTCGCATCACGATTTTTTTCAATGATGCATACGAAAAACTCACGACTTTCTCGATATCTTTGATATTAGTGTGGTCTTTAATTCTTTTAAAAAATCTACCTAGTATTCCTATCAGTAACATATAATTTTGATCTTCTAAGCTGGCATTCTTTCAATAAAAAATCTACGTCCAATTCTTCGCATTTAGAGTGAGCTTTTATAATAAAAACACGCAAAATTTTGTGAAATTCAAGTAAAAGTAAAATATAAAACCTCCCTGGAATCAAACAAATATAATAATTACAGTAGATTAATTTTAAGAACTCTCGCAATAACATTGCATCAAGAAGATTTCATGATTATTTAAAAATACTACCCACACCTTAGGGTTACATGCTAAGATTATAAACCTATCTCTTTAAACTCTGTCGCAATTTTGATACGAGTGCATTTAATTGATTATTGAGACATTTTAGCCTTTAAACCAAAAGAGTTGCCACAAATGTTTCAATCTTTATACAAAAAAACTGGAAGCGCGTAGGTAATAGAAATTGAATAAAAATGTAATTATGAATATATTTGTGCGGAATAAATTTAATACTGAATGAAATATATAGTAATTAAATCATTTAAATTTGTACTCTAATCAGATGGAACTAGAAATAATGTTGTAATAAAAATGAATATCTTTACGGCTCCTCTTTTGACTTGCAAAGAAACTAAAAACTAGAATTTACGCTCGTAAGTAGTACAAAATTTAACGAATACGTTGTAAAAACCGATCATTAACGTAAATAAGAAATTTAAAATGCTATCTAGCAAACCCTAACGATAACAAATGAACTGAAAACATGGCATTTAGTCTCAGACGCAGTCTGAGGGTGGTTTTTATAGAATTAGTACCTATTCAAATTTAAACACGATCTATCGCGTCATTTGTTTCGCCATTGGCAGCTATTTTGTATTTCCTTTGTGGTTGATTAAACATCGTCTGTAGTGGCACATGCAATAATTCTACGACTTGAATAAAGTTGGGCTCTGAAACAGTCAAATTTAAATTATATAAATGAAGTTCGGATTGTAGATATGTATCTGATGATTAAAGGCAGGATTTATGTCCATGAAAATGTCAAAATTATGGGATGAAAAGTTTGAAATTATACGATATTATAAATTACTGTTAAGAATGATTTTGTAAATTTAAATTTTTAACGACTTTATGACAGTTTGAATAAAGTGTCCATAGTGATAATGAGGAAAGCAATATGATCTCACCATTTTCCGGTGTAATAAATCCATGTCTGATCATAAAGTCTAGTGCCACTGGAACCGAAGTCGTTTTGAAGCTAGGGGAAAGAACACGTTCCAAACATTCTCGGACCGGTAGTAGTTCGAAGGTTTCAACCTCGCCATCTCCATTTTTAGGTACGAAATCGGGAGGTAGTTCCAAGTCATAGATAAACTCGGTGTTAGGGAACAATCCTCTGTCACACTCGAAAAATAAAGAAACACACCCTGCACTTTTAAGCTTAGTAATGATGTTGTTGGGAATACCGGCTTCTTCTCCTGCTTCTTTTATCGCAGTTTCGTGAATCCCGAAACCGACACTCAAGCCTCCACTGACGAAATTGTCCCAATAACTAGGCCACGTTTGTTTAGTTGGGCTTCTTTTTTGCAACCAAATCGAAAGTCCCTTTATAGGATCCATCACATAGCCGTTTATGTCGACTCCATATTTTCGGATTCCAAATAAACCTGAAAATTTGAATTTTTATTACTCATTCATTTATTACTTTCAATAATAATTTTCAAAGTATAAAAATACGTACAAGTAGCAGATCGATCCATTTTAAATAAAGGCTGTGTGTTAAATTGGGTTCGGACATCATAGTATTCTTCTCGCCAGCCTCTTAAGGTAATAAATTTACCCCCTGCCTTCCATTCTCTCAGAACCTGGTCGACTTTTTCACTTCGTTCTGTATAATCTCTGAAGGCTGGATTCAGCTGAACATATTCTGGTTGAACTTGAAACACCTACAAAAATATTTTATTTATGGGACTCGTTTGAAATAGTTTTTTTTTTAACTTCTTTATATTACCTGTGGGTAGTTTAGTAATTCTTCCATCACATCAGGTCTCACTAGACCAACTTGCTGACCATCGACTACAAATGCTCTGCATTCGCCAGAACGGAATCCTAAAAATAATTATATATAGCAATTACATTGATTTTTTAATTGATTCTATGATATGACATTAAATATTACACTCTTTAATCGGTAAAGCCTTCTTATCTTTTTTTATTTCTCACAGACCATTCGCAAGATCCTAAATATTTAAAATTACTAGATCATAATAAACTTATTTCCATGAAGAAAACTAAGCCTGAGAGTCTAAACAAATTTGTATTGATTTTTTTATTGGAATTATGAATAGAATTTTTAAGAAAAGTGAATTTAGTGCGTATCATGTAATGGAATACCTGACCTCATTTCTCTTCACGTGATAACTACATGATAATCACATGTTTTAAAATTATGCCTTCGAAAAAAAAGTTTCTTTTCGACTAAAAAACTGAACGGAGGCCCTAAGAAATTGTGAAAACATATATTATTTTTTATTATTTAAAATTTCAATTTTTATAAGTGTCTTATAACACTGATATTAAAAAGGTGAAATTAAATATTAATTTAAAATGTCACTATTACTCTCTAAAAAATTGAAACATATAGTATTTTTAACTTCGTTAATTATAAATTAATTAATCATGAATTACTATTTAGATATTTATTGCAATTTCCAACTTTAAACATGAAATTTTTAAGATTTTCAAAGCTCTGAATTTTAATTTGTACAATTAGAAGCCTTCGAAGTTTAATTTTATATTCTGAACTAAATCATGAAAATTCTAGTTAGTCGTTTGTAAATTTGAAGCGTATAATTGAATTAAAAGCTTTATAATTAAATTATAAAATTGCAAGCAATTTTGTATTTATGGCAATAAAAATTACGTATTCAAAATGAAATTTCAGACATTGAACACATATACGAAGAAGAAACGTTATTTGGAGTTTTTCGTTTCAGAGTTTAGATATGTTATAGTATTAGGACTCCAATTTTAAGGAATTAAATTTAAGTTACATAATATGTAATTCGCAATAGCATCGAAAGTAGTCCTAATCTTTTTCCCAAAAGAAATGGAGCAATCGATAAAAGAAAGAAATGTTTACAAACAAGATTTGAAAGCATGCGATATTCATAACCCTCAAAAAGAAAATAATGAATAGAATATGAAAGAAGGAAGTCACGAAACTAGAATTCAAGGTAATCTGTTGGAGCGAATATTATAAGCTAAATAGTACAAAACCAAATGGCAACTATTTTTACTTTCAAGGTAGAAGCTCAATAGCGGTGCACCTGTCACTTGACAGGAACTTATCTTCATAAGAAAACCGCGCCTTTTTCCCTTTGTTCTGAAAATTCTGTTAAACTATTAATTCTTACCAAGCCATAATTGTTTTCTGAAAATATATAAAAGTCTTATCCCCATAGTGGCTTTAAAAATACGAGAAATACATACACAAAGAGTTATTCTCTATAGGCTATAGAAACAATTGATGTCACTTTTGTCAAAAATTGTTCACAAAGCTCATAAGTGAAAACCTTAAAACTTGAAACTTAAAATCAAAATTCCCAACAAAAAAAAGCGAAATTTAGTAGGGAAAATAGGAAAGAAAAAATTGTAAGAGTCTAAATCGATATTTTGATGGAGCTTTCTAAAGTCAGGGTTTTTCGTTTATAATGGAAAGCAGTGCATGGGGGGTGAAGAAGCTTGGGATCGATATCCTTGCTTGGTTTGAACAGTTTTTCTTACCTGACAGGTAGAAGCAATTGCATTTTTTTGCCAAATGTAATAAACGCGACGTCGATTCCGCAACTGTACCGGCCATGTTTCACCGCTGTCAAGCAGCTGCAAGCAACAAAAGTCGGTTCGGGAGAAAGCAGCACAGCCTCAGCCGTCAGCGTGTGTTATACGTCACACAAGTCACTGCGTGTAACTCCTGCGCATTCGAGCTGTTTTTTTTTAACTACGCCAAAGGGGTGTTTTGTTTCTTTACTAAACGTGCGAAACTCACGCAAACGTTGTATCGAGCTCTTATCAGTGCCGGAAGGGCGTATCTGGGAATTAGAAGCCTACATACTTCCTCCCACTCTATCGGAAACACTATATGCGTTCAAATTTAAAAAATTAGTTTCCCAATTTAATGATCTTTTATTTCTTCAAAATGTGCCATACTTAAAAAAAGAATACATAACATTATATTTATGGACTAAAACTGGCTAAACACGATATTGGAAAAGCTAGTGTGGAGTATAAATGCCCCTGTTTAATGTTTTTTTTCTCTGCTTACGTATATGACTCAACATATATACAAATTTTAAACAGTCTTGAAGAGGACATAATTACCTTCATAAAAATAACATAATGGTAATATTACTGAAACACATTATCTTAGAAAAAAAAACAAGAAAAAAGAATTTAGAAGTATTCAGAGACACAATTTAGAAGAAATTAAAGAAATTCTGATTAATTCAGATCAATTAAAAGTCTAACTGAAGAAAATTTAAAGGAATTTTTGTACATTATATAAATTCTATCGAAATTAAATTGAATAGATTCTTTTCATGACTGACAATAAAACTTTGTAAATATTTGTTCTATTTAAGAGAACATGGTCCTCAGCTGAAACTTCATTATAATTGTTTCAATAATACAGCTGCTAATTATTGAGCGAATAATATAAATAGTCTACTGCTTCTCCTTCTGAAATAAATAAAAATTTTAGACCTAATGCCAGTCTGAGCGGTGCATATTTAGCAGCTATTGTTTTAAATTGCATCACATTTTATTATTCACGAGGTTATACACGTCGGCCCAATATCGGATTTCTATAAAATACTTGATAATTATACATTTCAAAATATATAAATGACAGAAAAAAAAAAATTAACATGAATATCATGGGAAATGCCTTAAGTATTAAGAAACTGGACTTTAATTTGAAAAACAGTCTACGTAATTTGATTCTTTTTTAAAATATATGTACAGAGTGTATTTAATGGCGCGCAAATCACATACACTGTAACTACTAAAATCGTAACCACAATTAAATTAATTTGAAAAAACGATTTATCTCTCTCAACATCCCAAATGTGCGATGATAGCGCTGATCCAAATTCTACTCAAAATTTGCACTATTTCAATTTCTTCTATTGATAGTTTAATAAATATCCCATTACCTTATTTTTCTACTATTTGAAACTCTACAGAAAGACAATATCAATATTAATTTCTGTTATTCTTTAGTTTTCTTGTGATGTCTCCATTTGAACATGATTCTCTTGATGATTTAAAAACAAAACACTAGGAAAATATGCAAAGGTAAGAGCCTGAAGGGCACGTCATCGGAAAGAACCCTTTATATATACAAATATTTGCAATTTGCATATATAATACATTTATAATATAGATATATACATACATAACATAACGTCGCACGAATAACTCGTGGATCGTGATAATTAATTAAACTACAGTTGCTTATTCAAATTCATTATACATATAGCTAGCTGCGATGATATTCGTGATGATACTCATAATGAATAACCAATGTTATCAATAATCCTCTATACTTGAAAATTCAGAGCTCTGAAGTCGGGCCTTTCACGAGAAAAATCATTGTAACGACAAAGTGAAAGTATGATCGATATACCTAGACTGTTTAAAAAAAAAACAAAAATATAAAAATTCTTCTTAAACCTACATTCTTGCATCGGGATTCGCTCAGACATTACATCCTCGACTCATCCACTCTTGCGCCCCTCAGATCAGCTTAAGCTTATGATTAGGTGATTCGCTACTTTAATGACTTTATCTTGAAACAGAACCCAACGAATGTTCCCTGATACCGTCGGTTCCAATTCTGTTCCCTGAGATGTGAACTCTTGCGTACGGAACGATACAATTCAACATCACTGGTATTAGCGAACTCCACTCTTTGAATGTGCTATGAGCCACTGCAACGTTATATCGATATTATCTTTCTCCTTGCAAGAAATACTGTAGCAGCAGATTTCCCTGTCTTGAATGGCAGAAAGATTCCTGAAAATACAAATTTTTTAGCACCAAATCAGTTTAACTTCAGTTTAAAACCAAATGTTGACCTGTATCCAAGACCTGTATTGTATAACTTACATTCTTTCTATAAGTCCGTTTTCGTCCAAAGCGTGTGCCAAATCTCTTTTGTTGCCAAGAACTAGCACTGGGATTCCGGATAATTGTGGTTTGTCTAAAAGGTTGTGCAATTCATTTCTGCTGGCTTCGATTTTCTCAGAGTCCGCTGCGTCTACCATGTAAACTATAGCATTTACTCCTCTGCAATATCTTTCCCACATGGATCTGAATCTCGGCTGTCCTCCGATGTCCCATACTTTGATTGTGACGTTACCCTTTGTTATCTTGCGCATGTTGAATCCAACGGTAGGTATCATATCTTCACTAAATTGTCCCGACTGAAATAAATGATAAAGCACAATGAAATAGCAAATAAACATATAAATAAAAAGAATACAACTATGTATTCCTGAAAATAAATCGAAAATTTCGTAATGTCCCTAGATTACGTAATATTTTGCTTACATACATTTAACTTTAAATCTAAAACGAGTATATATATATATACATGTATACTTCTCTCTGGAACCTCATCAAAATGATATATAAGCTCTAAATTTACATTTACTGATTTTTAGTTATTTATCAATAGCATCTTTGCAACATTGAAAAAAAAACTCCTGTCGTTTACAAAGAAAAATGATGCGCTATAAGACTATTCTGTAAATTAAACATTTTGCACTTTCGAATTTAGAAAAGCCTTGAAAATAACTTGCGAAATATTAATTACATATTGAATTATTCACAATTTATAAACAAACACCTTCGGCTTTGTATTAATTCAGCGAAGTGAATATTCATAAATGTCAATGTTTGTTCCAACAGAAACAATGGTTTAATCCCATATCCAGGTATCACAATAATTCCAGCTACCGCTAGATTAAAAGTAAAATACAATCCTTACAGAATACTTAAAAAATGAGGCCAATAAAAGGTGAACTTGCAAAGTTTGATTGGTAGCTCCACTATATAATCTATAATTTTCATATTGAAATGAGTCACACAAAAGAGATAATTTGAATATTCCTAAGAGCACGTATAAAATAAAAAACTAAGAAGGATCGCTTCCGATTAGGAAGAATTAGAAGTTACAGATTAATAATAATTGACTGTATATAACAGTAATTAACTAATAAGTAATATTTACAGAATTTTGCTCCAAAATTACAAGAGCTCCAAAAATTGTTTAAATTAATTACAAGTCGATTTCCCACAATGAAATAAAAAGGAAAAGACAAAAACATGAACAAAGGAAATGACAAGATTACAATAAATTATTGTCTATATAGAATGGACAGAAATGGAGTAGACACCCTGTTTTTTCGCAGGTCCACCATCTTTTGTGAAATCTAAAACATGTGTAGGAATTTTTTTGATTGAATAATATTGGAGTAAATTGAGATTGGGAATTGTGGATAATTGGGGGAGGGGCAGCAAGTGCATGTAACCTAACCAAGTACAAGTGCAAATTGACGTATCAATATGCAACCCTACTTTAACTGTCAAAAGACTGTTTGTAATCGGAGACTTTGTCAATGTCAATATCGGAGAAATAAAGGAAAATGATAGAAGTACAAAGAATATTTGATATAGAAAATATTCGTACCGCTATAACATTAACGAAAGTAGTTTTCCCGCTGTACTGAAGGCCGACGAGTGTCAGTTCCATTTCTTCCTTCCAGAAGAGGGACTTAAACCAGTCCAAGATGCGATTGATTAAGGCCAACATCTTGGACTCTTCAGACAAAATTTAGTCGGAAAATGGAGATTAACGTTCTTCGCAGCGTCGGCTGATTACCGTTTTTGACATGTAGGCATCCGAACGAGACCGAAAATTCACCAGGAAAACCACACTATCCCACACACGCTGCTGTACATACATACATACATACTACCACATACATGCTCCACTGTGCAATCATCCTTTCACCGTCTCTAGGTTGCCATGCGCACGCGTGGATTTTATTTTTTAAGTTAGTTCCAAAAAAATGTATTTTTAGAAATGACTAGGTTGTTGACTCGTAAGAAGTTCTGCCTAGAAGAAAGATAACGCAATGTTTTTATTTTATTTAATGCAGGGATATATTCATTCATGTGTTTTTTTAAAGGCTTTTTCACTCAAACCTCACAAAGAAAGTCATCTCTTTGATTAAATAAAAAAGCGGTGGAATGCGCGCGTTTTTTAATTCAAATTTTTAATTTTATTACAATGATTATACAGACATCAAAAGTTACTTAAACCTTGCAAATAAATGACAGTGAAATAATACTTATAAAAAATAATTACATTTGTGTAAATGAAGTAGCTACAATCTACTTTCCGACGAAATCTGGATGCATTTCATTTAATACATAAATGTATTATTCGATATAAAATAGCAAACCAATGATTATTGAAGTCGCGATTATTAAATCATTTTGCAGGAAAATCAAAAAAGTATTATCAAAACATCTTCACGGATGCCCAGAGAAAAACTAGACAGTAGATGGCATTTTATATGTACTTAAAACAGTAAACTCTTTATATATAATAAAATATTGGTATCAAAAATCTATACAATCAAAAAGTTTGAAGTAAATAAAATTACTTTTCTAAAAATCATATACTGGCGCAAAATAATTATAATTTTGGTGCTTTTACAACTTCCGTTTTCGGTTTGTCTAAAGCATAGCGAAGAGAGAACACACAGGCTAAAAATGATCAGTAGATCAGTTCTTCTGTAAAATTGTTTTCTATTATAGCCTAGCACATTTCATAACCCATACTAAATGCATCAAAAAATGCCTCCATGTTCAGTCTTTCACTTAACTCAAAATTCTAATTACATGCCCATTCCGCCCATTCCTCCCATACCACCCATTCCACCCATACCGCCCATACCACCCATCGGAGATTCTGATTCTGTTTTCGGCAGATCAGTAATAACGGCCTCAGCCGTTGTAAGTAACGATGCAACACCAGCAGCATCGGTGAGAGCTGTTCGTACCACTTTGGTTGGGTCAATAATCCCTTTCTCAATCATATCCACGTACTCGTTATTTAAGGCATCATAGCCAAGGGTACCTGAAGAAACTTTGGCTACTACCATGCCGGCATCAACACCTGCATTCTGTGCTATTTGTAAACATGGCATACGTAGAGCTTGGGCTACAATTTTGATTCCAGTTTCTTGGTCTTTGTTGACAGCCTTAAGCTTTTCTAATGAAGGTATGCATCTCAAGAGCGCAGTTCCACCTGTGATGGAATATCATAATATTCAATTATAAAAACAGATAATGTTAATGAGCACAATCAGGATTGCGTCGCGTTTTAAAATGCATTGAATTATTATTAGTAAATCCTTACCACCAGGAACGATGCCTTCTTCGACGGCAGCTCGAGTTGCATTCAAAGCATCATGGACACGATCTTTCTTTTCATTAACTTCTACTTCACTGCTGCCTCCAACTTTTAGGACAGCAACACCAGAGGACAGCCTTGCTAAACGTTCTTGTAATTTTTCTTTCTCGTAATCAGATGTTGTATCTTCAATTTGGTCTCGAATCTGATCTGCTCTCTTGTCGACATCAGCTTTTTTACCTTTACCTTTTAAGAATAAGGTGTCATCCTTAGTAATTACAACTTCGCCCACACTACCCAAATCACTCAACTGAAAATTATTATAAATTATTTATTAGATATAAGTTTGATTCAAACGTATATATTAAAATGAGTTATTATAGTTCATTGTATAGATATATGTTAATTACCTGAACATCCTCTAACTTGATTAAATTGGCATCATCTCCAAAAACAATTCCTCCAGTAGAAACTGCCATATCTTGAAGAGTTGCTTTTCTGTTGTCACCGAATCCAGGTGCTTTAACAGCAGCAACTTGTAATCCTATTTTCAAACGATTCACTACTAAAGTAGAGAGGGCTTCTCCGTCAACATCTTCAGCAACAATAACAAGCGGTTTGCGTTGTGCATTTGCTATTTCTAGAGCTGGAATAATGCTTTGTACGGAAGAAATTTTTTTCTCGCTGAACAAGACGAGTGCATCTTGAAATTCAACTTTTGCTCCTTTACTAGAATTCATAAAATAAGGAGAAATATAACCACGATCAAATTTCATTCCTTCTATCACTTCTAATTCGTCATTGAGAGTCTTTCCATCTTTAACGGTTATTACACCCTCCTTTCCAACTTTTTTCATAGCAGCAGAAATTAAATTACCAATAGCTATATCACCATTCGCAGATATGGTAGCTACTTGAGCTATTTCATCGGGTGTTGTGACTGGTTTACTCAAATTCTTTAGTTCCTCTTTCACTAGATCAACAGCTAACATAACACCTGAAAAAAAAGAATTCTACTTTTGAAAAACATTAAATTAATTCCTATAATTCATTTCATGTCTATTATTTCCCAAAAAGGGTGCTCAAAATTCATAAATGGTTCGATCTCGTGACAAAAATTGAAATTATATGTTCCGCTGCTTAATAATTAATAATATAATAATAAATAAACTTACCACGCCTGATTTCAACTGGATTAGCTCCCTTGCTGATTTTGTCAAACCCTTCTTTAGCAATCGCCCTAGCCAAAACTGTTGCGGTTGTTGTTCCATCGCCAGCTTCTTCATTTGTATTATTAGCAACATCTTGGACAAGTTTTGCCCCAATATTTTGAAATTTGTCTTTCAGTTCGACGCCTTTAGCTACTGTCACACCATCCTTCGTGATTTTAGGACTCCCCCAACTTTGTTCAAGGATTACATTACGTCCTTTCGGGCCCATAGTAACAGCAACTGCATCAGCCAAAATATCTACTCCTTGCAGCATGAGAGCTCTAACTTCAGATCCAAAACGCACATCCTTTGCGTATGTGCGCATTGCAAGGTGTCTTTGAGACAAAACAGCATTTCGGAGTACACTTGGGAGTCTGTACATCTGTTAAGATAGAATAAATACCATGTTGTGATATTGATAACATTAAATATATAGTCAAGATGTCTGCTGAAGTCTAATTATAAGAAACCAATTCCAGCCAGATAATTTCCCGGTTTTACTCAGTTATTGAAGAAATTTTACTGCTCTATACAAAGTATTCAGCAACAACTATATTCAATTATTAATAAGAATAACAATCAAAATATATTTTGAAGATGAGTTTTCTCCTTTGTGTGAATGTGGGAAAAGTGCTTCAAGCATTTGAACGTTTTTGACGCATGCGCCACATATCGCACCTTAAGATAAAATAAGTATATCTTAGATATAGATTATTCGAGAATGCAATAGAAGAAAAATTGTAAATTATGTGGTTAATTAAATGAAAAGATACTTAATTCTTATACATAAAGAGATATTTAAAATTTTGTAAATGATGCAATTGAAAAAAGTAATTCTTATTCTTATTATCTACAGAGGCTCACACCATGTGATTATATAAATTGCCATGTGCTCTGAATCAACTTAAATTAAAATTCTCGAGTATAAAAACCTTAATTCAAAAGGATTAGAATACAAATTTTCATCAATCAAACCATTTAAAATGTATTCACAATATCATTATTGTTATATTGTTTTTCAAACTTTACAGTAAAAAGATTCGATTTTATATGAAACATAGCCGGCATTCCTTTAATGATTGATTTCCAAGCTTTCTACATTATCTTCAAACATGTGAAAATGAATAACGTGCGATAGTCAACTATTTCTTGATCATACCTTTAGTTCTATCTAATTCCACTTTAATGCGAACTGAAGATTGAAGACACGTTTTAGCTATATTATATACTGCTTAACAATCACACAAATACAGTACTATTTCGTCAGCGTGATCACAAGAGTCTAAAGTGCTTCTTCCTTCTTCCAGGGTTGCCAGCAGCCAGATGAGATGACCGAACGCTGAAGTAGCTAATTTTATGCTGAAATCGCCAGATATCGCCAACCTTAGAAATTCAAATATCGCCAGAAAGGAGCCTATTTAAAAATATATCAGCTGAATATATAATAGTCGGCAACTTTTGTAACCCATTCTAATAATTTAATTTGCATGCACAAAATTACGTATTGTATTGACTGTAATTTTAAAAATAAAAAATTAACTTAATTATTCGCTTAATCTATTTATAAATTTAGAATTATTTATAAATTATAAAAATACGGCGGCAACTACAAAGGGTCCAGAGTACATCAGAGGGTCCAGAGATATATATTCAGTTGCGTTAGACATCTTTGTTTGTGTTCATTTAATTTAGAGGTTCTGCGTTTGTGTTGTTTGTGTAATCTGCAAGAAAAATTTTGGCTTCTGTGTGGATAATGGCTTGGAGGCCATCTTGGTTTCCTTTCTTTCCGCGTTTCGTTCGGGCAAAGTTTGGTTCGGGTCTGCAGTGGGATTCCGATGCCGTGAAACTTGTCAAAGCCGTCAAATCTGCTCGGACTTCTCTTTCTATCCTAAGGTGTTAAAAAGAAAGAAAGTCCGTTTAAATTCGAAAGTTTTTACGGCACTGTGGACAGATCACAGACTGTCACCTGCTGTCACAGCCATTGAGATGAGCGCACATATGTGCTCTTCTTAATTATTGAAAGTAAACGCGCGTTCACAAACTATCCTTACAGACTCGTAAATCATTGGTTTATAATCACGTGATAAACCTTATACGATTCAAATTTTTAATTTAAATGGCAGAATTGTAGATCCGCTAAGGAGACTATAAAAATAAGTAATTATAAGATTTGCGCGTTAAAAATAAGGTTGTATAAAATCAGTATAGGATTCCCTCAAGAAACTGTAACTTGGAGATTTTACCATCAGAATTCTCCATGGACCATCTTTTAGAAAATTATACTAAAATAATTTTAGACTAAGTAGGATATTTAAGTTTACGAGACTATATTAACAGCCTAAGATGTTTAGTGTTTCCGAACTAGAATTTCGAAAATAATTAAGAATCGAAGTTCAATAAACTGCAGGGATCATAAACTCTGAAATTAGGCGAATCGATCGCACACCAGCGTGCTGTCCCAGCCAGACAGCTAACTAGGTTAGTACACCATAAAATGTAATTTCCGGTACCGCCGGTACTATCCTGACCAGCCTAAAGGTTTGTTAACAGTAGGATTACTGATCGAAGAAGGCCATGGAGTTTTCCTATCGATCTCTGACGTCAATGGTGGGAGCGTCTACAGCCCCACCCCACCACAAAAACTGTATTTTAAAAACCCCCACGCTTTTGTAAGTCCGAGAGGATCAGAGCATCAGAGGACCCGGGAACACTGAGTGAAAAAGCAGGAAAGTTACCACTTAGCTTTAGACTTGATAATGTTCGTTGTGTCCCAAGCTCGTCTCTAGCTAGGTCTTATTATTTTTCGTTAGACTTTATTTACTGCTAAATAAATATCTTTAATAAATTTAACACTTCTTGTTTTTTATTCAACGGATCTCCGAGCTTCTCTTCATAAGCCGACCGATAGTCAGTTCAAATAATATAAACTTTTCGCGCTTTTCGATTAGTCGAATCACAGACGACCCTGAAATCAGGTCGTCACACCCTGGCCTTAGACGCGCATGAAGGAGAGTTTTCACCATGATCCAACTACTCATGGTCTCGCCACGCGCAAGTAAAAAAAAATTCATCCAATCAGGACCATCTTCTCATGACAGCCATATTGAATAAATGAGGCTGCAATAGCGGGCTAGTGCAACTCTTAATGCAGTAGAAAACATGGCCGTGATTCGAATATGCGCGACTTTGACGAAATTGGGACCTCTGATGGCTAGACCATGAGTAGTTGGATCATGGTTTTCGCCTTTAGGGTGCAATCCCATGGCATATGAAAGCAGAAAACAAGAAAACACTAGAATCTCAGCCAATGACAAACTTCTAGAGATCCTAAGAAATGTTATCATTGGTTGAAGTTCTAGTGTTTTCCTACTTTCTGCTTTCAAAGTACCTTGAGGGGGCCGGCCTGGTTTTTATAGCAGGTTATATCTCCATTATGGTCATTATGGTGCATTTATACCTCAGCCCCCTCTGCCCGCCAACCCGGCACAAGCAGAAAGTACATAAGTAACAGAGATAGAGGATGATGGTGCGTCCAGAATTAGTGTACAGTTTGCTGATTGGCTCCGCCGTTTTTCTTGCACTTCCGCCACATACAGGCGCATATAAAGATATACTTAGTTGTGTTAGGGCCATAGCACGACGGTGAACTGAACCCATACATGGACCCGAAGATGGTTCTGTCCTTTTCTATAATTGCTTCATCTCTCTTGTCACGTGACCACAAGAGACATAGGGCAATATGATAGAAAAGGACAGAACCCCCTTCTGGTCCAGGTTACGGGTTCAGTTCACGATTGTGCTCAGGCCTTTAGACTGTGTTAGAAATATATTTGGTTATGTTCATTTAATTTTATAGGATCTGTGTTTGTGTTGGTTTGTGTAACCGGTGTAACCTAAGAATAAAAATGGCAGCTTCCTGTTCATTCATCTCTGGTAGAACCACCGTAGAACCTATCTTCCCTCTACGGTAGAACGGGTAGAACTACGGACGATAGCACCAGAAGCGTGCCTCGTTTTTTGGTGAAATCAGGCGGGTGACACTCCAAAGCTAAAAGTGGCAATTTGTTGACCAACGCCGAGTGGCGGCGCTGGCTGTACTTT
>JAUESI010000010.1:11864727-11878412 GCA_032275145.1 Synergus laeviventris | reverse complement strand
CCCTGTTTTTAATTTCTCTTCAATATCAATTATCCAATTATCTCTTTTTGTCGTCCGCTTATTTCATTAATAACTTCCTGATATATCTGCGTATTTCGAGTTTCTAAATCTATATGCAGTTCCTTCAAATTACACTATACCTTTTTCTACTACATATTTAGTTCCACATCATTCACTCTGGAATCGTAAAGGGCCCTTTGTCCCATTTCTTCGCTTTTATGCACCCACTTTGTAATGACAACTATCTTCCTTCCATTCTTGTAATTAATGTTTCTATTTTATCATATTCCAACGACTTCTACATGCCTTCTTGCAAATTGCTTCAATTAGAATCATTACCACGTACTGAGTCTTTTTCTTTCTTCCCACATTGAGTTTGCAGAGATCGCTAGTGCTCTAATTTTCTTGTGGCAGTTTACTCTCCTTTTCTTCTTTTTACTTTTCTCCCTACACACCTCAACGCCTTCTTCGCATTGTGCATGGAATAGTATATTTCTTCATTGCATTCTTCTCCATCTTATGATAGTTTCTTTAATGCTTCTCACTTTTGTATAATCATGAAGCCGATTTTCTCATTTCCCAATAAATTACTAAAAACTTAGTTTTTTCTTTAAATAAAAATGTCTCTTAAATCATGACTAATAATAAATGATTGACTCTGATGTTTCTTGTAAGGTCTAAGAATATAAAAGTAAAAATTGTCCGCAGGTTCATCCAAACGTAACGAAGGTGCTGAACCACTATCAGAAACTAGGAAAAGTGCACGTGACGCCTCTAACTCTTCCTGGAGGTCAACCGAATGTGCCAGCCTTCCAGCACATGTACTTGACCAAAAAGACTAACCACAAGCGACAAAACGAACTAATCCCTTATAACGATTGTTTGTACAAACATATGTATGAGTACGAGTACATTGCCCTCCTAGACGTCGACGAGGTGATAATGCCGGTTCGCGACGCCACGTGGCAGGAACTGATGAAAAAGCGTGTTCTACCCAAGGCTTTCAAGATACGTAACGAGACGCGAGCCTCCTACAACGTCAGGAACGTCTACTTCCTCGACGACCTCCTCCACTCTCACGGCTCCTTCAAGGACATACCGAGGTCAGTTCGCCCTCTCTACACGAGGCACAAAGCACATAGAACATAGTACATAGCAATAATGACGTCGCGCTTTACCTTTACCTTTGGCTTTGGCTCGTGTTGCCCGTATCCACTGCTGGGTCTTTCTCTGGAGTCAGAGTCTAGATTATCGCAAATGTTGATCATGATATGTATCACGTATGCTAACTAGAAAGCGCGCGAGAACTCTGGTGATTTCAATGAGTAGCAAATTCATGCCCCAGCTACATGATACCTATAATTGTTTTTGAAATGAGCAATTGTGCTGACAAAATCACAGGTCTGCACAGTTTTGCTATGTTTAGTTAATTGAAGTTACTTGGGGGTAAATATTAAGGTAATGTGTTTGAGGATTTACTGCTTACTATAAATGATACACTTTTAAACTCAATTTAAGTTTTTAGTTGAATGATCAATAACTATAAAACTCAAGGTTTCATCAATTAAAAAATATTTTCTAACCAGTTTACTAAAAAAAAAAAAAAGATTCATAAATATGTACGAGAAAATGTTTGGAGAGCTCCAAACATTTTAAAAATTGAACGGGTTTTTGTATATTTTATATGATAAAATAGTGGAATAGTTGGCATTTCGATATATAAAACTATCTCCAATTACCAGTAAATAAATTACCGCTAATTGAAGATGTAGATAATAATTTCATCATTCCAGGCCTCACAGTGCTTAAGGATGTTGATTGGAGATAAATAGGGGAGCATCTTGTTTAGTCATCAAGATTGTGTTTTAATTATTATGGAACTGTTGCTTATTGTGAATGGTATTACGAAGATATTCATTGCACTGGCAAACAATAATAAAAAGTGGACTCTAATGAAAATTGTAATTCTCATACCATAAATTACAAGTCAAGAGATAAAAATCAAATAGCAAATTTTCTTAAACAAGTCCTAAAAACTCCTAAACAAAATGCAAAAATGGTTTCAAAATTAAATGAAAATCGATAAGGCTGAAAAAAATGTTATGGTAGTCTCTTCTTTCTTCTGACAATTGCTCCCGCGAATTTGTTTTGTACTCAAATGTACGAATTCGGGTTTTCCTCAAAAATATTCATGATCTGAATATATTCGATTTGAGCAATTTTCGCAATTTCGACAAGAAGAATGAATACAACAATTGTACTAATCTTTGGGATAGAATATCTTTCTATAAATTCGAAGGTATTTAATTCCAATGCTACCTATTTATGTCTAATAATTTATACCAGAGTGAACTAGCTATACCTTCCTAGCCATATTTAAATCAACAGAACATTCACAAAAAAACTCTCATTCCAAGGTTCACACTTTCACCACCCGACACCATCCGACACTTGAGCTTAAGAGAGCCACTTTAGGGCATTTTTTACATTCATTCATTCAGCAACCCTGAAATCGTACACAGTTTTTAAACCGTTGTTTAATTTTAATAAATCAAAAAAGTGATTTATTGTACATGAATAATAAAAATAAAAAATATTATGAATTTCATTACAAACTTGTATTACAAAAAATTTCTCAAGTCAGGCAAAATCTACAAACACACACACTTTAGATTTTATAAATGACTTGATTAAAATTAAACGGCGTACTCTAAAAAAAAATGATGTTAAGATTAGTATCATAGATAATCCAGAAATTCTAACATTTTTTGCTTTCATTTTAAAATTGTAAGCTCATTTAACCCGTGGAGCCGAAACTAGGGCAGTGAGTTTTAAAATATTGTGAAGGATTGAAAAGAAATTTAAGGTTTTTTTTACACATTATAAGCTGTTTCATAAGATTGCAAGTAAAAAGAATATTAAAGGCTTTAAAAAAATCCAAGAGTTTTCATGCTATTTCAAGAATTTTTTTAAAATGCTGCTGGTGCGAATTCGCTGTAGTTAACAAAGAACTCTACAGGTTAAACTTTAATTAAAAAATTTGCAGGGAGTCTAACGATCTTCTATAGTAAAATTGGAAAAATATTTTTAAATAAATCAGCGGCATAAAAAAACAATTTCTTATTGTTTTTAGTAATTTACCGGGTTTATCGGACTAAAAAATTGAGGTTTTCGATGCTGACAAAATTTTTATTTGAAATATTCCAAACTAAACTTTCTTTAACGTTCAATTACCAATTGTAGCAATTTTTAGTATTTTAAATGGTATTATAAATCAGTCAGACTTGACTAAAAAAAATCTAGGTTTTCAAGGTCGCTAGACACCCTAATTTGAACTAAAATTATAATTACATAAAGTAATTTAGAAATAGAAAAGTACAAAAATCAACGTTTAAATCAATTTAAAAATATAAAATACAAAATGAACCTTCCGATTTTCTACGTATCGAAGGAAAAATTAATTACTATTACAAAAAGGATATACTAGACTTGCTTGATGATTAAACAATGAAGTTTAATCAGTCGCCCCCACTATGCGAGTTTGAAAATTAATTATAACCAATTTCCGTGGTACTATAGACCTTTCATCTCTACCATGATTGGAAACTATGGAGGGATTCAAAAATGGATTTAGTTTTTAACTGTCCCACTTTAGATTTCTCCGAAGATCAGGGACATTACAGGGGTTACTTTTTTTTCGGAGCCTCCAGTTCTTTAACGTCTGACAGATTTAAAAATATTAATAAATTAACAAAAAATTTCGACTCATTGTAGTACAAACATTATTAAAATGAGAATTAATTTAGCCCATGCCTTATCAAAACTGAAATGGAGAACAAGCATGACCTCTCCGATTGAGAAACAATACAAAACTAAAAAAGGCGAAGGTGAAAACTTTTGTAGATAGAAAGAGTTCGTTATAAAACCCCAACAAAAATAAAAGAGTAATCAATTAATTCACTTAGGTAAAAGTTTCCAAGAATCTCAATACGTGCGAGACAATATAAACAATGTTGATTAAATAATAAATGAGGTTCTGAAAAATTCAATATATCCGTTTATTACTTGACAACAATATTTAATAAAAATAAATATTTGTTTGATTTGTATACAGGATATTTAGATTCATATACCAGAATTAGCATTTTCTATAGATTTAGCCCCTGACATTATGCAATTCACATTACTTATAATTCAACAATTATAACCTATTTTTGCAACTTGTAATTGGCAACTTTGCCATTAAAAATAAGTGATGAAAATATGAACTCACCCCATTTCTACTTACCGCTTTCCAAATGTTGATAGTTGTAATTCAAGTTGTTAAAAACAGCCATGCTTTGAAATCCCACTTGGAGGATTCTGCTCAATTCTGCTCTTGTAAATATTTTCTCGGTTTCACGCGCGAAAAAACATTTGAAAGTTTCAATTTCAAGAATCCTGTGGAATTACACTCGGTCACTACAAAAAAGATTGAAATATCCGAAAACATCTTTCAATGCCATTATACCAGAATCTAACAGAATTTGTCTACCTAGAAAGCGAAAGTTCTTTGATTTTCCACCGAAACTCGACAAACGGTCAATGGCCGACATTTTTATGGCAAATCGAACCCGAAATTGTCGAAAGTTTAAAAATTTTGAAACAGCACAAATTCGTCCCGATTTTCTCAAATTTTTTGAAAATATTTAATACTGCCCATTTATAAATAAACATTTTACTAAATCCAATTGAAGAACGCTAAAAATCCTATCATTTTTTAGCTGAAAACTGGCAGCTCAACAGGACGGTTTTGATTTCGTGAAGAACATGTTTAAACTGGCAAAGCGACCAGAACGAACCGTGGTGCTGATCAACTCAGTATCAAAACTCAAGTTTTGTTATTTTAATGATTTGGCTTATTTAAAAAAACGATTAAAATTTAGATAAACAATAATGAGTAGATAATAAAATAAAGCGAAATTTTTTTAAATTATCTTAACGTTGATTTCATGAGTAATTCCAGTTGATTCATATAGTTACGCATGCGCAGAAGTTAGTCCTCAAGTGGCGGGAAAATTTAAATTACTGTCGAATAGAGTCCACCTACATTCAAAAGTTTCTAACAGTTACCAATAAATGCAATCAATCAAAACTGAATTAAACTATTTTAAATAATGGTTCCAATTATTGTCATTATTTTATGAAATTGGTAACTGATTCTATTAAAATTAATATTGAATTGAAACTAAATTTCAAATAAAAATTGTTGTCTAGTGCATATTTTGTTATTCAAGAATAAATGAGCAAAATAATCCTAGCTTTCGTCCCAATTTGCATATTGATATGGGTACTTTAACATTCTTCCACCTTGAAGAATGAAAGTTAATAAGTGAGAGGAAAATACGACTCTTCCTCGTGGGAGGAGGATTCTTCTATAAATTTATAGTGACGTTCATGATGAACGATGCATATTGTTCTTTTTACGTCTGCAATTATAAAATAAATTGAACATTTTATTTTTTTTATTCTTTTGAAGAGCTATTAGTCCCTCGATTTTTAAAAATATTTTTTATACATATCTTTCATCATTCTAATAGTAATAATATTTTTTAGGTACATGCACATGCTACAGCACGTCTACAGGGCCAAGAACTTCACGAAACCTAATCAGTACATCAAGTGCTTCCATAATCCAGAGCGAGTGGTCACACTTCACAACCATTTTCCTTTGGCCTGCTTAGGGGCTGGATGTACTAGTTATCCAATAGAGACTGAAGATGCCCAGTTACAGCATTACAGAGCAGATTGTGTTAAATCGTTGAAAAAAACCTGCGTCGAATATCGTGAAAATAGTTTAATGGACACAACAATTTGGCGTTATAAGGATCAATTAGTCGAGAGGGTGACGGACACTCTGAGGACTTTAGGGTTTTTTGGACCCAGCTAGTCCAATTATTTATAAAAGTCCCTCAAATAGTCTCATCCGCTGTAATTAGATTTAATCGACGTTGCTCACTTCTCCTTCGTGATGAGAAAAAAAGAAGACTGAAGAAAAAAAAGAAAGAAATGATGTCTTAAAGAATAGAAAACTAAGTCGACTTAAATGAGTTTTCTAGAGAACGGCTCAACAACATTCTATCAAATCTTAGTTCATCTGAATTCAAAATTTGATTAGAGTTTAATAAACCATTTAGAATTATATTTACAAATTATTCATTTATCTAATGGAATACGATTCACTGAGCTAAAACATCAAGACTACTGTCTCGAAGGTTCACGTTATATCTTTAAGATATCATTCTGACCTTTTTCATTCCGTCTGATTTACGACGTTTGTTCTGTAATTACATAAATCACCCAAGGGTGATATGCTCAATATTTGATTTAAATTAATGACGAGAGGTTCGATCTGATCGATCGTCACGTTTCATTAAATCTACAATTTAAATAGTTTAAGAATATATTGTGTCGTCAAAATCTGTAAATATTCTAGTATATCAATTCTCCTCAAATGAGAAAAAATCAATTGCAGTCTTATTAAACTAAAGTTTAAACTATTTAAAGGCTTGTATAAGAAGCTTATAAAATCCAAAAAGTAGAATGAACAAAAACTAGTAAAAATAAGTAGGTATTTTAAAATTGTACGTTCGAAAATTTTTACCGTACTTTTTTTTGTTCTTACATCACAAATTTCGAAACATCACCAAAAATGCGCTTTTATAATTTATTTAAAAAGCCTAATTACGATTAAATCTTTTTTTTGTGAGGATTCAGTACTTACATCAAAAGAGTCATGAAATCAGTCCATGATTTGATTATTTATGTCTCGAAGTGTAGATTGTTCTAGATAATAATTTATTTATTATAAACTATATAGTCTGTATAGGAATGTAAGATAATTTTGAGTCGTTAGATAAGTATAGTCCATCGACATTCCTTATATTGACGTCCTCATATAAATCAATACTGTTGTTCATGGTGAACCTCGATCGCTTTCTGTGTGATTTGTTACTATATCCGATATTAATTTTAAGGTTGAAGGGCGATTTTCACGTTGCACCATGAACATTTTTTTTACGCTTCATGCGATTACGTTGGGAGTTAAGTTAAAGTTAAGCTCGTTAATTCTATAATCATGTAAATAAACAATAGTTGATGAAAAACTGTCTTTCATTCCCTTAGAACTTTATTAAATTAAACTAAATCATTGCAAATAGGGATAATACAGAGGAATTAAAAAAAATTGGATAGACTGTGTAATGAAATAACTCGTACAATCAATTAAAAGGTGATTCGTGTTATTTTTTTTATTTTTTTTGTCACTTTTTGTCGTCTTTATCTCCCCTCAATTTTATCGTTTCCCTTCTCTCTCGCTCTTTAAAAAAGTAACGAAAATCTCGCTCTCCTCTCTCATACCCGCATATGACTTTGGCAGACGCCGATAAAATGTGTTTCAAACGCTCATTTTTCTCACTCTCTTCGCCAACACACAATACACATACATACTCCTCTCTGGAAAGTGATACGCGAGTTAAAGAGAGAAAGAATCATATATGTGTAATTGTGTATGTGTACAATTTACCGCTGCGCAGCCAAAACTGTGTTGAATGAAGCTAACAATCGCAGACAACGATGACAAGCATCCTCATCTTACAAACATCATTAAAAAAGAGTTTCGACCACCACATAAAAAATGAAATGTAGACAATTATCAGTGAAATTCTGCAACAAAAAAAAACCACATTCCCTAGGACGGAATTCAATTTTCCCACTAGGCTTATTTTGAATGATATTTTGGCAATACTGACAAGCTAACAATACCTCGTTGGTCGAACTCGTACAATTTTTTTCGCAACACAGCGCAACGGTTTCTTAATGAGATAAATCTTATAACTCTATATAAAAAAAAAAGGATTTCTTTCCCTTAGAGACTAATAGTTAATTTCTCACACTATTATTCTCCTTCTCATCTTACGCTCGGCTCGCAAACACTCTGCATACTTACACGCGGCAAATCGCTAACAGGTGATATTATGGCCATTTTGTATGATTTCCGCGCTTTGCTCACAATCACACACTTCATTCATTAAAAAAAAAAAGGAAAACGAATCGAAAGCCACACACACTCCCTGATAATAATATCGTAAAATTTGTATTTCGAACCTGCGAATGGAGGAAAACAAGTAACGATTTTTGAGAGCGAGCGCGTGATGATCGTCCCTTCGATTCTTCATCGAAAGCGGTTCTTGAAACCAGAGTTAGAAATCTCGAGGAGCGCTAAATATGGCTTCATTTTTTTATTTTTTTTTATTATTTATTTTTTTTTTTTTTTGTAACTTTTCATTCTTTCAATGTTTCAAGCTTAGACATTACTCCACTCGCTTATACGTTGTAAGAATTCTTATTTACACAAATTTTACAGCACAGCTTCAATCAGTTGTCGAATCGTCTTAAAAAATGCAATTATCTTTCCCGAGAAATGCCTGGAAAAGAGTGTCTTTCAACTTTTTAAAAATCTTTTCTTATTTTCCTCTCCCGTAAAAAATTTTTATTAAAACTCCAAAAATTACACTGAGCTCCAGACACTAGTCGGACGACTCTAATTTGAGAAAAATGCTTTGCTACCTTTTCACTACTTTCGAATGTATCGATGAAGAAACCTAATCTCGATTCGACGACTGACTCAGGATGCGCGTCTTGAACGCCTATGACCTACAAATTCGCGAGGAATTATCGCGCTCGTCTCCGTTCGAAGGAAGAAAAACAAAGTAATTCAAACTCGAAAAAAGACGAATTCGAGAAATCCTCTTTTTAAAAACATGTGTTTTTCTCCCGCTTTTGACTTTTCGTACAGGAATGATGTAGAATACGATTGGCGCTGCTTATCCTTTCTGCCCTGAGTGAAAAAAACTTCCAACCGCAACTATTTGTCGGAACGGGCCCAAATTAAAACTTACGACGGAAAAAAGCAAGAATTCTCGACTTCAAGTTCTCAATTTATTATAGCAAAGATCGAAAGAATTTTGGGCTCGCATAAAGACACTGCAGCCATCATTCATTGGAAGCGTAAAACTTTAAAGTCAAGATGAGAATTACGCGCCAATCATTCACATCCTAAAAAATTCTTCAAATTTCGATAAGGAACGGGAACAAAGCAAAACGGAATTTAATCTTTGAAAGCGAAAAACCATATGAAGATGTTTCATCTTTTTTTTTAAAATTACCAAAAAATTACCGTGTGTTGAGTACACGTAAATTTAGAATGGAAGATTGCAAAAGAAAACAGATAAAATCATTACATATCAAATCTTTGAGAATAAATTCTTCCAGATTGCACAATTTAAATTTTGGAGTGCTCGTTTTGTAAATAAAAAGTATCAGGTTCGTTTTGCTTCTGGTTCCTCCTGATTATACGTATATAACTTAACTAATCTAGTATTTTACTCTCCTCGCGGATCACTCGCTTTCGATACAGGTACAAATTCAATTTTTAATATATTTTTCAAGGACTTCACACAATGCGAATGTTTTTTCTTACCCACTACGCCTCAGAAGAGTTGTTAAAAGACATCTACGATGGCCTTCGTTCGTCCCTCCCATTAGCGTGAAAATTAACCCCCTACCTTTTTTTAAAAAAGGATTCTTGTTTTTCTAAATGAATGTTACATTCTATAAAGTTCTTAGAAGGCTACTGAGCAAACTTTGCACTGCACCGGGGGATGCTCAAGTTGTTCTCTTCGAAAGACTCAGGACGAACGGAAAAATGAAACCGACCGCGACGCTTGCACTCAAAAGCGCAATAAAAACTATCGCCGCGCTCGTTTCTTTAAATTTTTTTTAAATTTTCAATTTTCAACAACTTTACCAATTGAAAATATATTTGTGTGTATACTTTACGCACAATAATACAACGAGAAGGACAGCTGTTCCTTCACAAAAGAAAAACTGAGTTACGTGTACTATACATGTATGTTATACCTTGGTTGAAGTTGTCAAAAAATAACTAAGTTAATTCAAAAACTTTACTGTCAACTTTAGCGTTAATCATTGAAAATACGTTTACTTGTATTCATGTTTTATGTGCGTCTCTGAATTTACTAAGTTTATGCGAAAATATTACTGCTCACTCCTCAATTTGCAAATCTAAAAACTGTAATTTTGAAGTCTAAAATCCAGAATCAGTAGTTAAACAAGAATGAAAATCTAGTTATTCTAGTTATCAATTATTAAGTTTCATTTACCAGATTGAAATGTGAGCAGCGATCGCATCGAGTCTGTTTTAGAAGAATCATCTAAATGTAAGATACAACACGTTCTGAAATGAGAAACCATTCTGAAAGAGGTAACTAATTCGTAAAAGGAAACAAATTTTAGAGATAAAGAGTAAAGTAAACGTAACTGTGTAAACGGAGCTGATTACAGTTAATCACATACAGTGATCAGTATTACTGACATCAGTAATCGTCGTTTTCGTAGCAGTCAACATTGGACGCAAAGCATCTCGATCCTACTTTCATGCAACAATTTTATACACAAAACGGCTTTGTCAGCGGCATCTTTCAGCGGATATAAAGACGAATCACTGCAGCGAGAAAGGAGCCTTTTTTTGGAAATTATGTGTGTAACACCTTAGCCACTTGGAGACGCGATAATCGAAGTGCTTTGACGTTGAAGAAGACTCGAACGAGCTCTTAAACGTCGTTGCATCAGCAGACTCTCGCTGGGCGGGGACAGGCCAAACAAATTCTTCACTGGATCTTTGTCGATCAGCCGATTCTTACCTATGATCTTAGAATCGCTGAGGTCGATGCTTGATCGCACCGAGTAGGATCTGTGACGCGAAACAGGTTCGAATTCACAAGAAGAATGGGTCGCGCCGTTTTTGCTGTGCTCAGACAACTCACTGCTTGAGTCAGACATATGACCGTAAGGATGATTGTCGTCGTCGGTCGACGACGTTGACAACCTCGGTTCTCTATTCTCCAAAAGCTCCTCCAAGTTCACGGAGAAATGCTGATACACCACGCGATTTACTGCCATAGCTGATTCCGCGAAGGCTGAGAGCTCCCGAGCTGAGTTGTTTCTTCTGATAAAGAAATAAATTTGTTATTTTATTCTACTTGCAGAATCAAACAAGTACAAATTTCAGTTATATTGAAAATTTGCAGCCTTTAATAATATACTATTTAAATTTAAGACTTTCATGATCATTTAAAAAAATTAGTAACAAAATTTAAAAGTTTATCAGTTCAAAGACTAATAATTCCATGAATTTTATCACTTTTCAAGGTTTCTCAGATTCTGGATCAAGCATAAAGTATCACCTCATAACATGCGGAGTAGTCAAAGAGTTGCTGCAGCCCTGAATCATAGAAGGTCCGGGAGTAATCCATGGATGTTTAAGCACACATTCCGCGCTGAGTCTTTCGTGCGCGTCCTTGACCAGTAAACCCCTGATGAGATCCTTAGCGCCCTCAGAAATTGTTGCCCATTCGCTGTCAGGGAATTCGTACCTACCCTCCTGAATACTGGTGAAGAGCATTTGCTGACAAGATCGACAATTTTCACCCTTCTCCCAGCCACAATCAGTACCGCACTTTCCATAAAACGGAGGATAGCCACATAGTAGAATGTACATGATAACCCCTAAACTCCAAAGATCACACCTCTTGTCGTAGTAATTTGTCTCTCCGATAAAGGTTTCCACTACTTCCGGTGCCATATATTCCGCACTGCCCACTGGTGTTAGAAGCTGCGGAGTCGCCACTGGACTCGAGAATGAGTTGTTGAATTTGATGCCAGATCCCAGGTCGAAATCACACACCTTAATTGGTGTCAACTTGTCGGGATGAACACATAAAATGTTCTCTGGCTTCAGATCCCTATGAGCAATTCCTGGAACATTTTTCATAGTTAAATCTAAGTTTGAACATCAAAAATAAGAATGTAAAAAAAAAAGATTTTAAAGGGATTTAAATTTATTTCATTAAAAAATTATTACCTTTCTTATGAAGGAAATTGAGCGCGCTGGCGATCTCCTTGACAATTTGACTCGCTTCCTTCTCGCTGAAATGATTCTTCTCCTGAATTCTGCGCAACAACTGGCCACCGTTGATTTTCTCAAAGACGAGGTAGAATTTTTCATCATCTTCGAAAAATTCAATGAGCTGAATGATGTTAGGGTGTCCTTGGCAGTGATGGAAAGTCTCCACTTCCTTGAACACCCTAGTTCGAGCATGGCTTGGAATTTTGTCGATGATCTTTACTGCGTATTCCAAATCGGTGTACAATGAGGCACAAGCCTGGACCGAAGCGTAGGCGCCTTCACCAAGAACTTCTCCAGTGAGTTTGTAGAGTTCTGTAATAGAAATTTAGACCATATAATCATTTTCAAATTTTATTTGGAAGGACAGAAGGTAAATTACTACCGAATTCCTACATTTTTCGATCATAAAATTTCCCTAGCTTTCAATAACTCAATGAGATTTTAATTCAGGTAAAATGAATATAGTCTTGAAGATTTCGAGAACACAAGTACAACTTCAGTCAAACCGGTCTGCTACTTCCTCCAACGAGTTTTTCTCTTTGGCAATAAATGGTGGCACACCTCAAGGTGAAACCAACTTTTTGCATCTTCTTTCGAGTGGAATAAGAGAGTCCTATCGACCAGGCACACATCAAATACATGTACCAAGTAAACGTGCTGATACACATCATTCTCTTTCACTCGTTATTATCATTCAAACTGCTGTACACAACAAGAAGTGACTCACGTTACTCGAATATTTAAAAGCTACATTTTAATTTTTTTCAAAATGTATACAAAAATGTCAAACTAAATTTCAAAGACTTTAAACCAGTGAGTATATTGTTTAGGCATTTTTGTCTTGAGTTTGAATCTTACATCTTTTGAGATTATTTTAAAACTTCCATGTTTTTGACAATGTTTAAGAGCTTCAATCTCTGCTTCACAGAAGGTTGAAACCTTGTAAACAGACTTTCAACTCTATTGACAATCTGGGAATCAAGCAATGGCCCTTGCCAAAAATCAGAGTCGATTCGAAAATTTGGTTTGAAGTAACATACGCAAGCATTTCAAACTGCGTAGTACATAGCAGCTCTTGAGCTCATGACTCTCGAGTTGAAGAATTAATGCTTCTGATTCTGGATCTTAGATTCAAAGTACAACTAATAATAATCGATCTTGAATTCATCAATATTTTTTAAATTCCAAAAATTTGGATTTACAATTTAGATTTCTTTCTTAATTGGCGTTCAAATTAATATTGAAGTCTACTTATAGAGATTAAAAGGGAGTTGCACCGTGAAATCAGATATTTTTTGTATACTATTGTTGTTGGATCGATACGCCTAATTAATTTAATTTGAAAGTATTACATCGCCGAAAGTCATGGGTTACAAATGATTGGTGTCCTGGGTATATGAGAGGCAATGTCAAGGTCAAAGGGGTAGTCGCTCAACCACGGCGCAACTGCGCTTCTATCTCCTTCCGCCTTCTATATCTTTCACTCTATACGAGTTCCCTTTCTCCTTTACTCCCTCTCTACCACCCTCGTCAAGACTTTATACTTTATACTCTATACTCTATGCTCTATAGAGTACACTCTGGATAAAAGTTCTGCCTAGAATCCACCGACTTTCAATATTATCTAGTTCTTACTCTTCAAAAATATCAGCGGATT
>JAUESI010000010.1:11850964-11864627 GCA_032275145.1 Synergus laeviventris | reverse complement strand
GATTCTAAATTTTATTCAGAATTGAGTTTATGAAACTTGCAAGACAAAAAAAAGTTTAAAAGAATTTTGCGTTCAATTAATAAAAAAAAAAGGTTATGATTTTTATAAGACACTACTCAGAATACGATACCGAATGAGGCTTTTTGCATATTTTGTACTGTTCTTCCATTACAATTTCGCTCCCTCTCTTCCTACTTCTGGCATATCTGTATGCTCGAAACTCGGCTTGGCAACGTTGCAGACACAAAATATAGTTGAAACCCAATAATGCGATTCCACTTCACATGAAGAATGCTTAAAAATGCAAAGATCTCGAATCTCGTGAGTAAACACTTGAGAAAATATAAGATTTCATCATCGAAGAAAGGAAAATAAAAAAAAAATTCAATATAAACTTAACAAGGATTCACTGATTCTTGGAAAAATCTGAACAGGTCTCAATAAGCCAGAGAAAATTGCTTCCTATTAATAATATCATCCCCTGAGGAATGAGGATCAAAAAATTTCTACCTGCCTGACCCTGTTGAAATAAGCTTGTCCTAATTGTGTAAATCTAATCTGAGATATAAGCAGAAGTGACAATTTCGTCATTTTGATTATTATTGATTTATTTAGGAGAAAAATGAATCATAACTTTCAATTTGCGAAGAACAAAATGTTTATGTCTTGAATAAAGACAATTTAGTCTTCACAACAATAAACGTCCTTCGAAGTGAAGGTCTTAGTCTTGCAATTAATTTCCACGTTACTCATTCATGATTAGTATAACTATGAACATACTGGTTTAACTGGATACCATGTTATTGTTACCGGAGAGGACAAGTACAACAGAGTTCATCAAGAGGCAATTTAACCCGATTTAGCTCAATCAGCCAATTTAAAAGAAACGAGATTTTCCATGAAGTGCCCACTTGCAAATAACTATGAAGATAATCAAGGTAGAATATTTTCCAAATAAAAGAACTCTAGAGAATGTAAATTCTAGATCAACAGCGATTTCAATGCAACTAGGAATTTACATTTGCAATACTAAATTTATTTTACCCACGCCACGTTTATCTTTAGATTTTCCACGATTTCTTGAATCAGAACAAAAACCTGAAGAAAAAGCAACGTGACTGACTACTCACTAACGCCAAGAGAAATTGTTATTTAATCAAAGTGGACAAATAATATATCCAAAATAGCTTTCTAAATTTAATAAATACAATGGAAGACCGCTTCAAGTCCAATTTGCAGACGACAAAAGGTTTATTCCTTCTTCTACAAAAATTTTCCCCTTGTTGTTTGCTCTTGGAAACTGATTTATTTTCATACAGAGAGGATTCAATAATACCAAATTTAAATTTGAGATCTAGGGATATTAAATATTTTTCTATAAGATTTGGACTTTTGAAACCAATTTGGGGGACTAATGACTTTTTGAATATGTACACCGACGTTCACGACACGGTGGGCCATATCCATGACAAGATAAGTATTCACAAACGCGGAAGTATCCAAGGATAAGCGAGAGGTCTACAACTTTATCGAGGATAAGAAAGACGCACAACGACTTCGTGGTCGTCAGAAAAAACACTATTCCAATCGTGTGGATTCAATTTTAGACAGGGAGATGTGGAATGCCAACTGAGCCTCACTTTCTACGGAAGAAACTACATTTCCTGCATCCGAGATCCAAATGTCAAATCTCATACGAACTATCACGATCTAATTTTTAAGACTTAAGAAATATTCATTAAAAACTGACAATTTTAAATTGAACTTTATCATCTCGATAATGCAATCAAGAATAGAATCAAATCCTAAATCTGAAGATCAACACGCCTGTAAATAAGATAAACGTCGAAAAGCACGTCGTACGATTATAAAAATTTACGTCGTACATTTCCTTTCAGATATTTTTGAGAGAAAAAAAATATATCAACACACCATGTATGTTCCAAAGTAATAATTTCGCTTATTTCATTTTTCCCACGAATCAAGGTGAGACTGAGTGAAAACCGACTTGTTCCGAGATTTCCCGAAATATATATACAACAAATGATCTTCAGCTTGCTAGAGGAATATATGTAGTCTCTGGTTCTACACAGTACACCACCGGTTAGATTCCGTTAGAAGGTTCGAGAACTCGAACCAGAGCGGTTGTACGAGTTTCTCCCAACGAGCTTCGATCGATCGCCCACTTTGAAAGACAAGCCTTTCTGAATAGCCAAACGTGGAATCGCCAACTCTACGCCGTTCGATGAAATCCATTCTCACTCAATCCAATCATTTTTTCTGCAAAGAGAGTGTTTCTAAAAACAACTCGAAATCAATTTTAAGCAAGAAAGGAATTCAATTTACCAGTTTCTAGAAATTATATTATTAGGAAACTCAATTTACCTTGGAAACAAGACGAAACTAAGGATGATCCTGATCTCTTCTTCCTCCGTCTCTTGCGTCTGGCTGCTTCCTGGCGAGCCTGCACCGAACTCATCGACTCTCCTGTCGAGAACACACCATCGCCTAGAAAAATACAAAAAGAAATTAGAAAACCAGATCTACAAACAACACTTTTTCTATCACTAAAATAATCTGATAGAGAAAATTGAATCCTAAAAAAGTGATCGTTACTACTTCAAAAAATACCCTCAATTCCAAAAAAGATCAACTGGATCTCAGTTACTTTCTTATTAGGTGATTGAGAGCAGCTGAAAGAAAGTAATGTCGCTGAGAATTAATCGCAAATTAGAAATTATATGTTTGTGAAAGTAATTCGTGACTCAATTCCCTACTAGTTTCTTTATAACCATAAAACAAATCTAATAAGCTCTGATTTCAGAGTAAATATCATAAATATCAAGAATTCCATATTATAGAAATATGTATGCGAGCAGCAATTGATCTGTAGTTTATTTGCTGTCAAAGTATGGCAACTTTATCTCCTTCGTGAATCACATTTTTTAAAAATAATTTTGACTTGACACAGTTGAATACAACCCTTAGAAAGTTAGAACGAAAGCGCAATAAATCCGATGAAAGTAGTAGAACTTGTTTTGTTTACAAATTACATATCAGAAGCGTTAGGTCGTGCTAAAAGCACGTGACTCGCTTTCCTTATCAAAACCTAAAGGTATGATGTAATCTATTGTTCGACGTTTAATATCATATCGATAACAACTACGATTGCCAAGGCAAGAAGATTAGTCATTGTATCGTTATTTTTTCTTGTTGAAACCTAGCATTTTTGTTTGCTGGTTCCCATCTGTTATTCCAGTGGTTGTCAATCGATAAAATCGTTTATTTTTTGTTTTAAAAAGCCTCGAACCCGATATGTTTATAACAAAACGAATTTGAGGCAATATTTTGGGTTTAGGAGTAGTCAGAATAAAGTAAACAATATATTTAATGATTAATGACAACTTTAGAGCCAAAACAGAAGTCAAAGGAAAAAGCGAATTTAATCGGTATTCGTGGCAACAGCGGTTGGCACTTCGAGCACCTTCTAGAATTTTATACCTGTATGCACCCTGACACGAATACATTGTCGTATGAATGCACGCGGTGAAGAGGGGTTGGAACTCGCAGTTGAAAATCGAAGAGACGCCTCATCCAAGGTCTCATGTACCGGACAAGCTGCACGTAGGCAACATCAGTGAACAATTCAATGAAGTACAGATTTAAAGCTACGCCCCAACGGTGCCCTAAACGAAAAATCTTTTCGAAAATTTAAACATAGGTCAATGACCGAAATTTAGGGAATAATAGGTCCAAAATAGCTTAAAAAAATATTTTACAATAAATTAACAAAGATGGAAAGACTGATGTACTCCTCAGAATATATATGTTGCTAAATGAGATTTTTTTTTTAGTAG
This sequence comes from Synergus laeviventris, assembly GCA_032275145.1. Lineage (NCBI taxonomy): Eukaryota > Metazoa > Arthropoda > Insecta > Hymenoptera > Cynipidae > Synergus > Synergus laeviventris. Next base: position 11,860,770 of record JAUESI010000010.1, on the reverse strand, counting down.
AATAGAAGAATCTGTTTGCTTTAGATGGTCAAATGTACCAGTTTTACAAAACCGGTTCGCCAGCTAGGATTACAAGAAAAGTAATCAAGTTGATCCGATTTTTTAATAATGAGTTTGGATAAGTTTTCACTTTTTCAACAAGTTTTGCGATATGTAAATACATATTACATATATTCCTGGAAAACCAGGTCAATCTGATAAAATAGTTACATATTAAAAAATCTAACTCCTATTTTCTTTTTATGAAACGAGTGGATCATTCATTGGTCCCAATTGTTTCAGACGCTATATGTGCTCTCTGAAGATGATGTCATTTATTTAATTAGAGTTGTTGTACAAGCGCAGAATAAAAAGAGGTGCAACGATTGAAAAAGCAGAGTAATCAAACAAGAGATTCTATCGGATTAACTTAAAGATAAATAGAAAACACATGTCTTTCAAACTGCTCAACAACATTTCCCAAGAACTGAAAACATTCAGGGATTTGAATTAAATTTCCAAATCATATTTATAGAACACTATATCAAAGGAAAACACAATCTATGGAAACCCATGTGTCACAAACTCAGGAACATCCGAGTCTAAAAATAACAAGAAAGATTACAATTGGCTTCACGAACTGAGAATAAATCATTCTATATCAAGAAAATTTTTAAAAGATCTATTTTAATTCAAGTGAATAATAATAACCAATTCCCCCTCAGAGATAATTAATATCCAATTAATCACTGACGTCGGTTTCCTAATGCATTATTGTACTCATTCAATTTTTTTATCGCTGATATTTTTAAACTGATAATTGCTCTTGTAATTTATTGTATCAGGTTTCGTTATTAAATCCTCTTCTTATCAGCCTGCAGAAGAGTCTGTTTTCATCTGTTAAAATTGCTGTGATAATGCTTATTGCAATTTTACTTTACAACAAAATTTCTTCTGAAAAACGTTGTAAAATTACAAACATTTTTAACATGATGGGTATTTTTTTTATATTTGAAAGTTCTTTTGTTCTTGGAGTCCTTTGTCCTTCCTTTCTCTAGTGGCAATTGGAGAGGTCGGTTGATTCTATCTTGAGCAATGGACTTACCCTAAGCATCACCCAAGCATTGCGCTTTGTTCGCCACCCCAAGCAACGCGATCAAAATACTAGGAGAGGAAAAATAAGGGAAAATATGAAACATGTAAATGACAGATGATTACAGTACGATTCCATTAACGGAAATTTAGGGCATGTTATATACATACTCACGCGCAAATAGTGAAATTAAATCTCAAATAAAACTTAATACAATAGTCGAATCGTATTGGAACTTCAAGTGAAAATGAAAGAAAGAGTCTTCTGCAGTCAAGAGGAAAGTTTCCCTAGAATGCCCTAAAAAGAAATTGGAATGTCAAGTGACGGTGTCACGGTAGAACAATGAAGTAGGAACTCTTGGCGATGACAGGCTGTACCTACGTAGAAAACTTTGTAATGACACGTAACGTAGGTACATAATGGCGGTACATATTGTTCAGCCGCTCCTTCAATCATCGGTGGGCGTTCAATCGCGTGGGTTAAAGAGAAACTGCTATTGCTCGGCTAACTGTGCACAACATTCATACGTCGTGACAAAATAATAAGGCTCACCTTCATTGTCTCTTATCCCTTTTCCACCCATGATCTGAATCTCGATCCCCCGGCTTCGCAGATCGATCGTAAATCTCTCAAGAGTAGATATATTTACTCTAAGGAAAACGCTCCCACGAGATCGAGTTTATGCGCCAGGAGCTTGGTTTAGACTCTGAAAGCTAGTTTATAAATCCTAAAGAAAGTTATTTCCGTTCCATGTTTAATTTCTTTTCAAAATGTGAACATTTTTTGAAAACATTTTTAAATTACTTAAATGAAAGTTAGGAATCTGAGCCATGATCATTAGACTATTAAATAATGCAACTCAAGATAGTATCAAGTGAGCTAAATCTGATCAGCTGCAGTTTTAAACTCTCCAATCAGTTTAGTGGTTCTATTCAAAAGTGATAATACGGTTTGCACCTGTTTTCGCATACCAGACAATATACATTTTGGCACCTGCCAGTTTACTTAGTTCACAGAAAGAATTATCATGACGGTAATGAGTCCTACTGACATTGAATTCATCTGGACGTGGAGTCTACAAATCCTTTCCAGGTATAATTTCAGGTACGCCAATTGAGGACTATAATAGCAAGAACTATCTAATAATTAGACTATGTTTGACCCACAAAAGAATCTGGTTTTAAAATCGTAAGATTCAAAGCTCGGATTTCCAGGCTGATCAACAGGCTTCCTTTTCCTTTGTCATGCCACCATGATGTATTTGAAACGACATGTGTGAATCGAGGATTTAAAATGGACGATGGCGTCCTCCTCTAAATAGAGAAAAATTTGCAACGCTGCTTTGGCAGAATCAAACACGCAATTTAGGAGGGTGAAGTGGGTTAGTGGTGGTTGAAAGGGGAAGTAAAGGGGAGGGCATCATGAGTAGGGCAGAACGAACAAAGAACAAAGGCAAAGGGCCCTTTGCGCATGACGGTAGCGGTAGCTGGTTGGAAGCTATTTCCCCATAGCTTAAAGGGGTACATCTGCTTTAAAGGGATAAAGTACTACGAGTCAACTTATTCGGAAGTATCGGTCTCCCTTTATAAATTGAGTCGATAGGGCTTGACGATAATCAAATCCTTGAAGGACCTTGACTTTGAAGAAACACATTAACTCCAAAAATGATTAAAGATTAGTTTTTTTATTGACCTTGAGCAGAAAATACTTTCAATTTATGCTCATAAACTCGAAATTGAATTAGTGGGAATTATTAAAGAGGGGGTCGAGTCTATATTAGTTTATTGATCGTTATCTCTTGATCCAAAAATATCACTTGAAGCTTCGAATCAAATTTTTCCCCTAAAGGAAGAGGCAGTCGTTTAGAATCTTCCAACAAAGTTAAATCAAAATAATCAAAACATTATTATTTTTGCAAAGTCCGTGTTCTAAAATTTGATCTGGAAATTTAAATGCAAAATACAAGTTTTAGACTCATTTTTTCTCGAGGCAGACGGATTTTATTCGCAGATGCAGAAGTTACTTTATCGTCCATGTAGAAATTTTGCTGTGGACCCTGTCGCGCCTAGATCGGAGGTTTTTAGGTCCGACTCTGGTCGGTCTGTATTTTTTTCATCACCGATCTGGGCCAGGTTTGAAAATTTCTGCCCGGGTGTAAGTGCATATATCTCACAAGATGGTGGCCTGCTTTTATGTGCCAGTCATTGAACTCTTGCTCGACTCTCGCTGGTGTCTGCCGGTTGAGAAAATCACACGAAAATACATTCCCTCTAAGCAAAATTATATATTGCATTCGTCTGTCCGCTTTTAAAACGAACTGTAAATCTGTGCAACTCGTCTCTCTAAAGTGTCGAATTTAAAATACTAGAATAATAGAGTTCTCTAGAATTTAGGAGTGCATCCTCTTTGAAGCAAAATCTCTCATCATAAAATCGGTGTCGTTTCATGAAGGAAGTGAGCACTTTTGTTTTAAAGTAGTCGATTTGCTCTGGATACGTCCTTATGTGTCTCCATTCTTAACGTACAAAACCAGTCACGGGATATGCATCACGTTCTTTCAGGCAAATCCATTCAGTTGCGAATGTTAAATGAGAACTTATCTCGAAAAGAGAATCGTCATGGTCGTTCGTCATGTTCAAAGCTTGATAGATATAGTTATTTCATTTTTCTTTATACATATTGCTTATAGGAAGTGGAACTGTGGTTCTAAATATGTATTAGAATCTAGTCTCGGTGACTTACTGACTTAATTGCTCTTTTCGTTATGAAAGGAAGCTAGTGATTAATGATCGCTATTCGGTGTAAATAGTTTGAAAATATATTTTGCGTATAGTACTTTACTGATTCAAATGTTAGAATTTTTTAATCAGTTACTTTCAGATTTCGAGACTAAGCTCACAGCTTATATTATTTAATTTTCAAAAAATTCTTCTGTTGTTTAGTTTTATATACGGTGATCAGACTTCATCAGAATTTGCAGCTGGATCCAGAAAATATTAGCCAAAAAGAGATAAAAGAGAGTCATTTTTCAAGCCTTTGCTTCTCATTTTTCATCGATCCCTTGAACCGTGTCCACTTTTTAAAGTAAATTTACTCCGCTCATTTGGCCAATGTCAATTGCACGGTCGTAAAAATGACAAATAGCAATTTAAGAATCATTAAACAGCAAATAAATGCCTTGCCAAGGTATATCAGGACTTTATGGTTAATATTAATGTTTTACATCAGCCTGTTAGATCAATATCCTAGATATAGAAAAGCTCAGAATTAAAAATGAAATAAGGATCAAAGATTAGAATTGTATTGCGGAGTCCAGAAAGTTCTTAATTTAATAGTAAAAAGTCAACCAATATCACCAATATTTAAACCAAAATTTCTATTTCAAATATATTTGTTGAGTGAAATAATTGGTGAAATTTCAAGACAGAACATGAAGGTTAGAGAGCCTCTATGCTCCCTTGAAATATAAAAATTCAAACGACTTATTTATGAGAATTTCACCAAAAATTTGGTAAAATTTGTAAAAGTAAACCAATTAAATTTAGTAATGAAATTGATTTTTGAATTCTGGGAATGCACACTAGGTAGTGATTGTTTTGAAAACAAGCCGGCAACCGGAGAAAATGGTGACCACGTCACCATTACTGGAGTTGCATCATCCGGAACATATATTCCCAAAAAAAATTGTAGTTAATAAAAATTAATTTTCGCCGATTAACTTACCCCTCCCATTCTCCTGGCGAGGTTCCTCGCTGTCTTCTAAAATCTTCTCCACCATTTTGCTCAGAATTTTACACACGTCACACGTACAACCGTTCAACAATCAGTCAACAGTTTCAGAGTGATTTCCACTCTTTATCGTGAAGGATCGTTCTCCGCTGCCAATGCACTCGCACCGGTATCACTAATTATAAAAAAGAGTCAGTCGTATATACAAAAAATGCCTATCGCTAAGTTACTGATATAATCTTCCACCCACGACGAAAAAAATCGCAGAAAATCTCTTGGTGCGATCGTACCCGGTTCGGCTCTCCTCTTTTGTACGTTGGGATCAGATCGATGTATATCAGTGGTAGTTATCACAGATATAAATAAATATATAAAGCCTATCTATACTCTTTTATATTCTCTCTTGGTCGTCGATCAACTATGATAATAATGATCTTCACTCTTTCGGATACTCCTCGACGACGACAACAGCGGTCTTCTCTGTTGACACTCTTTAGCGTTGATGTTGGCTGTTATACTGTATATATCTCTCGAATAAATACTATCACAGACTTTGACACTGCACTCCTCTGACTTAAAATTCCCGTGCGTTTCTCTGCCAAAAAATGAAGGACCTGAACAAGTCAAGACAGAATCCTACTTCTTCTAACCCCTTGGAGACTCGCGACGAGATCTTCTTCGTGATTGAAATACGAGTACTTCTTGGACTTCTCTGCCTTCAACTACTGCAACAACCTCTTCTCTTCTTTCAACACCGCGTAAATTTTCAAACGGATTTGGGTTTTTCCTATCCAGGAAAACCACCCTTGATGGTCTAGTTTCCGTTGCTATCACACAGCCTCTCGCTTGCAGCGGTAATTGGGCTCGGAAGCACATTAAAAATCCTTCTGCTAACACATCTGTCCTGCTATACGTACACCGTCCTCACTGCTCGGCAGTTGGTTTCCGACTGAGCTCATCAAGATGGCCGCGCAAGTAGTTACCCCGGTTACCCCCTCACACCCGTCTTTTCATCAACGAACGAACAAATGCCGGCTACTGTTGCCAACCGAAAAGACCTACGTGCAAAATACACCGTAGTAGGGCACCTTTAAATCTGGAGAACATTTTTCACGACTCATGCTAATTTTTTTGTCACAATTTCAAGTAGGAATTTTAAGTATGATGAAATTCACTTGGTCCTCTTTTCAGATTTATGAATTTTTTAAAACGATAATTTAATATAAATCGTTTAAATGCACTATATAGTGCATTTACAACTGGTAAAAGGAATTTAAAATTTAAAAGAAATTTTGAGTCCTAATTAAAAATAAAATTATGGATAATTTCTAAATGTTGAAACTTTTAAAACAATCTGGACTCCTGTATAAAACTTTCTAATTGAAACTTTTCAGCAGATACAACACAAGCTGAATATGGATGCCCAACTAAAGCATGATTGAGCCTGCGAAAATTTTGCGAGTTCATTGACATCTTCCGGAGGGAGTTAAAATTTTTCCACCTTTTGCTTATTCCCAACGGAAGAAATGTACAGTAGAATCCCAGTTTTCAAAACAACCAAATTATATGATTCAGTAAAAACCGTTGGAAGTTCCAAAATTTCAAGACAAAGAAGATTGTAAATTTTATTAAGGCCACCTGAAAGCAAGGCAACAACTAGTGCGGGGCCTTGCAGCGAAAATGAGAAGTGATGAGATCGAATTTTCAGATTATAGCAACTTTGGATCCAATGTCTTTAAAGGTATAACCGGATTTAATTGAATTATATTTTTTATTCACTATGGAATGAAAAATTCCAAAATATAATAATAGATATTCATGTTATTTTTTTAATGTAAACAATAATTATTGTTTTAAAAAATCATACAATGCAAAACCGTGCACTTCGAGAAAAAATTTTATGTACTGTTGGTAACACTGATCTTTCTCCCACCCAGCTTACCCCACAAAATCAGGAGACATCGTTCACGTCCTCCTCTCTACCCGCAAACGTCACGTACACACCGAGGTATACTCACCTCGAGGCTACTGGGCATTTTATCTCACTATATATGTATATATATTTTAAAATATACAGTATAAACACGTATGTAACCACCGAGAATGATGCAAAATTCTAAATTGCTGATTTAACATTAAATGATGCAAACCTCTATAATGCTTTCACTCAATATACGCCCAAATATTTACCCAAACATACTAGTATTCTATATATATATACAGACCTAAATTAAAGCTCAAAAATATCATATTAATTTCCACGTTAAATAAATAAAATCCCGTCAATTAACTCTGGATTTTTCACATCATAATTATTATTGCAATTAATTTTAATACGGCAACACACCTAGAAATTGCTTAGAATTTTTAATTATTGTTCGATCCGATTCCTACCTTACCGGCTTTTATTTGTTCAGACCAGTTGAGGCACCTCAGTTGAAAAAAATACAGAAAATGCATTTTAGACATTAAACAAACGTTTCTTATCGTTTTCTTTACGTTTATCTGCTACGAACGATTATGTTAATTGTTAGTTTTTTCATATTTCATATCATACCTGAAAACCTGAAATAAGCACCAAGTCACGCGACTTATACATGTCTGACATTGGGCTTAAGGATGATAATTTAAAAAAAATAATACTCAATCAAGTACATATTTTTCCAATTGCTACATGACTTGAATGGAATTCAAAATATTCATTCTTGACATTGGTGTCTACGTTTTTTAACAGCCAAGTTAAAAATAAAAATTCTAATTTCGAAATTATTATTTAAAATAATTATTAGTTAAGTAGAATAAAATTAGTACTGCTATGTTGAAAAAAACGTAAACAAAACATGATATTAAGATAGGTCTTCGACCCTAAGTTAGAGGTAATATGGAAATATTACAACATCAAAATGAAGGCAACGGACTCTAAAAATGTAAACACTCACGAGGCAGCTTTCTTTATATTGTAATTTAATCCATCATCAGACTATTACAATGTACTTGCTGAGACTACCGGATAAGAAACGTGAAAGGTCTATCAATGGGTCTGTTTGAAATCATCATGCGTAGCTGGCCCAGACTCGCAAGAGTGGTTTTTAATATTCAACACCTTAGAATGGTGCTTCCCATAAAGGCACTTGCGATTCGGATCATTAAACCGGAAGGAATAATCTTTAAAGATCTTGTGAAACAAAACAAATTTCAATATCTCTAACGGAAATCTTCTTTTACTTCAAATAATAAGAAATCGTAAATATTGAATAAAATTGAGAGAGAGAGAGAGAATTTAATAATAAATATACCTACCTATTTATTTGATATGTTACATCACTTTAGCCACGCCCCTTTTCCTCCCACTGCCGAATTGACCACGCCCAGATTAAATGCACCACGCCTTTTAATTTACGCATAATCCTAATAGTTTTAAGATCAAATAAACAGAATTATTATATAATACAATGAGCTATACAATAATAATAATAAGCCTTGAGATATGTTAATAAGCTTTTTTCTCTTTCGCTTTCCTATTCTAAAAATGAATGACTAAAATGAGAATGAGAGAACCACTGTCTCTGTCCGTCAGAACTTGCTGATCGTGCCAACCACATCTTTCTCAGTATACAAGATCTTCTGCCGACCAGCCGGCCTTAGCACAGCATATATTTTTAATCTTCATTGCTTTGGCGACTTAATAGAAATTTTGTAAACTTTCAACATGCGACAATTGCACTGACATTTTGCTGAATACAAAGCCAAGTTACCTACTTTTTAGATTAGATCAAACGTACCCCCACTCTGGTTCCAAAGTCACGCCCACCATACGTAGCAGTTTCTAATTGGATCGGAAGAACAAGTGGTACGAAATTTAAATTTAAAAATTCACTTCTTTCTCTTTAAAAAATACAAAGCGTCTTTATATTTAAATAAATTACATTGATAACACGTTATAAAGATTGACATTTAAAAATAATTAAGTATTTGTGACTTTTACTTTCTAATTTTAATGTTTTTTTAAACCTTATAGAAATTTTCTAAAGATAAAATATAATTAATAATTTCTTGAGGCGTCGCAGTAGTTTGCTTTCAAAATGTGTGTGATGTATTTCTAATGCCAAGATCTTTCGAGAATGGAATTCGTATACATAATAAGTGCGCACATAATACGTGACTGGTTATGTGTGTTTACTATTTTGTGAGAGTGCTCCGTCTCGTGAATACACTCACTACAAGCTCATAAATATAATGTCTGTTGTTTCGTGATAACTAAACAGAAAATTGAACGATTAAATGAACATAATATGTCCGGAAAATGTATTTTACATTGTATTGTAGAGAATTTTAAATATCCAAGAGCGTAAAAGAGATGAATTTGCATTGGAAAATATGTTTACTTCTAAACGGATTTTGCACAATAAATTTTATTTTTTCATGTAACGTGACGTGCATGACTCTTAACATTTTCAATAGTTAAATAAATTAATTAAATATTTGCCAGGTGAGTAAGAGATCAATTATTGATAAAACTGACAGTACTGTGCTATGCCCGGAAAACAAAGAGCAGATATTTAAATATTTGTATCTCAATATTTATAAAATGAGAAATTATTCTTAAGTTGGATATATACTAGAATATGCAATTTAATAATGAGAGTATTTACGAATGCAAGACAGTACGTAACGGACGCAGTCTCTTTGCACTGGAGGTCATTTCATTTACTGAACAAGCTGCGTAAACATATTACCCATTAAGAGTTCGATTAAAGTTTTAATCGATAGGAAGTATGATTTAATTGTCGACATTATACACCCCCCCCCCTCCCAAGGATCAGCGTGTAGTGAATATAGGTTAGATAAAGATAAAGATTATTTTTACTTTATAGAATGTAAAGAATTAAATAAAGAATTATTGTAAAGATTGTCATCAAGAGTGTTATATATCCCAATAATAGTTTGCCTTTCCTTGTAATTTGAATAAGTACCGTTTTACCATCGAAAAAAGTCCTCTGACCTC
>JAUESI010000010.1:11806283-11842620 GCA_032275145.1 Synergus laeviventris | reverse complement strand
ATTTTTTAAATCGAACATATAACAGTTGGCTACTTTATAGATACGTACAAATCATGTTTTTTATATTCACGGGGTACAGTCAACTCAACTTGTAGTATAGCACAAAAGGTACATCGCTCTTTTACGCTATCAGAAAACCTTGACCAGTTACGACGCCAATATTCCGCCATATCCTTTCCCTTTCCATTGCGCTCTTCATAAAGAGCGTAAACTGAATTATTTCATATAAAAATATCATTCCATTTAATTGCAGAAGTTTTTATGGTTAAAAAATATCATTTTAATTAAATAAGACTTGGAGCATTGCCTGGAGAAAAATCTGCTAACTACAAAGAATCAGCGAATTTTAATTAAAATCCTATTTAAGCAATTCAATTTTGCAATTTTAATTTGTGGATTCATATGAAGATCAATTTTGTAGGAGATTACGCCATTGAAATTCTATATACAGCTTGAGCACTAACAAGCTGAAACTTTTTACGTGTCGAGTCTTCATGCTAAGCGCACATTATTATTATTATTATGAAAAATTGTTATGTTTCGAGGTCGAGCCTCAATAAAAGCAGAAATTCTAATACTTATCAGTGACTTTCACGAAGATTCGTGGATCGAAAACTAAAGAAGCTATGAGAGCAATAAAATATTGTTCCGGAAAGTTAACCTTGACCCAATAATTAATTTGCTCGCGACTCGTAACTAAGTCACTTTATTATAGATTGCTGAGGTATTATTTTGTAAATTTAAGCAGAGATCTCTGATTTAAGTTATTCTGGCAATCTTAGGGAATTTTTTATTTTTCAATGAGAAGCTTCTTACTAGGGCGTATTGGAAGAAAAAAGTTGTTTGCACGAGGTTCTATAAAGAGCGATGAAAATAACTTCCTTCTGGTAGACAAAAACACTCCCCTAAAGTTTCATAGAAAAATTCCTTCTTTCTAAAATATTGAAAATAAATTCTCCTTAATGTATATCAGTATACCAAAAAGTATAATTTTTTCGATTTAAAAATTTTTTTGAATTTTATGAAACTATAGGAGAGTGTTTTTAAATACCAAAAGACATTTTTTATCACATTGTAACTTTGCGCCAACTATTTTTCGATACGTCCTACTTCCTCTATTAGCCTATTATCACTATTAAATTAGCCTATAATATAATCCTACCGAGCTAGATTATTTATTTGTATTTTTATAAGATGAATAAAGAAAACGAGTAGTATTTCAATAACTATGATTCATTAAATTAATATGTATCGCGAAAAACGTTATGTCGTACTGGAAGATGATTAAAGTGGAAAAATTACGTAAACATAATACAATTTACATCTGAAATTGCACAGATCAACTGAATGTGTATTTTTTCAAAATTGACGCGTCATCACTTCCGCACTTAGTTAAAAATGCTTCTCGTAATATGTTCAAAGCAAACAGTGGAAGTTTTTTTTCGCGTGGAAAACTTTGCTCAATTCAAGAAGAATAAGAAAAGCAAATTAATTTTTCTTAAACCAAATCGAAATTAGCAATTGACCATTGGTTTCATTATTTCATTTATCAACACAAAAAAGGCGAAAAAATCTGATAAAACATATTATTTGTTTACTATAATCTCGTCACAAAATAAGAATTTTTTTTTCACGTGGACTTTCTTTTCAATTTGCAAATGTACATTGTGCAAAAATATTTTACAAATATTTGTTTTCGATTCTCTGCTAAGATAAATTATCGGACAAGAACATTATATCGACTTGTTACCCTGAGAAGTTCGATCTATAGGCGTGGGACGATGATGAGCATGATGATTTTAATTTATGAAAAACGAAGCTATGCCTGCGGTAGCTGATAAGACTAAAATGATCATTAAAATATATCATTGAATTTTTTATTGAATATTTAAAAAGGAACTTTCTTAATGTTAACACCTCAAAAGCATACATTAGAAATTTCACCTGTTTGGAGCATAATTAAGAAAAAGAAATTCAATTCGTGAGTTAGAGAATTTTACATATTTTTACATGTTTAATTAATTACAAATTATTCTTCGACTTTTAAATGTATTATTTCTCTTGGCAGAGATAACTTTTTCTTTTAGCGATGATAATGAGCATATGGCGCGCAGAAACCGAAACACATGTTTAACTAAAAAAACTGAGTATGTATATCTATAACTCATGCCCAATAACAAATCCTAAGAGATAGAGATAAATTCGCTCCACGTTTTTTTTCTTTTGCAATTAGAGTCCAAGTTATGATGTTCAGAAAAGCAAATCTTCAAATACGTTAAGTAACTTTTTGTAATGAAACGAACTTATTTAATTTAACTGTAAAACATTTCCATAAGATTCAAAATCATTAATAAACATTTTATTTTGATCTAGATCTTTGAATTGGTGAAAAGAGTGATTTTAATTCACACTCTAGGAGGTGCGAACAACTCATAAGGCTGCCCCATGAGAAATCATGTATTTTCACGCGTTGACTTCTATTTTCGGAATGCGCGCTTTTTCTCTGATTTTTATTTTCTATACTATTGTAGGACGCGAGCGTGATAAATCTGCATACTCGCGTAAAATTGTACATACTACACTGGGGGTTTTCCCGAGTAGTACGTGCAAAGTCAAGCATGTGGTCTTTCGAAAATAACTTTTGGACGACTATCCGGAAAAAAAGATCAGACAAAATGACGACAATTCGGACAAAGACTCGAGCTATTTAACCTCGGAGCACTGGACTATTTATTGCTCTCCGAATTTCGATTTTGAACTTCTTTCTATAAAGCTCGAAATAAAACTAGATTAAACTCTTATTCAAACAAGTGAAATTACTTTGAAAATTTGAATTAGAAAAATGAAAATACTTTCTCGCTTATAGACTTCAGTTGGGAGAGGACAAATCTGTTGAGAGTCAATATTATTAAGTCATCTTATGGATAATAATAATAATCTTATTAGCCAGCTCACCTTGAAATGATTATTGCCAGTAAAAAAAAGAAAAAAATTCCACAAAAGAAATATTGGTTTGTGGTAAACGCAAACTGGTTAACTATTTCTGTCTTCCGCTTTTATTTTTTTATCACTTTTACTACTTTTGAATGTATAAGTGTTACGTATAAAGATTTGCGAATCCGTGTCTGTGTTCGGTGATATCTTGAGCTGATCGTCTATTATGACATTAAGCAAAACGAATGCTTTTTTTAATTATATAGAGAAGATTATAAGAAGACGAATTTAATTGCGATGTTAATTTTTAACTGAATTTGCCTGCAACTCTATGATTTTCAATTTAATTAATGAAAAACTAAATTACATTTCCGGTTTCAAATTTATCAAATGATATTTTTGGGTAAAATAAAATGGCTTTATTTGCAAAATTTAGAGAAACATTTTCCACTTGAATAAACGAGGTAAAATTAACTTAACGAAGGACGATGAAAAGTGCGATTGATATTTTGTTGCTTTAAAGTATTCAATAATTTCTAATTTTGACAAACGGAAGGTCTTCCCGCGTGGAGTCTGTATTCAAAAATAATATCAGAAATTCTGAAGGCCTTGCGAAAATTAATTGAGCAATATATCTAATAAATATGGTTACTTTATATATATAGACTTTCAAAAAATGTAGAACAGATCGTAGAACGAAAAAAGATGAGCTTTGTCAACGCTTCGTTTTATTTTTGCGCTTCTGCTCTCAATTGCTTCTAGGAAGACTCCCAGCGTGGGGAAATTTGCAAAATCATGAAGGAAGTCATTAGTTATGAGCTGCTAAATAGGTATTGAAAGATAGTTTAATATAGTACTAGAAAGTACGGAAAAAATTAGTCATTGAACCTTTCCTTGACTCTAATTGACTTTAGGATGCGTAAAAAATTTTCAAATATTTCATAAAATATTTTTCAAAGCTGAAGTACTTCTTCATGAAGAATTCTAAAACAGTTTTCGAAATTTTCATTGACTCTCAACATTTCGACAAAAAAAAGTTTATTAAATATTTTTAAACTTTTTAAAGTCGATGACAAATGCAACCTTTGTCTAATATTGATTTAAGGTCATGTGGTAATTATCATAAGAGCAAATTTAGGTATATGGTCAAGTTTTAGCAAACAAATATTTATTGTTTATCGAACGGAAAGTTGGGGAATCTAATTTCGATTCAATTAACCCATTTTTTATTGAAAAAAATTTCTTATTGATACACCGCAAATATCACAATTTTATCGTTTTCCAATAAACAATTTTAATTTTATTGTTTTCCAAAGACACAATGAACTCTTTTATAGTCGCAAGTACAAAGTACTGTTCTGTGACATCGGCCGACAAATCCACTTTTATTGGCTACGCGAAACCGTTAGGTAGAGTGCGTTTAATTCAATTAGCAGTAGCAAACTCGTAAACATATTTACCAGCACTGTCTAAAGATAAATTACTCGTAATTATCATATTACATAAGATGCATTACATGAAAATGAAACTGAAGACAAAACTTGAATATGTTAAATTCTTTCAAAAATTAGAATGTATAAGTATCGACTATTTGTTGAACTTTATGGCACTCGAATGTCAATTGTATATTCATGCTCGTAAATTTGTTTATAGGAATTCGCGATGTTTATTTAATGATCATTAAAAAAAATATTATCCAACTTTTTTGACTGCAAAATTCCGGTTATATTCGAAATCGTTTTTATGCTTATTTTCATAAACGAGATCTTACTGGAATTTAATTCGCATCAATTATAAAGGAAAAACTGAATTATTTTTCAAAGGAAATTAAACCGTTGAATAATTTGTATCGATCTTTAATTGAAATCTTATGTGAGTCTAGGCTGTAAATGTTGAAATTTGACTCAACGCGATATACGAGGAGTCCTAAATCATTGGTTTATTACTGCACATGGTCAAATACACTGAATACATTATGTATATATGCTTCGAGCTTCCGATATAGCCAAATGACAGTTATTATCTTGTGACTTTAATATTTGCCTGTACCTTATATATCACTCGACCATATGGTACATATCGCATCTACAATTGTTGCATGGTTATATGATATACATATGTATTCCTCCAGAATCTTTATCGCTCATTGTCACACAAACAGGCTTTCAAAACAACCAAGTCATAAATCGAAATAGCTACTGTATGGTGTAAATTAGAACTAACTGAAAAACTACAAAAGCACTGGCTAATGTTTTCAGTAGGCTGCTGGTATCTATTCTGAACAGATCTCGTATTTTATGATCAGTTCGACTTGAATTACATATTATGTACAATATGTACCAGGATATTTTATAAAAAGAATATGGAATATTCGAACCTATTACAGATTTCTGAATTTTTTAACTACCAAGGGGATTCAGGTCGTCGAAGACGCAACACTTTAATCTGATAAAAGTTCCTAACTAAGTTGAAGGTCAGAACGTAAAAGTACGTTGTCAATGAGGGGTTTCCGACCTACAAGCTGATCAATCACCTAACTGACTTTAAGAATCATGCCGCAAAAGCAAAATAGAACTGTGACCTTTTTGGAGCTTACTTTCTATAAATCTTCTATGTCAATGAAAAAAGCTTGTGTGGCTATGAGATAAAAATTTGAAAATATTTTATAATTAGTTTGCCTATATTAAATAAACAATGGATTATTATGATTATCTCAACATATTTTTTTTAAGAGAAACAAGCAAGTCCTCTTATCTGATACTCGTATCAAGATCAGCACGTTTGCGGAAAGCTATAAAAAATAAATGAAGCAAAGAAGAAACATCTAACTAACAATAAGAAATATGCAATAAAAGATATTTTAAATTTTCTAAAATGTATACATTTTATTCTTGAAGTTTGAAAAGGCTTCTCACACAAAAGTTTTTTTTTTTATTTTAGAAGAGACTCGACGAACTCATGTCAATATTCTTTTTTTAGCTTTTTTATCCTTTCGTCCTCAACTACATTTCCTTTCCTTTCAGCTAAAAAAGAGATCACAAACCTTTTCTGATCTTGACTATATTTAGCTTCTTTGCAACATGGAATAATCGATAATAACTCCTTGCGTGGGACGAAAGACGACGTAGTAAGAGAATTTATAGGAGATAAGCCAAACGATGAACGATTTCGAGAGGTAAATGTTACCACGACGAGCACGTGATTCGTGTCTGGAGGTACTCAATAAACAAAAAAGGTTGGCTATGATTGCAATCAAGAGTCTATTTGTCGCTCTGACGTGTTACCAAGTGCATAGTATAAATGCAGCCAGCGGACATCATTTCCTGACATTGAATATAGCGATTGGTTGGATTCTGACTCAGTTGAACTGTATTTAATTAAAGTTTATACAATTTATGCATATTGCTCTTTCATCTTTAAGAATTTCATAATATATATTGCGAAAGCTTTTCCGTTCTAAGAACTTCGAGAAGAAACTGTTTTTGATTCAAATAGATTTATCCCTACTCAAGCAAGCGATGATATATTAATTTTGCACTAAGTTTGATTTATCGCTGATCTAGAAATTTTCTTACAAGTCTGGAGATAGACTTCTTGGCCCAGGTTCAACGTTCAAAAGGGTTAAATTTAATTGGCTCATGCGCTTTGTTATGTTGGCAATGATTCTAATGTTTTGACCATCCGCAACGTTTCTTTAGTTACCATGTCACCGTGGGCAGTTTTCAATATACATAGTGGAAAACTAGCCTTCACAGTTATCTGCACTTTGCGGCCTTGACTGCCTTATTTTTCCTGCATATTTGCAGTTTACACTTAAAACTCAACTTTTTATTCCAACTTTCAAAATATGTATTACCACTTTCTACTTCCAATTTTTACAATTAAATTTCAAGCGAATATTTATGTACGTTTTTATCTTATTGTCTCACCACCACCCGTTACAAATTATTATCTATACAGTTCTGAAGAATCTTTTATAACTGGCATAAAACTTACGTAATCAAGGTCCAAAAGGCATTGATCGAATAATATTTGCCGAAGAGGAAAGCTTGTTTACACCAATGCCAGCTAAACTATTCGCACTCGAAGACTTTTTGCTTAAGAAACGTAAAGATTCTAACTTCAAAACCTATAATTTATACCCGAAGTACTTTGTAAACACATCAGACATTTTCAGATTGTGAAACAGCAATAAATTCGAAAGCTGACGTTTCAAATCAAAATTGTAGGGAGTTACGAACTTTGAACCTTCTCCATAATCGATTTCGTTTCAAAAGTTAAAAAAAAAATTCGTCAGATGCTGCATCATATACTCAGCTAATTTTTAGAAAAGTTTCAACTTATAGAAAAAAATGATCAACAACGTTGGCAACGTTTTAGAAAACAAGAAACGGAAATGTCTATATACATATATAAAGATACTTTCTTTGGATTTGGCACATTTTGATATTTTAAAAATAAATGTTTGTATCTCTCCAACCTTCCATCCTGTTTTGACAAAAGTAGATATAAGTTAAAGTACCACCTTAAATGTGAATATAAATAAAAAAATGAAATTAGTAAAATATTTGGCCAAGACAAAAATAATTTTCACATTACGTGACAAAGAACAGAAAAACATAAGTAGTAATACAGAAAAGCAAAGCAAATTTAAATTAATTTAGCCGGACAAGAATGAAAGATTTAAAAAACAACTAACTGAACAATGTTATTATCAATAATCGATTGAATGAAGACGAAACAAAATAATGATCGTGAAATTGTTTTCAGAAGAGCCTATAAATACATATAACAATTGCGCTGTCTGATAATCGTATGGGTCCATTTACTCATTCATCACAAAGAAATTAATAACTTCTTTTAAAGTGGAAGAACTTAGAAACGACGAATGGCAATCAATTTGAAGGTTTTGAAATTGGATTTAAAATTTTTTAAAGAATATAGATAATAGTTTTAAAAGTAACACGAAGGAAATGATATTTCTGTAGTTCATAATAAAAAATAATCCAATTTCGCGAAACTCGATCTCCAAAAGCTGACCATTTAGTTCGCTTAATTCTGAAAATGCTTAGTGCTTTGTTTAGGAGTACCATTGTCGGAAAAATTAGTTTCAATGATGTTCCTGGTGTAGAGTTGCATTTTATGAATACTCTCTAGAGAGTGTAAGGATCCATATTATTCAAAAACAGAATCTAATGCCAAACAAGTTTCAAGATACGTGAAGTTAGGCACATGGGCGCAATGGACTCGAGGATGTATCTCCTTGACTTTATCTGCAGTGTGCTAATTATGATATATTGTCAACACGAGCACATTAGCTTTAGATGTTTACGAAGTGTTTAAGATATGCGTTTAAATCCAAATAACGCAAGATTTGTGTGTGAGGAACAATATTGTGTCGAAAGCACTTGCTGCATCGCTTCTCAGATCTCACAGTCAACAGCCAACAGGCGGCGGAATCATTATTTCAATTATCAGATTGAGATAGCTGCTCTGGAAAAGAAATTCGAATCAGAATTCTGATCAACATAGATCTTATAGATAAACTATGCTTACAAATATAGAAAGCTGAACGACTAAATACTAAAATAAAATATCAAAAAAGTTCCCTTCAGTGCAAAAAAAGAACTTAGTTTAAAGCCTGTATTTAAATTTTTAATCTTTTGAAATTCCCATTGCAAATACCGGACGGTCTGGCACAGTTAAAACCTAGTTGAAAATATTTAGGTGGAGATTTACGTGAAAATTGAACTGTTGATTTTAAACAAAATCCACGCGAAATTACACGTGAACTTTATCAGAGTATTATGAAGCAAAAATATTTTGTAATCTAAGAAGATATACGCAATGATCAATCGATCAATAATAATTTAATCTATAATTATCTTCATCGTTTCATCCACCTAATAATTATTGTTACAAAACATGAAAAAGAATTCATGAAATACATATTAGGGAGCTAAGTGGCTGACAGGAATTCCTATTATATAGTAGAGAGAAGTGTCAACGACAACTGAGTAATAATCTGAGAGTAACCGAAAACTGTATCAAGGAACCCCTCTACTACCGCCACTACTAAGCTACCGTAGTAGCGTGTTACCAAACTGCGCATTTGGCAATAGCAGTGATTCTCATCTTAGACGATTAAAGATTTGAATTCTTGAGTTTCAGATTCTTGGTAAAATAAATGCTAGTTCCAAGATAAAGGAAGAGACGAATTATGTATCCGATGATGCCCTCACGTTGAATATGACATAAACTTAATCTGACGACGACTGGAACGACTGGAACCTTCATTATAGAGATGACGAAATGATACATTATTTTGTATCTCACGCGTTTGAACACGAGTTTTAGCTTTCCTGTATCCTGACTCACAATTGTCTATAACACGTGACAAACATTTCTATTGAAAAT
The DNA here is from genome assembly GCA_032275145.1 of Synergus laeviventris. Lineage (NCBI taxonomy): Eukaryota > Metazoa > Arthropoda > Insecta > Hymenoptera > Cynipidae > Synergus > Synergus laeviventris. The sequence continues at coordinate 11,833,269 of JAUESI010000010.1, read as the reverse complement.
GCGAAATAAATTAAGAGAATTTTTAATGAAAAATTTAAATAAATATTTCAATTAGGAAATAAGAGGTTTTATGAAATCTTGAGAAGTAGCGGATAAGTTTGATTATTTAAAACATTCCAGGAAAGTAAATGTAAATGTATTCAGGTGAAAAATACACTGCAAATATGTAATCCTATAACTCACACAATGCACAAATGAGATAAGAATGGCATACGAATGCAATTATCTAATATATATATATATATATACCAATGATTTTAAAGCAAACTTTCATTTTCGAAAAAGGAAACATGTATTTCGTAATTATTAATAGTTTCCGAATTATTTAAGTGATTTTTAAGTAAATAAAAAAATTTATGGTTGGTTCTTGGTAAGACCACTTTTCATATTCAATAGTGATTATTTACGATTGGGATTTAATTTTTAAACTGAATGTACCCACGATCTAACCGGTTTCAGTGATTTAAGTTCAACTTTGAATTAAGGCACAATTTAACTTTAAATCGCAACCAGTTTCAATTTTAGCGAGGGCGATGAAACTGTGGCCAAAACCTGTTTTTACTTCCGATTTATTTTTATTTTTTTAACCCTTTCACGAGCCTGTCATTGAAAAAAGGATACATTTACTTAGTTTTTAGTGTAATTATAACACAAAAAAATACAAAAGTAACTTCAGAGTTGTTACAGAAGACCAGTTTCAAATCATCAGGTCATTTCCGGATTTTCAAGGTCAATATTTGAAAGAATCTTATAGTCAAGTCAAGCGGTTTTAAAACATTACACATTAATAATTTAAGCTTTCAAATTTTTTTTCAAAGTGATTCCGTTTACAAAATTGAAGAAAAGTTTTTAGATCCTGTTTCTTATCAATCGGAAAATCCGAAATAATCTCTAAAATAATTTCCAAATAGAAACAGAGATCATAGTGATTGTTTTTAAAATAAAATAATTATGTAAAGGTAAACAAATAACAAAGACGCATGGCATGAAAGACAAGATGGCAACCATCAGTGATCAATCTACCTCGTGTTCATAAAATAACCTATAAATCATATATTAACGAATTATGATAGCACACTATAAGCTCGTTAAGCAAAGCCATATTTCAAGCACTTTAATCCTCAAATTCAGAGCGTATCGTAAGAAGAATCATTAAAAACTTACATTATTTAACCCGGCCATCATGCGGCATGTACATCTCACGTCCTTCAGCCCATTACTAAAATCTGAGCGAACGTGTGTGGCAGGCGAATCTATTCATTTAACACATTTCGTTTTAATCGTAAAAACTTCTGCGCAAGACAAATGAGTGTTGGGAGTGGATGAAAAAGTAAGTTTTAAGTAAAATCGAAGCATCAAACATCATTTTCCATTTTCCAAAAATTATGTTAGTGTTGACAGGTTTTGATCTGGTTTTGATATATCTATACCGTGGAGTCGTGGACTGCGCATTTATTCAAACCGCCATTTCCAACAATCGAATTTTCGATTTCCGGATTCGAACGTTTATGCTTTACTTCCGCGTACGAAGTTTTTAGGGTTTTTAGAGAGAAATATATTTTTTAGAAACTCTCTTAATAATAAATGAGATGATTTTATCCTTGTGTAGGTTTCATTTCCGGAAATGCAGTGCCGGTTCCCGGTTGTTGCCGGTTTAAAATCAAAAACGTACTGGCGGAAAGATAAGACAACATTACAGAGCAGTCTTCCGGTTGTTGGTTGGATCTTGGTTGTTGCCTGTTCTACCGACCGAGACTATCAACCTTGAAAAAAGAGAAGTGGATTGTGATTATGGAATTTAAATTTCATGAATTCTTTAAATAAAAGAAATTTTTTATAAATATTTCTATGGCAGTGACGACTAAATTGACCTATGTTTATTACTTTTCATCTATATATTACGAAAAGATGACATTTTCTTATACAGATATCAATTTAAAGTGAAGTGAATTATTTGAGGTTATAACACGTTTGCCTTACGTTTTTTATAAATACATATTTTTTGTGGACAAATAATCAGTATTTTTATTTTCTAAACATAAAATATAAATAAAACCTGTGATTTTCAATTTAAAAGAGTTTGAATTATGCTTCTAAAACTGTTCTCAAATTGTGAATTATTAAATCTCTCGAACAGGCTTTGAAAGTTCCTCTAAGTTTCTTTTTAAAAGAAAGAGCAAATACTTCTGATACAAAATTTATTTTAATTCTTAAATAATGCTAAGTGCAAGAAGAATATTTTATCCTGTTGTAAAACACTCCACCGAAATTACTTACAGCAAAATGATGAATCGGTGTAAAGTTAGGTTATACTTCTCACAAATTATGAACTTTCACATTCAAAAGTTTCAATATTCAACTGTGTATAAGTTGATGAATTTAAATGAAGAAGCATTAGAAAAGAAAAAAATGGATCCAAGAGTTGAGAAGTGGAAAGACAAGCTATTATATTCAGATTACGTACAGACTAAATTATTAAAGTTTGGATTTGCTGTAAACAGAAAAATCGAGATTGCAATGGAACGTAAGGCAGCTTTAAGAGAAAGAGAAGAACTTATGAAAGCTCCTGCGTTAAGCATTGCCACAAAGTATTTAGTTAATGATCAAGAACCATCTAAAGAAGATGAAAATTTTGAAACAGAAATAGTAAAGGAAGCTCCAAAACCGATTTATATGCCTTATGCTGCCAATGATAGTTTTAAAAGGATTAAAGTAGAAAATGTACCTACTATCGAAGATGAACCTGTTTTGAATACAAAATTTAAATTACTCTATGAAAAATATATGGAGGCAATGCAGAATTCGGAAAACGAAAGCGATGATGTGAAGAGTAAGTTGTTTGTGGAATTATATTAAGATTAATATTATTTATTTACAAATATTTTTTATTTCTAATAAAAAAATTTTTTAAAGGTAAACTTCAAGTCCGACTAGGAGATGATTTATCAAAAATTCCATCAACTTGGATGACTGATTATGAAGCATTTGATGATAAATTCGAGGAAGAATCTTGGGAAGCACACTATGGCACACCAGATCCAAATTCAAAAGTCAGTTCAGTTCCCTGTGGTGGATGCGGTGCATTGTTACACTGTAAAGATTCCGAAATTCCTGGTTACTTACCCTCAGAGTTATTCAAAAACCAAAATGAAAGGATGCTCAAATCTCTTACTTGTCAGCGATGTCACTTCATGAAATACTACAACACTTCACTCGATGTTAAAGTATCTCCGGATGAGTATCCAGAATTGCTAAGTGTCATCAAGACAAAGCAGTGTGCGGTTATTTTAATGGTTGACCTCACGGATTTCCCTGGCAGCATCTGGCCCGATATTAGTTCTCTTATTGGACGTCGAACTCCCATTTTCATTGTTGGCAATAAGGTTGATTTACTTCCTCCAGATTCTCCGAGATTTTTTGAATACGTTACTGAATCTTTACGGAGTGCAGTATGTCAGGTGGGCATCAAAGAAAGAAATATCAAACACGTCGGACTTGTGTCTGCGAAATCTGGTTTTGGAATCGAAGAACTTATTAATAAGCTGCAGAACTTATGGAAATATAAAGGTTTGTGTGCAGGGATTTGAGTAATTACTAATTAAAAATTAGAGACTACACATTTATTGCTATTACTTCTTTTTTTAGGAGATGTGTTTCTTGTCGGATGTACAAACGTAGGAAAATCTTCCTTGTTTAATACGCTGATTCAGTCAGATTACTGCAAAGTGCAAGCGATTGATCTAATGCAACGTGCAACAACTTCTCTATGGCCAGGAACGACTCTGAATCTCCTTAAATTCCCAATCAATAATCCATTATCTTGGCGACTTTATGAAAGAACACAAAGACTTAAAGCAGAAACCGAATTAAAAAGAGAGGAGCAAAAATTACGCACACATCAGCTACATGTTTCGAGGAACATTCAGTTTGCTACACTCCAAGGTTCGCTTTTACAATGAGATTAATTTATTTGAATTTTAAATAATAATTAGTTAGCCAATAATAAATTGATGAAACTAAATTTGTTCTGTTACTTTAGGAAGAATTGGAAGAACTTTTCAAGTTCCAAAGAAAAGAGGATTTAGGGAAGACTTTTCTATGGGGGGTCATAAGTCGATGACGACTAAAAAATTCGGAATTGACGAAAATTCAGATGAATATAAATTTGGTAAATGGTGTTATGACACACCTGGAACTGTTCAACCTGACCAAATTTTGCACCTCTTGACCACTGAAGAATTGATGAAGATTTTACCGAAACAAATCATTAGCCCCAGGACATTTGTCCTTCAAAAGAATCAAACTATCTTTCTAGCTGGAATAGGCAGGATGGATTGTTTGAGTGTTCCTTCCTTTTTAAGGTATTTAACATTTTTGTTAATTCTATTAACCAACTATTTTAAAACTTAATCGTTAAATAAAGAATTTTTGTACCTATATTTTAAAGGCACTTCAATTGTTACAATCTTATCCACTTTTAAATGCAGGGTTACAGTGTTTTCAAGCAAGGAACTGCCCGTAACGATATGTGAAACGATTTGGGCAGATCAAATTTACAGTGAACTTTTACAAACTGAAGCTTTGGCTGTTCCTATCAACAATTCTGAGCGTCTGAAACTTTGGCCCGAACTGAAATCAAAGGATATGGAAGTTGTAGGAATTTCCGAGTCCGAATCTGCTGCGGATGTGATATTTTCTAGTGCTGGTGAGACCTAAAACTGTTTTAGAAAATAAAATAATCTTGAATTGGAAATATTTTAATTCGGCCAAATATTGTATAAACAAAGGCTTTCAAATTTAGATATTGTTTTGTATTTTCATGTTATTAATTGTGAATCTAATTTCATGTGGTGTTATTTTTCTTTTAATTTTGTTATGGGTTTCAGGCTGGATAGCAATTACAGCACTTAATGGTGAACAAGTTTCCTTAAGAGCCTGGACTCCGGACGGTAAAGGATTGTTTTTAAGGACGCCTGCTCTTTTGAAGAAGTCTGTAACTCTTCGTGGCAGGAGAGTCAGGTACAGTCCAGCCTATACGAGCGGAAAACGCGTTTACGCTAAGCCGGTAAATTTCTGAGAAAACTTCGTTTTGTAAATATGTATAATTGTATATACAGTTTTTATTGCCAGGTATGATAAAATAAATCCCAATTTCTATCAAATACAAGAAGATTTTAATTATAAAGAAATCGAGATAGTGTTTTTTTTTAATTTCAATTGAGAGTCGATTTTTATATATTTTAAAACACGTTTTTATTTTACAAATATTTTTAAAGGCAACAACATCTGTCTGAGCATTTGCAAAGTGGCTTTACTAATAATCTGAAATAAAATCAAGGTAAACACCGTAATTCAAAACTTGATAGAGTTAAAATGTTTTTACAGTATGTAGTCTCATATTTTGCATGTGATATCGTATACATCAATAAATACACTTTTAGAGAAAAAGTCTGAGCGGAAACCCTCGTGACAGAAAGTGGAATTTCTCCGAAATTCTCATTAGTTGAATGATGATGAGATAAAGTCCATTATTGTCTAAATTCATAGACAGTCCATTTCTTCTGCTCGCATTTTTGCTTGTTTGTACATTCTTTTATAAAATTTTTCTAAGTTTTTATAAAATCCTGGTCTTCCGTGACTGTGGGAATAATCAGAACAACGTTCGCAAACACAGACACTGAAAATTCAATTATAATTTAAAATTAATTATTTGACATATTTAGTCAATTTAAAGATTAAAATTAATACCTGTCCACTGGGGAATGGTCATTCAAACAAGCAAGTTTTTCTTTTGCTTTTTCTAAGCGCCGGATCTTGTCTTTTAAACTGGAAATTCATATAATATAAGCATTATGAAATATATTACATTTTATATTTAAAAAGAATTTTTTAATAAAATCTTACACTGAAATTGACGAATCTTGTTTTGAAGTAGGAGCACTATTTGGTCTGCAAACGCAATTATCTTCTCTTTCTAAATGACAATGATGAGAATGATAAGAACTCTTCATAGGTTCATAAGCCCTTGATGACGAATCTTTATTATTGTTGCCCTCTTTTTTGCTACAGCAAGGCTCCCCTTTTTCTTCAGGATATTCAGAAAAATAACATCTGTATTTGGAGCAAACAGGACAGCTATCTAATTTGTGACTCTGCCTTGCAATTGAGCTTTTCTGAGACTGTGGGCAACTGCATTTGTGTCTTTTCGACAATTTGTGATAACATTGATCGGGTGAAGATTGTGTATTGCAATCAGAAGAAATTGGAGAACAAGATCTCGCTGCTTTCAATCTTGTTACTTTTTTACATCTGAGGGTTGACATTTTTTTTATACAAAATATTGTAGAACTTTTTTTTCTAAAGAAGCTTTAAAGAAAATGCTGTAAAAATACTTACGGGCGACAAGATTGATGTCTAGATTTGCCTTTACTGTGACAAACTTTTCTTTGTCTGATAATTCCTTTCGGAGGATGTTTTCTATTAATGTTTGAACCATTCTGCAAAATATATTATCAGTTAAAGAGAAAAATTAAATTAAATTTATTTGAATTTTATAAAGTCATAATTTTTTACCTTTGAATGAATTACTTTTGGATTAACTATATAACCTCCTGTGGGATTAGAGTCACAGATTCCCAAAACTTCTTCCACTACTGTTTTTGTTGAAACTTCTATTTTTGGGGCCAATATTCCCTTGAAAATTGCAATATTTAATTACTTATAGCATTGAAATTGGTAAAACTTCTAAAAAAATATGTAGAATTTTTTATTTTAATAACCAATTTAAGCTTTTAGGTAACGAGTCTTCAGAGATTAAAAACTTACAGGAAAGAATTTGGTAGGCTCCATCAGTAAATCGACATCAACCCCTGCAAGCAATCCTTTAAAACAAGGAGAAGGATACAACAGATCCGCCAAGTTCGTTTCAAACGTGCCAAGAATCACAAAAGGACTCGTCGAATCAGCCCATTGCAATAATTCTGCATAGAAAAATTCCTCCTCTAAATTTCGTTGCAGAGCAGCAAGTGAAGTCACTCCAGAAAAAACCATCTTGAAAGTAAACTTGTCATGGAACAACAAAGGAAAAACTGGTGATATTCGATGGGATTCAATACACGATTTCAAAGTATTTATCCGGAGAGCTACTTTGCCATTTGGGCAGAGCCAAACCCCAGGACATGTAATCTAAAAAAAAAGAGAATCTTAAACTGAACTTAATTGAGAGAGGTTTAGAGAAACGTACAGGTACCCACAGCGTGTAAATCTATTTCTACTTTGATGCAGAATCCTCTTCCTGACATGATTTTGGTTGTTTATTTTCTCAGTTCTGTCAAATGTGTCATGATTTGTAGAATGAACCTTGCCTCAAATTTAAAGATGTCTTCATCGTTTGAGGAAGCAGGAACTATAAATTTTTTTCTTTTCGAGACATGTGTGGTATTTGGAGAAATGTGAGCAAAAATGTTTTTCAGAAATGTTCAGAAGGGAAATTACATATGAACACTTAGGAGCTCTGCCTACTCAGCCTATGCCATAGTGTAAATGTAAGGATCAGGATCAGGGGGCCCGTTGCCAGGATACAGAGACATAACAAGAGCTGTATTGAATTTCGAATAGGTTCAATCTATTCAATTTTTATTGCACGCGGATAAATTTCTTGATAAAATTAGAGGTCATTTAAATTTGATTTACACAAATTTCCTTCCTTTGCTCTATTTTGTTCTTGGGAATATTAATTTGGAATGGAAAATAAATCTGCAGCAAGGAAGGAAGTCTATTCGAATTGTAATTATTTAAGATTTCTAATTAGAAATCTTTTTATAATTTCAAATTTCGCTTCGTGAAAAGGCAGCCTAAAGGGAAAATTCAAAACTATTTACATTAAAATAGAACACTTAATACTGATAGAATCTTCTGCTGGAAGAAAAGTTTTTTAATACAAGGAAGACACGTTTCTAAATCGTAATTCAATTTGTTTATTTCTTTTTAACAGAATTTCGAAAAAGAAATTTAAATCAGCTGTAATATTTTTATAAATCAAGCTCTGAAAGGAACACCAATAAATTTTTTTACTGGTAATCCTCTGTTAAGTTGTTTTAACTTTAGTTCTGTTTTTAGAAATTCGCTTCCTTTTGCAGCAAAATATAACCTTGGATCCTTTGAACGAGGAATTAATGGTTTTGTGAACCAGCCATATCTATTCAAAATTAGAAAATTATTTTATTTACATATACCTAAAGTTTGACAAAGTTGAGAGATTGAAATAATTATTTGGGTATATAAATATAATTAAAATAAATTTAAATAAAAAATTTGCAATAATTACTCCATATTAGAAGTTGGAGGCGGAAACGAATAAATATCTTTTGGTGTTGAAATATTATTTTCCTTTATTAATTTTAAATATTCTTCAACAATTTCATCTAAGGATTCGGTGGCAGCATCTTGTTTTACATAAAATTTTCCAGTTATCGGTTTCGATTTAAGTGAGGGAATAAATTTTTCATATATTCTGATGTTTCTATTTTCCTTTTCACATAATTCCGTGAGAAATCTGAACTTTAATGGATTCATGACTTGATAATTCGTTTTTTATATTTTTTGGTGATTCGTGTTACTTTGGTTATTTCTTTTTCCTTTGTCAAACTGACAACCTATCGGAGATTCAAAATCTTTGATGTATTTTCATTTTTTCTTATACTATATTTTCACAAATTAATTATTCTTCTGAAAAAAATGAAAATTAGTTCACAAAATAATTTAGTTCTAGTATAAAAAATATTTTCTAATTTGAAAGAAGGGGACAAGTCATTTTTATATTTAAATTTTGCCGCAAAATGTCAAGAGTTTAAATTATATTAGTTCCGTAAACAACCATTAGAGGGACAAACATTGCCGGCACTTCGCGGGAAAAAGTTACCTGAAAATTTGTAATCTTCTGAATAATCAAGGCATTTTGTAAATTATTTCGTGCTTAAATAGATTATTTAAGTTTTAAGTATTCTTACTTTATTATAAGAATGGCTGTTCAAGCAAATCAACAGTTTACTTTGGGTAAGTCTACTTTTATAACCTACAAACTCATAAATCCTGCAGATTATTGAATTAATTCAAAACAAAAAAAAAAGGTTTTCCTGTGTAAAAGCATTATTAAAAAGTATCGTTTTAATAAAAGAAAAAGCAATTCTTATTTAATCATAAGCTTCCTAACTTCATTATAACAATTTAATGCTTCCACGTGTTTAACCGATTTAACCGACAAATTTATTTTTCAGATCCAACATCCCAACAAAGCTTTGTCAGATTTTTCAAAAATCTTCCACCTGTACGTATTAAAAGCATATTTAAGTCTATTTATTGTTCTATGAAAATTCATCGAAATCAAATATTTCTAAATTATTTTTAAAAATGCATCTCTATACTGATAATACTTAACAAAAAGAAACAAATATATTAAAATTACAATATTAATATATATTCATATTCATTTATTAATTCATTAAATATTAAGATACAATTTTGCAACATATCTTATTTATTTAAGTCTTTGATACTATTAACTACAACATCAGTCAAAATGTACAAATAATGATTTATTTAATTTTATGGGAAACAAATTCCCAGCTTGTGTTGCCTATACCACTTAATATATTTTTTAGACTCTTGGAACTAAAAATGATTCCTCTTTTTAATCTAGTATTAAACAAATATTAATGAAACTGTCTCAACAATTTTTCATATTTAATACCAGATTACAAATTATCCTTCCAGATAAATAAAAATACTTTTCTTTGTTCCGCAAGGCTAATCTCCAATTTTTAATTCATCGACTTGATCGTGATGTCATTAATTAATTCAATGTGACACGAGATGATATTTGATATTCAGAGCTAGTACCACTGATTCATAAAAAATATGTTTACCTCACAGTGGATCAAAAACTAAGCAACTACCTATTTCTATAAATACTAAAATACAAAACATGTTATTTTGGCCAAATTCAAGATTCCGCTTCAGAGATTCTTTCCATAATACTCATGATAAAGCAATAGTTTTGAATATTCTTGCTTAAAAGAAAAGAAAAGTTAAACTTAACATCTATTGTTAATGTGTTAATGAATTAAATTAGAATGTAAAAGAAAATGAAATCAAACTAAAAGCATAGAAATGACTCGAGAAATGAATGAGACACTTTTAGTCATTGCACCGTTCCCTATAAAACAGAAACTAAAAATCAACGATTAATCCAATTTTAATTTAACCGAAAATATCTCTCGCTTTTTCCTTGGCTTTATCGATAGCGGTTGTGAATCGGTGACTAAATCTGTTCCAGAACCCAGGCTTAGGTGCTGGGGTTGGAGAATAATGTGAAATAGTATCTGGAAAGACCCATGTTGTGTCCAAAGGAATTACTGTATCGTCCTGTGTCACTGGAGGAGTTACAGGTTTCTCACGAATATCCCATGGATCTCCATCAATGAAAGGTGGTAAAGTCGCACTCGGATTAAGTCTTGCGCCATTAAAAATATCATCACCGTGCATTGGATCATAAGGTCCTCTTCCACCATACGCTTCCAGGATCCTTGATTGTAAATTTATTTCTGTCGTTGTCTCCTTTCTAAGCTGAGAATTACTTCCTTGATTTTGTACATTTTGACCGAATTCTAATGTTCCAGCTGTTTCACGAACCACTTCAACCTCTCGGCTCATTTTCTGTTCCCAAATTCCTAATTGCTCTTTGGTTTTTTGGTGGTCAAAATTTTGCTCATCCTTTTCTTGCTTCTTTGGTATCTGCTCTACTTGCTGAGTTTGCTGTTTCTCATGATGTTGTTGACTCAGCTGCGTTTGTTGAATTTGATCTGGGAACTTACCTACTTGCAAATCTTCATTCGTAAGATCACCAGGATTATGAAAACGGTGCCACTGATTCCCGAATGAAAGTTCATGAGATTGCTGTGCCATTTCTGAAATATGGCCTGTGAGTTTTTCTTGAACTTGATGATATTGTGGAGTTAAGCCTCCTGGCTTATGAGGTAATTGAGTTATGTCTTTACTGCTGAGATCTGAAATCTGAGATAAGTCTTCTTGGGGGTTTTCATACTGTTGAGGAAAATCTTGGTAAGGTTTTTGGACCTGTTGAGAAAAATCTTCGAAGGTTTTTTGGACCTGATGAGAAAAGCCTTCGTGGGATTTTTGAATCTGTTGAGAAAATTCTTCGAAGGGTTTTTGGACCTGTTGGGAAAAGTCTTCGTGGAATTTTTGAACCTGTTGAGAAAATTCTTCGGAAGGTTTTTGGACTTGTTGAGAAAAGCCTTCGTGGGGCATTTGAATCTCTTGAGAAAAGTCTTGACTAGTCTTTTGCACCTGTTGAGAAAAATCTTCCCACTTTGTTTGTTTAAAATAATCTCTACTCTGCTTCTGTTCATCTTGTGAAACATCTTGGCGAGGCACATGCTGAAAATAATCACCAGGCTTCTGAACTTGTTGACCAAAATCTTTCTCGTGATATTTCACCTCTGAACTTTTCTGATAACCCTCTTGAGCATCTAAAATTTCGTGAGGGGTCACTGCTCGGTCAGTTGGTGATTCGACATTTTCTGCGGAGATATCTCCTCGACCAGTGTTTCTTAAATTCTCAAATGGACTTTGTCGACCGATCTCATCGCCCCACTTGACTTGAACTTCTCTTGAATTCTCTATCGTTTTATTCGCATTAAAGATATTGTCTAAATTACTATTTTTATCCTGACTGAGTTGAGTCATTTTTCGGTTCCTCGGTCTTGAAGTTGGCTTTGGTGCTGGTTTCAGAGGTAGGTTAGACATTTGATTATATCCTTTGAACCTTTGATTCCCCGATTGATTACTATCAGGAGCTAAAACTGGAGTTGTAAACTGATTAAAATCATGAAAGTCTTGTGCAGGTTGATCTAACTTAAGGTTTCCTACCGTGTGTTGGTCAAATCCTCTTGGGTGTTGGGAGAAATCACTAACCGTTTGCGATTGCTGAGTCAGGTCTTCGATCCCAGTTGGTCTGCCAACTTTCTGCACTCCTTGTCCTTGTTCTAGTTTCTCGGGCTTGGCAAACTCATTAAATCCTTGGGTCTTTTGAGACAGACTTTCTATTGTAGAGCTTTGAGAGAAATCGTCGAATCCGTGACTTTGTTGTTGTGTAAAGTCCTGAGAAGGATGTTGCTGATGTTGTCCAAACTCTAATTTTCCAACCTGTTGGGAATAGTCATCGAGTCCTTGATTCTGCTGGGAAAAGTTTTCAATCTGGGAAGGATGTTGCTGTTGTTGTCCAAACTCTATTTTCCCAGCATATTGAGAGAAGTCATCGAATCCATTATTCTGTTGAGTGAAATCTTGATTTTGCTGAGACAAACTTTCAATTTTAGAAGTTTGTTGAGGAGAAACCTCGTCAAAACTTCTGATTTTCTGAGAATAATCATCTCCGAAGTGCTGGCTCTGCTGAGTTAAATCTTGGCTCTGTTGAGTTAAATCATGGCTCTGTTGGTTAAAATTTTGAGACTGCTGAGTCAAATCCTCGTGTAGTTGAGTCAAATCCAGAGTCTCAGGTTTCCCATGTCGAAAATCCTCAACTTGTTGACCTAGAGCTTCGATTTCCTGCTGAGAGACTTTCTGGATTTTTGCAGGCTCACCAAAATCCTCTTGATGATTAGATTGTTCAGGAAAAACGTCTAATACTTGTTCAACTCCATGATGTCTGTGGCGTAGTCTACCTAGAGAGTTGCGTTTGTACCTTCTCTGTGAATAGGGTTGTTGGTAGTGACTTTCATCGTCGCAGTCAGCGGTGGGTCCCATTGCTATCGTTTCAGTGAGAAGACCTCCAGACGTAGAACCGAAACCTACATTAGCATGTTGAGACATGCTACTATGGGAGGAAGAAGTTCTATAACCACTGGATCCCTGAACTTGATTTGCATAAGCTTGAGATCCATAACCTCGAGATCCTTGAATTTGAGCACCAGTAATTTGAGATTCATGGACTTGAGATCCTTGATTTTGAGTTGCATAGCCTCGAGATCCATGACTTTGAGTTCCAATAATTTGAGATCCTTGAGCTTGGGATTCATAACCAGGATATTCATGAGTTTGGGTGCGATAAATTTGGGATCCTTGATTTTGAGTTCCATAACCTTGAGATACATGATTTTGAGTCTCATAACCTTGAGGTCCTTGACCTTCTTGATCATAACCGACTTGACTTTGTATTCCAGATGCGGCAATATTGTTTTCTCTATAACTTCCTTGATGAGACGTCGACGAGATACCTGATGGATAAGCAGTATATCTGACTGGATAAGTTACTGACGATGTTATTTGAGGGCGTACTTCGGTTTTTTGCGAATGGCTCCACTCCTGATGCCACTCTTTTTTTATAGGTTGCTGAGGAACAGTTTGAACACTTTCAACAATTCGACTAGGTTGAACAATTTGAACATACTGAGTAGGATAAGAAACTTGTTGATGTTGTTGATGTTGTTGGAACTGCGACCAAAGTTGTTCCCTTACATGTTCCATTTGTTGTTTCTGTGTAGACCATTGTTGTTGTGCTTCAGATATCTGTTGATATATTGGCACACAGGGTTCTTGACATTCTTGAGTTTGAAGTTGGCCTTTCTGTTTTAACTCTTGGAGATGATTGTATGATTCGTGGAGACTTTGCATCATTCCCGAATACTTGGATTGAAACATAGCTTCAAAGGAATTTTGAGAAGTTCCTAAATCTTCTATTTTTTGAAATCTCATAGGATTGATTACTGGATGTTGAAGGTTTCCAAAAGTGTTTTCAAACCCGCTTCCAAAATTCTGATTGATTCCACCTCCGGTTTCTTTGAAGTAGCTCATTTCGTTGAACTGGCCTCGTGTGTTTCCATGGACGAAAGTACCGTCTTTTTTGTGAACAAGGGCACCATCGGGTGTCTCAAAGTCGTTATGGCTAGAATGGTTTCTTTCGTCACTTAAAGAAGCAGCCATTGGCATCCCACAACAGTTTAGATTTGGGTAGGATTGCAAGTTCTGGGAACTGCAAAGTTGTATACATCCTGGGGGTGCACTTAGCGCCCTTGCGAAGAGCGCGAATAGAAAAATTATCCTCCACATGGTGAAACGTGGAATATAGTCTCTGAAAAATAAAAAGAAGAGTTCTTGAGAAATGTACTTAAGATTCATCAATGCTATTCGCGAATGTGATTCATGAGACAGCATCAATGCATTACATCATATCCTACTGCGAAGGCTGATTATTAAGTTGATTTAAAATTCAAAGTGTCGTGTAAATAACGGAAATAGATAGAAAATTCACATTAAAGTACGATCCTCACAAAAATAAAAGACATTTCGAAACGCAAGGAGGGATATATTTATTTTATTAATAAATCAATTTAAAATAAATGGAATTTTTTTTTTTCATTTAAAGAAAGATAAATTAGGATAAAAAATTTCTGAATCGATATAAAAGTTTCCTTAATTAAGTTAAAATACCCTAAATATTTGTAGAAAATTGATTAGATTGTAGAGAAAATTGTTGGATAATTCAGAATGGTCTGAAGTTAGGAAAAATCTGGAAATTAAGAGTCAGGAATAAACTAGAAAGTTAAATCATTTGAAATTGAAGATATTAAACATTAAACTATTACAAATCGAAAATGTTACTGTAGTTACATTTTGTAATATTTAGTTTTAAAATAAAAATTTCAAGACCACCTTGAGATTTGAATATTTACACTCTGAATTAACTTCGTAGCACTTCTCAAATATTAGCGAGCTATAAATTTGGTAATTAAGTTTTGGAACACTTTTACACTTTTAGTTTCGAGGCACAAATATCGATGCACTTTTATGAGTTAAACTATCAATAAATTATTTTGAATAATTAGAGAAAGAAAAAATGAAGTAGTTGATGTAATTACCGTAGAAATATGGGCCCACTAATGCTCGTTAAGTTTAAGACACTCTTCTCATTGAAAATCAGTTCCGTAAATTAACGAGTGATGTTTGCGGCAGATCTTTTTATGTTATTCACCCCTCTTTTCTTGCATCTTGACATTGAAGGCTTTCTCTGTTACTCCATCTTTGATAGAAGTTCTAGTTATTGTGTGGGTTTTCCCTCCCAACTTATCTGGTACATTAATAAAAAGAGTGTTAATTATCAAATTCTGATGCTCATACATTTAGATTAGACGACCTTTTGAAAAGTTCAAATGAAATCTCTTTAAAATTAAATTAAACTAAAGTAAATAAAATTAAAAATTACAATTATTTTGATTTTGGACTGCTTTGCACAAATTTTATTTCATGGTAAGCTGCTAAGCATCCTAAATTTTATTAAGAATAGACTGATTCTTTTTTTAAATTCTTACCGCCAATTGTGACTAACATTAGAGCATATTTTTTGTCTCTGGGTACGAATTGATTAAAATGGAGAAAATCACAAAGACGTATTGTAGAATATTTTCTTCAACTTGAACTTGAAGATAATAACATTATTTAACACTCGACTTCTATTAATCATGTCTTAGATTTATGTTTCCTTTCTATGTATTTAAAACTGTTAATAAAATTTACATTTGAAGAAGATACAATTTTTAATACTTTACGTGCTTTGGGTTTAGGCAGCTGCAAAATTATTTGATAAAATTATTTTCCTAAATATTTGCGAATTTTTTTTGAAATTTGAATAAGTTAAATTAAAAATTTGTTTAGAAATAATTTTAAAATATTTATAGCTACCCTCATTTTGAAAAATTTTAATTTATAGATACCATAGAATTTTTAATTTTAAATCTGATGCTTTTTAAGTATTTAAATTTAAAAAAAAATAGAATTTGTGGTGATTATAAAATTATTTAATTTGCAATTTATCACGAGTTTAAATTAAAAGCCACTGTTTCGTCTTTAAATTATTTAATATTTTTATCTTGCGGTATATTAAATTCCTAAAAATTGTAATATTCTTTCTAAATAATTCCGAAGTCTTCTCGCACGTAAAATGTAAAATCCCATATTCTCATTTCTTATTCAGTTAGTTTGAGTTAGTTTCCATATCTTGGATTCGCGGTAAATAAAGACTATAATATGTTTAATATTCTTGGAATTCGTGCACGGTTTATGAGAAGTGATCTGTGACACTCTGACCCCCTGATAGGCTTCGACCTTCTTCGCAATATTTCAAAGTATTTGTTAAATCTGTGTGACTTTCAGACGCCAACTTAATTAATTACTCTTCTAGAGTTCTTTAGTTCATTAAAACCCTTGATTCTAATAAATATCTTGGGTGTTATGGCACATTAGTGTGATTGGGAAATCAGTATTTCCTTGTTACAAAATATTTCTGAGATCGAAGATAATAACACTTAATTGCCATGTGGATTTTTAAAGTACCCAAATAAATTTAGCTTTACAAAAGGAATTTATCATAATTTTAAAAAAGGTCGTCATCTAGAGTGAAGCTATCTTCCATCTTTGGAAAGCTAAAAGAGAAGAAATTTGAAAATAAGATCTTACGAAATAATGTTATTTAAAATTCATAAGCTTATGGAAAACAATTTTTTATTAGTTATATAAATTATGCAATATATATTATTTTAGTATTGTTTCACATACCAGAAAAACAAATTCAGTGTCAGGAACCTTGTCTTTGTTTTTTTCAATCAATAATCTCTGATGCTGTACATAAATAGGTCAAGGATATCTTCATCATAATATATTTTCCGAACATTGACACGTTTCCCTCCTTAATGTTATCTTTTAATGCGGTTGATCTCATTACTCTTGACAAATAAATTTTTATTTTACTTTTTCAGAAATCAAGCAGCACTGTTCGAATTTTCAATAGAACAGACTATTACACTGTTCATGGAAGCGATGCACTTTTTGCAGCCCAGGAAATTTTCAAAACTACCTCAGTTTGCAAGATGATCGGCGCTGGTAAATTTAATTTATTTAAATTTTTCTACATTTTTTATATTTTAGTTTCGATAGCTTTAGAAATTGGATGTTTTCCATTTTGAAAGTTGAAGGGATAAACTACTTTAACTTTATATTTTATATTTTATGTTTGATAAACCAAACATTTAATTTGAGAGAATTAGTTCTGTCGAGAAATAAATTGAAGATATTTTGTACAGAGCCGAATAAAATAGAAGGAGTCATTTTGAACAAAAACCACTTCGAAGCATTTCTTCGCGATCTTTTGTTAGTGAAGCAATACAGAGTAGAAGTTTACGTCAACCAAGGCATTGGAAAAAATCAAGACTGGATTATAGAGTACAAAGGATCACCAGGAAACCTAATTCAGTTCGAAGATATTCTTTTTGGGAACAACGAAATCGTAGCCAGCTCAAATGTTATTGCAGTAAAGCTGAGTACAGAGGGCAAATTTAAAGTAAATAAAATCGAAATAAGATCAAATTAAGATTTTGCTGATCGATGTCTAAATTTAATTTATGTATTATGTATTTATTGTAGGTTGTGGGACTCAGTTGTGTCGATGTTGTTTCAACCTTGATCGCAGTCTGTGAATTTAAAGATGATGATTCTTTTTCAAATTTGGAAGCTCTTCTTGTTACTCTTGCACCTAAAGAGTGTTTGCTCGTTCAAGGAGACAGCACTCAGGAATTTAATACCTTAAAGCAGGTTTGAGGATTTTAACTTCATTTGTAGGTTTAAAGTTTTGGAAACTTATATCTTAAAAGTTTCAATTTTACGTTGATTGATATATTCTCACAATCAGATAAAACTAAATGTTGTTTTATTTAAAAAATTTTTTAGTTAATAGAAAGAAGTAATGTGATGATTACCCTGAGAAAGAAAAGTGAATTTTCAACTGACACATTAGTACAGGATTTAAATACACTTATCAGATTCAAAAAGGGGCAACAAAAGAATGTTCAAGCGTTTCCTGAGTTCAATTTGAATCTGGCTATGTCTACAACTGCTGCGATTATAAAATACTTAGACGTAAGCTTTTTAAAATCTCAAATTAATAGATAATTAAATATTTTAATTCAGTGAACTAATGTTAAAAATATACATTAAATTTTAATTGTTCAGTTAACATCAGATCAGGGAAATATTAACCACTTCACCCTCAAAGAAATAGAACAATCACGATATATAAGGCTTGATAGTGCAGCCATTAGAGCCCTGAATATTGAACCAAGAACGGATTCACAGAATCCCAACGCTTCTGCGAGTATTTTAACCTTACTGGACAAATGTAGAACTCCACAAGGTCATAGACTTCTTGCTCAGTGGGTTAGGCAACCACTTCGAGATTTGTCACTCATTAAAGAAAGACATGATATCGTTGAAGTTTTATTTAAGAACAACGATTTAAGGACTTCGTTGAGCGACGATTATTTACGTCGAGTACCTGATTTGCAATCTCTTGCTAAAAAACTAGCGAGGAAGAAGGCAAACCTTCAAGATTGTTACAAGTAAGACTATTCAATAGACTCTTTAGTGAAGTTCGTTTTCATAATTTAATTTCATAAAAGGTTTTCAATATTTCATAAAAATATTTTTGTAAATTCTTTTCTGTACATAGAATCTACATGTGTGGCAATCATTTGCCGAGAATTCTCGAACAATTATCTAATGCAACAGATGCGGCTGCCATGAAAGCCATGATTATCGACCCGTTAAAAGAATATATCGAAGATCTTGATAAATTTCAGCAGATGGTTGAACAAACTATCGATTTGGAGGCGGCAGATAAAGGAGATTTCATGGTTAAACCTGAATTCGATGATGAACTGCAAGGTATAATTTATTCTTTAAAATGGGGTTGAAAAGAGTTTGGCGGTATTTCCAGGTATTGCAAAGGATTTTAGTGATGTAAAGTTACATTGTATTCTGAAACATTATTTTATATTTCAGAACATAAAACCAACATGGAAGAAATAGAAGAAAAGCTTCACCGACAACTGAAAAAGGCAGCTGATGATCTTTCCATGGAGGCAGGAAAAGCTATCAAACTTGAATCCAACCAGCAAAGCGGTTACTACTTTCGCATAACTTTGAAAGAAGAGAAGGTGTTGCGAAATAATAAAAGTTACACGATTTTGGATTCAAACAAAGGTGGTGTAAGATTCAGGAATAGTAAGTTGAGCGATTTGAATACTGATTATATGTCTCTTCGGGAACTATACGAAGCTTCGCAGAAGAGCGTTGTTGCTGAAATTATGACAATCGCAGGTACTCATTCTTTTATGATTTTTTTTATTTATCTAGTCTTAATCTGTTTTATTTATAATCTATATACAATTAAATATTTACAGCTGGTTACAGCGAGACTGTAAAGTCAATTGGCAATGTAATTGCATCTCTCGACGTGATGACTTCGTTTGCTGGCGTCGCTCTGAATTCAGGCAAAGCTTTTGTTCGACCTGAAATGCTTCCGAGTGACGCTGGAATATTAAATTTGATTCAAGTCAGGCATCCGATTTTAGAGATTCAGGAAGGAGTAGATTATATTGCTAATGATGTCTGCTTAAAAAGAGGTTCATTTATTATATTC
The DNA here is from genome assembly GCA_032275145.1 of Synergus laeviventris. NCBI lineage: Eukaryota > Metazoa > Arthropoda > Insecta > Hymenoptera > Cynipidae > Synergus > Synergus laeviventris. Next base: position 11,813,726 of record JAUESI010000010.1, on the reverse strand, counting down.
TTTATTAATTCATTAAAGTCTTGCAGCATTAGAACGGGAAAAGTATTGAACAAAGTATTTAAATGATGTAATTGTTTACTAATGTAAGCTTGCCTTAATTTTAGATGAAAGCCATTTTTATATAATAACTGGGCCTAATATGGGAGGTAAAAGTACATATATCCGATCCGCGGGTGTTGCTGCATTAATGGCTCATATTGGTAGCTTCGTTCCTTGCGATAAGGCCACAATTTCGTTACTTGATTGCATTTTGGCTCGAATCGGGGCGGACGATTCGCAGATTAAAGGCCTTTCTACTTTCATGGCAGAAATGGTTGAAACTGCTGCAATTCTTAGAGTAAGCTTAAGCACTACAATTTAATACTCTCTGGATTCTTTCTCAATTGAATATTGACTGATTGACTAAAATAATTTTAGACTGCAACTTGCAATTCGTTGGTCATCATCGATGAACTTGGAAGAGGAACTTCAACTTACGAGGGTTGCGGCATCGCTTGGGCAATTGCAGAGTAAGTAATAAGAAATATAGTTTAAGTTAAGATAGCTACGCATGTTAAAATTTAATTTTGGCATATTCATATATATATATAATTTTAATGAATTTAAATTGTACCCTTGCAGACATCTAGCGAAAGAAGTAAAATCCTACAGTTTGTTTGCGACTCACTTCCACGAAATTACAAGGTTGGCAGAAAATGTGCCAGCTGTTGAAAATAGACACGTTTCTGCTCTCGTTGGGGATGACAAATTAACTTTATTGTACACGGTGAAGCCAGGAATTTGCGATCAAAGTTTCGGAATTCATGTGGCTAAGATGGTCGAGTTTCCTGAAGACGTTATAGAGGTAATAATGAAAATAAATACAAGAATGGAGACAGGATTTTATATCGATCAAAATGTTGAAATCATGCCTAATCCATTTTTAGTTTGCCAAACGAAAACAGACACAATTGGAAGACGTTCAGGGAAAAGTTTTTGAAGGATCCGATGATCCTACAAAAAGAAGGAAGATCGTTAAGGTAAATATCTTTTTCTAAGTTTTATCATTTTTTTCTATTTAACATTAAATACCACTTAAATTCTCTCCTTAGGAAGGTCAAGAGTTAATAATAGATTTTACTCAAAAGTGTAAAGCTTTGGACAAATCCCTCTCCTATGATGAATTAAAAAGTAAAATCGCAGGTTTTAAAGATGAGATTCTGGCCCAGAAGAATCCCTACGTCAACGTTCTAATGAATGCCTAAATTTGTATGTAGGTTATGATTATCATATTACTTATTTAATGGATGTATAAAATACATATTTTTTATTTTTGCATTAAAGATTTCGTAATGATTGAAATTCTGTTACTTCTCATTTGAGAAAATTAATGAAGTGAAGAGGATTATGTATATCACAAAATAAAAAAGCCGTTTCGGGACTATTTTTTATTAGCGCTACAGTTACAGTAGTTAATACTACGTAAAACTTTCATTTCATTCAGTTTGTTTTACACTGTAAGCCAAACCAGAGATGAGGTGGTTTACCTTTAATCAATTTCTTTTTTATATATACAAATATCATATTAAACTAAAGTCAGATATAACTTTTATACATACAAATTTCATTTGAAAATATCTTGATTCTGACCTATTTACATAAAAATTAACAATCAAAGAGATCAGAAAGAGATTTAAAAACATTAACCAAATTAAGAAGCCAAGAGACCTATAGTTTGCAAACAAATTTGAGCCGCTTCCGCCTTTGCTTGCTTTTTATTTGGGCTTGCGACGCTAGGCTTATATTCTACGCCATCTACTTTTACCTGGAACATAGACAAATTTCACAATACAATTTAGATTTCACTAATATGGGAATTTAAATTTTCAATTACATAATAAGTTATGCTTACTTTAAAAAGAAAATTCTTTTTGTGATCTGGTCCACATTCGAAGCAAAGTTCATAAACTGGAACCCCAAGTTTACGCTTCGAACAATATTCACCCAAAAGAGAAACTGGATGTTTGCCTAGCGAGAACAGAAGAAACAAGATTAATTCATTAGGAAAATTATATATTTATTTTATTTAGTTTATTATATATTTATTAATATAATTTTAAATTGCACTTTACCTTCTAAAGTTTTTGTCGTTGGTACTACAGGTTTCACAGCCTTTCCGACTTTTCTTCCAATGTCTTGCTCTGAAACTAGACCTCTTTTGTCCAATTTGACTTCTAGCTGTAGAGGTTCTAGCGTTCCCTCTTTATTTTTTCCTAATCCTTCGCCAGGTCTCCAGCCCATTTTTTGAAGTAAGGCCATTCCCATCCCTCCCGAAACCGGCTGTGCCGATGTTAATTGATCCTACATAATTTATTAAGACAATAAACTGGATTAGATAAGATTCCAGATATATACAATATACATAGATAATTTTTTGTACGACAAGAAATTCAAAATGACAGTTCTTGTAAATCCAGATTTGGCAATATTTTAAATTAAAATAAATTTTATATTTTTAACACGTAACATAAGGTTTTATACAATTCGACCTGTAAAATTATGCAATATTGTTCAATATTGTGCAATTTGCCTTGGGTAAAATAAATATTCTACACAATTGCCAAATTACCCGGATTTTTTGCAAAGTTTTTACTTCTAAAAAAATAATAGTGCATAGACAATAAAGAACGTGCACACGGCCGATTGTGCTCTATTATTTTTTTAAAGTAAAAAATGGTGAAAAAAAAAAACCAATCCAGGTAATCCGAATTTGCTCATATGGTAATTAATACATGCCCTTAATAATTTTTTAAAGATCATAAGATTCAAGTAGAATTTACGATTAATCACGATTATTTAACAATGTATAAAGTTTCCATTTTTAATTTAAACTAATGAAAGTAATTTTTTTTCGGATAGATCATGATTTTAGATTCAAAATGAAAAGTAAAATGACTTTTTCCAACAACCCTAAGAAAAATAGGTTAATTTACTACTCCTTGACATTAAATTAATGAATTTAATTAAACACAATAAATTTGAATCTGTAGATTCAAAATTATAATACTTACCAGCAAAAAGCATTAATGTCGCATCAGGCTGCCACAGGTGTTTCTTTTCTGATGTAATTAGATGCCTGTAACAAATCCTCAGGTGGATGTAGACTATTGCTAAATATCCCAGCTTTATCACGCAAATGGCTTCTGATAAAATCCTGCTATAAGGAGCTGATGATAATTAGCAATAATCTCGCACGAGACCGTTGACTATTCACTCTAATTCAATTTTACTTTTTAACTATGCAAACTCCTATATTTAATTTTTTCTGAGTAGTTCTTATAACAATTGGTTTGATATGATTTTGATTTTAAATGATGTTTTTAAACAATGTCTTTTCAATATCATCTAATTTTTGTATACCAAGAAGTGTATCATGAAATGCAACGGTACTCCTGCGTCCGTGCAGGCACAGATTCTACCTCTATATAGAAATAGTCTCTGCCTGCAACACAGTTTCTTCTGGACTCATTTTTTCTTAAGACATCTGGAATCTCAACAAAACCAAATAAACATTATTATAAATCATCTCTTCTTATTATCCATAAGCTTTCTATTTAAAATATAAAATAACTACGTAAAATAAATTATACAAAAAGAGGTTCACATTTACTAAAATGTTGAACAAACTTTCGTACAATCTCACATTTATTTTTAAAAATCTTTATTCAGTTTTTAAATCCTAATTGAGATCACAGTGGCCTCAAATGGTCTTGGTTGAAACTGTACCTGAAAACTTGTTAGACGCAATATCAATTTTTTACATTCTACAATCGGATGTACCGAAGGTATACGCTCACAAAGTATGTATTGGTTTGAAAATTAACTCATATCCGTGACTTTCACATGATATAAATTGCTTATTTGAAATACGTATTTCCACTTCTGAAAAATTTGACTTCTAAATAAAATCTACTAAAAATGAAAGATTCGAAAGATGCAATTTCAAGGATTTCCAACTTTCTAAATAAAATTGATTGTTTACTAAAATAGGTTTAAAATTTTTGGAGATAAATAGATTAGATAATAAGGCAATATTGTTACCTTACGAGCCCAAGCTTGATAACCTGCTGTAAGTTCTGCTGGTGTCAGCACTTTGACGCCAGTGCTACCTGTAAACTGACCTGGCATCTGCTTACTTTCTGCCCAAGATTTCATCTGCAAAAAGTAATTTTTTACATGAGAACAATTTTTAGATTTTGCTAAATTTCAATAACTTATCAAATTGTGAGACTTACTTCAGTCTGTGCTCTATACATTTCATTCAAAGCACAAACGTCGTTCGGATTTTCCCTCAGCTTTCTCATAGCAGCAAGTCTTTGTGACACGATTGACCCTATATCCATATTCTAAAAAAACAATAATTAATCGGTCTTTTGTATCAACTTTGTAATAGTTTAGATTTTAAATTTTACGAACATCAGCAGGCAAAGTAGGGGGGAAAATTGAAGGTTGTTTCACTGGCTCAGGAGCAGGAACAGGTGCAGGTACCGGTATTGCAACTGGTACTGGAGTTGGTACTGGAGCCGGAAGAGAACGAAGTGGTTCACTCGCCGGAACAAATTGTTTTTTAGGCTCAGGCTTCTTTGGGGGTACAGGTACCCATTCACTTTCTAGAAGAAAATCTCAGATTATTTGAAAAGTATACATATTCAAAATAATGATCAATTGCTAATAATTATCATCATAGTTTAAAATTGAAAATATACAATTGCAATTCGACTTGGTATTCTTACCAGTCTTTCTATGGAGTTGGCCACTTGAAACTGGAAACTGTAATCGCAATTGATTCGATGACTCAGCCGTTTTTTCTTGGAACGTTCTCGTCGGCAACTGCTTCGCGTCCTGATAAAGAAATGAATAGTTAATTAAAAATTATCAATACAAAAGCTTAAAATGTGTTGCAAAAGCATACCCTAATATTCATTATGATAGAATTAGGCCTCTCTTTGAGAAGAAAAGGATGGTGGAAACCTTTTTCTGATCCACTTCCATCGTCGTCAGAAGAAATACTTGATAACTCTCCGAGAGCTTCAGAATTCGAAAGAGTTTTGCAGAAATCTGAAAATTATCATTTTATTTCTTTAAATTAGAAAGTTCATATTTAAAAATTAGGTTTTTTTTCATTCAAACTACCTGTAAGTTCATCAACTGTTTTTCCTCCAGCTTGTATGGCAGCAATAGCTTTATCCCTTTGTGCCAGAGGAAGCGCTCCACGTTTAATCATGTTTATCGCATTTCGTCTCGCAATTTCCAAAAGCTTTTTCTTATCAATCTCTATCCTCTCCCTGAAAAAAATGCATACAATTAGTTTCTTACGATCTCATTGACTTCTCTACTTATTGTTAGATTGCTAATCTAGTTAAGTATCCAAATCTTACTTTCTTTCCCTGCTTCGACTTCGATGTCTGCTGTAATGTCTTCGATCTCTACTTCTATCTTCTTCCCACCTATCGTGACTCCATCTCATTTCTCTCCTTTCCCTGCTTCTTCCTCGACGCTTCTCTCTGTCTCTGCTTTTACTTCGATGCGAGCGTTGTTGTGATGAAGACCTTTTCTTGTCCCTTGTCTGACAACTGTGACTCCTTTTGTTATCATTTCTTGATTCCTTGTGATTTTTGTGTTTACTAGCCTTACCGTCCTTAGTTTTGAGCTCCTTTCTCTTTTTCTGCTTTTCTTTAAGGACCAGTCGAAGATCATTTAATCTTTTGCAAGAGTTAGGACTTCGACTTCGACTTTTTCTTTTTGATCTTTCTAAGGAGGTACTGGAAATAGGTGATTTTGATTTGTAGTCGTGAGAAGGAGATGGACTTAAAGTTGGTGTTCTTTCGTTTTCACTACTGTCTGATATTTCACCGTCCTCCATTCTTGCTGCTTTAGCTTTTTCCTTGTTCTCTATTTCTTTTACAGTCTCATTGAAGACGACGCTGTTTTTAAGGTCTTTTATTAAAATTTTTCCATGGATTGACTGTTTCGTTTTCTCTGTAAAAATGATTAACTATAGAACAGAGTACAATTTTGAGAGAAGTATAAGTTAATTAATTGAGTATTTTATGTTTTAAATTATTATTATTTATTAAAATGTTAAATTGTTACCGGGAATAAGTGGAACAGGAGATTCTTCGTTATCATCCTCGTTTTTTTTTGGCATTGGTGGCAGTATTGGTCTGATTTCACAATCCTCTTTTGTATCATCAATTTTACTATCTTCTCTTCCCAAGATATTAAATTCATCTGTTAAAGAATTCGGCTCAATTTTTACAATCGTTTCATTGCTCAATTTTAGATTTTTAGTCTTTGCACTTTCTGAATCTGAAGAGTTATCCGAGTTATCTTCATGCTTTCGTTTCAATTTCTTCTTGTGCTTTTTCTTCTTCTTCGCTCCTATAATTAATCCATAATAAATTTAGAAACAAATATTGAAATCGTTAGAATTCAAAGGAGGTTAGGAATTTATATATTAATATTATGAATTAGAAAAGCTTTTGACTTACCCATGCTTTCTTCATCAGTGCTTTCTGAAGAATTATGTTTAGACTTTTTCTTGTGTTTTTTGTCTTTATGTTTATGTTTCTTCTTCTTTTTCTTTTTTTCTGACTTAACTTTGACATTTGTTTCAGAAGTATCATTTTGTGGTGAGATTATTCCCTCATCAACATCAAATGTGCTAAAAAGCTCGGTTAGGATTTCATTCGATGATTTCTCCGGTAAACCCGGTTCAGGTTTTATTTTTACAGCATCAACACCCACTGTTGTAATTAAATTTGCAAGATCAAACAATTCTGCCATCTTATCAAATAAATTTTACACCGCGTTTTTATCTCGTTTATACCTTTTCGCAATGCTTTTAATGCACCAAATTTCAATATTTATGTGCATTTGTACTACTATATATAGATATTACCGCTGAGATATTGAAGTTGAAGTGTGAAGTAACAGGTAATATTGTTGTTTGAACACGAAAATGTTGAAGTAACACTGAACCAGATGAACGATCATCAACGAGAACTGCGAGAACATCTCTGACGAGAATCAACGATGGTTATCTGAGGTTAGGTTGAATATATTTCATGAAATTTTACAACCCTAATTTATAGTAGGGTTGTAAAATTTCATGAAACTTTCAAGGTCTCGTGAAACATTGCAATGTTTTAAAGATGGCGGCGGGAAAATTCAAACCTTGCACAGAATGCCTTCCTTGCATCATTTTTAAGTATTTATAGAAACAATTCAACATTTTTCTTGAACGCATTCACAAATGTCATTGTTTTACTCAAGCTTCACCAAATAATATTCCAAAACAAGTTTAAATTGGCGGTCAAGTGATATATTAACCGTATAAGTTGACTGATTTTCGCGCATGCGCATACAAAAAGATGAAACTTTGACTGTGAAATATTTCAAAGT